>VZTR01002791.1:120207-135913 GCA_013400775.1 Chaetops frenatus
AGCCTGTCCTGCACCTTGAGCCTGTCCTGTACCTTGAGCCTGTCCTGCACCTTGAGCCTGACCTGCAGCTTGTCCTTGGAGGAGGGAGCTGTGCTGTGCAGGCTGGGGGTTCACAGCCCAGGGAGCCCACAGTGTTTGCAGGAACAGCCACCATGGGTCAGGCGTGCAGGGAACACACGTTTACAGTTTGCACAGAGGTTTCCTGGGCCTTGGGAAATGTGCTGGGAAGGATGGTCTGGGCACCTTTCGGGTCCAAATGTCAGCTAGGGACTGGCAGGGAGAGGACAAAACTCCCTGCGAGGCACAGAAACTCCCTCCTTGCTCTGAGTGCTGGGGTGGCAGCAGCTTTGTGTCCTCAGCCCATCCAGGGATCAGGATTCCTGGATGTCTCCAAGGACCCTCCCACTGCCACTGCAAGGAGTGATGGATGTGAGAAACCCCCTGCAGCCCTGCGACCTGACAGCAGGAGCTGACTGCAAACACAGAAATACCAGCTCACCCAAGAGCAAAATCCCCACGGGAACAGAGACACGTCTGTGGTAGACCCAGGGTGTCCCTGGGTTTTTTTCATGTAATTTTTTCTCTTGGAAGTTTCAGCCTGGGAGCAGAAGGAATCATTTCTATAGCTGTTCACTGTTCCTATTTCTTCTTCTAAAAAATGTAACTCCTGTGATTTGGATGTTAGTGATTGGATTTAAATGAAATAGAGTGAAAACGTTGCTGACAACCCTTATAACTCCTACTACAGCTTCTAGAGCCAGGACTTGAGAAAATGCTGGACAGGGGTGGGTACTGCCTGGCACAGGGCTCTCGAATAAGAGATCTTGAGCCAGTTCTGGGATTCCCTCATGTTCCCTTTGGACACAATTTCAACACTCTTGGAAAGAAACTGTCTGTCTTTCCACAGATGCCTTTTCTGCCATAAGAGGGAAATAATCGAGACTGAAACCACTTCCACTAATTGTCTGTGTTTCAGATCTGACGTGGTGCCAAGTTCCTCCTTGGAAATCGTAGAAGCATCTGTGGTTCCCAGGCTGCCCAGGAGGACCCTGGCACAGCACGTGCCCATGGGGCACCCTGGGAGATGGCTCTGGTCACACAGCCCACCCTCCCCTCAATCAGAGTGATGTTCCCCAGGCTGCCGTGCTCCTGCCTGTTGAACATTTATCAGTTCTGTAAAGGCTGTGACATCATTTTCAATCTCAAAATGAAAGCAAAACAGAAGGCAGATACTTTCCCCCAAAAGACAAAGGATTCTGAGTCTCTACAGGGGATGAAAGGCACGTATTTGCAGAGGAAGAAGTGGGATGAGATGTTTTCAGCGAGCTTTGTTTAACCCAAGAGAGCACCAGCTCAAGAGCCCGGTGCTGCCCTCGGCCACGGTCATTCCTGCGGTACTTCCTGGAGCCCAGGGCTGCAGCCCTGCACGGGGCCTTCCAGCAGGGAAGGCCACAGGCCCTAGGGACAGCAAGCAGCAGAGAAACCATGGTGATGAGCTCAGCTCAAGCACACTCACCCAAAATCCAGATGCAGAGCAGGTATCCAGCTCAGGCCCACAGATTCCCCTCCTTCTATGGTACCCAACTCCCCCAGAAACACACGGGAAGCCCTGATATGATGAAAATGCCTCAATATTTTGGAAGGTATTGTACAAGCCTTGATGGGTAATGAAATCCCAGAATCTGTTAATACTATCATAGAATCACTGAATATCACAGAATGGTTTGGGTTGGAAGGGACCTCAAAGCCTGGCTGCTGACCCAGTTGCAACCTGGCCTCAGAGTGTGCAGGTTGTGCTGAGGAGCAGCTGAGAAATGGCCAATTCCTGCTGGGAAGCGTTTCTTTGGCAGCTGAGTCAGCCCTGTGCTTCTGAGGCACTGGGTTTTAGCTGCATGCCACATAAAACCAGCCTGCACAACATCTCTGGCTCTGGGCTGAGACAAACACAGAATTACAGACTGGTTTGGGTTGGAGGGACCTTTGAAGGTCATTTAGCCCATCCCCTGTGATGAGCAGGGACATCCTCAGCAACACCAGCTTGTTCAGAGCCCCGTCCAACCTGGGCTTGAACATTTTTAGAGATGGGGCAGCCACAGCTTCTCTGGGCAGGCTGGTCCAACCTGCTCCAGGCTCTGTGGGCCATTTCACCTCAAAAGAAGTGGCTTTGGCCTCATTCAGGTGCAGATGTGAGCCCTGTGGGTGTGGCTGAGGTGGCAATGGCCACGAGTTGGTGTGTGTGTCCCCACTGTGTCCCCACCAGGAACATGCTTTATGCTAAAGATGCTTCAGCATTAATGTGTAAATTAAAGTACGACTGCAATAATAGTCAAAAGGGAGCCCAAAAGAGAACAGAGAAGATTGATTATGTGCATATTTTAAGTGCTTTGTGACTGTGAATGTTTATTTGAAAAATAAGAGTGAACGAGAAGCACTGACACCACAAATAAAAATAATAAAGGGAAATACATCTCTTTTATTATTAAATTATAGATTAAAATAGGAAACAAGGGGGAATATAGAAACACATATCTCTTTGTGGGGGCTTTCTATAACAATCATCATAAAATAATGTAGCAGTACCTGACAGCGTAAATAAAGACAGGAGCTGAGGCTCCTATCTATACATTTATCTCCTCTGATCCAGACAGGGTAAAGAGGCATAAAAGGCTGGGATAATAACATCTTCCCTGCACACCAGCTCCCAAACAATAGGCAGATTTTATACTCGGTTACTCCACATAATGTCAACATTGTTAGAAAACAAAAGCACCATGAAGGAACATCTTTTTCCCTCCTTCTCTTTCAGCCTTTTTTCCTTGTGATCTATTACTTTGTGATTTCTGTGTAACACAAAGGGGCAGATCAGCAGCTCTGCTGCTCTGGATCAGGCCCTGGATTAGTGGGGCAGCAGGACAAGGAACGAAGGGAAGGAGTAGTGAAGTTTGGATGGGTGCACACAATCAACTGCAGAGGAGCAGGGAAAGCACCAGAAATTCACTCAGTCCCTGCCCCTTCCCTGTGCAAGGTCACAGAAGCTACCAGAGTCAGTTCTGCATCACTCCTGCCCTGCCACCACCCCCTGCCACCCCTCGTGTCCCAGGGGGCATGGACAGAGCTGTCCCTGTGTCCCACCAGAGCCCAGCAGAGCCAGGAGCTGTGGGCAGGGCTGCACCTCACACTGACCTGGGTGCTGGGGCTGACAAAAAACCCTGGTATAGCCAGGTTTGTTCCTGTTGCCCAGGCTTTGTCCACTGAGGGGGACTCAAACCTGGGCAGGTTCTGCCTGAGAGGGACTCAAACCTGGGCAGGTTCCACCTGAGAGGGACTCAAACCTGGGCGGGTTTCGCCTGAGAGGGACTCAAACATGGGCAGGTTCTGCCTGAGAAGGACCCAGACCTGGGCAGGTTCCACCTGAGAGGGACTCAGACCCTGGCAGGTTCCACCTGAGAGGGACCCAGACCTGGGCAGGTTCCACCTGAGAGGGACCCAGACCTGGGCAGGTTCCACCTGAGAAGGACCAGCCCATGCTTTCCCCAATTCCCTTCATCACCAACAGTCACCTGCTGCCCCTGAGTGACTCTCTCACATCCTTGGCATGTTCAAGGTGACACCACAGCAAGGAAATACAGCCTGGGGAGTTCCTGCAACAAGCCACCCACAGTTCTAAGAAAAATATTTACCTGGGAGAGTATAAACAGCACTTTGAAAGGAGCTGGGTTTCTACATCTGCTTCCACACACACCTTTCCTGCTCTGAACTAACTTTTCCCACACTGGGCAGCATGAGGAGCTCATTCCCTTTTCCAAAGCCTGTGGGATCTGAACTTCTGAAACTTCTTATCAAACAAGGCCAGGTTAGACAGGGCTTGGAGCAACCTGGTCCAGTGGAAGGTGCCCCTGACTGTGGCAGGGGGTGGAAGGAGATGAGCTTTTAGATCCCATTCCAACCCAAAGCAGTCCATGAATGTATGATTCTGTCTGATCTGCCCAGGGGGCTCAAAAACTGGAGGTGGTCAGACTGATACACACAAGATTCATTTTCCCAGGAAAACACAGCTGGAAGAACAACATGATTAAATTGTTTACCTTTAGTTGAATCAACTTGTTAATTCTTACCCAGCCTGAAGGGTTTTCTCCAGGGACACCTATATTTGCCCAGTTGATTTGTTACGAGGAGACAAAGTTTTTGGCACTTACTTGAGGAGATGGGAAAAAATCTTGGCAGCAGCAACCCATATTTTTTTGAAAACATTTACTTTTGAGTCCCAGCATAATGGAAGGTGACAATAGGAGTGATTGTCCAAGCCTGACTTGGAGCCAGCCCCTCAGGGAGGTTACCTCAAACCCCCTGCCCTGCTCACATCCAACAGGGCCAGGGCTGAGGGCAGGAGCTCTGTGCTGGGAGCAGAGGTGACGCTGGGCCTGAGGTAGCAGGCTGTTCTGGTGGAGAGGAGCAGGCAGCTCATCCCCACAGGCAGAGCCCAGGGCCTGCCCAGGCTCAGCATCCAGCACTGTCCCAGCTCCACCACCAAATGGCCACTGAGACCTGGGGCTGGGCAGCAGCACCTTCCCACGGGACCTTCCACCTGAATTTTGCACTCCAGGCAGTAGGGTGACCCTCAGCCTGGTGACACTGCTGCTGCCCCAAAGGACACACTGGCCCCTTGTCGATGCACCCAGGACCTGCAGATCCTACACAAGGATGCACTGGTTACTCCTCATGCCTGTGACTCACAACTCTCCTGAAAAAAATTTCATCAAGCCTCAAGGATAACTCAAACTGAGACCCTGCCATTTCTTTTTCCATTATAAATGAGAATGAAAAACAGCCTAAACATTTCACTCCTAATACTCGGAACTTTTTCCTTCACTGCCTCACACTGTTGCTCTCTCTCCTCCCCTCCCTGTCTTACAGGAGTGTGACTAATCCTCTTCTTTCCCTGGCACTGTTACCTTGAAGGTATTTATAGAGTGTGATCATGTTCTCTCCTGTGTCTTCAACTCTGGGTAAACCAAGCACGCCCAGGCATCTCTCACGTGCCTCCTGTTGCTCTTTGAGGCCAGGCTCACTGCACTGGCAAGCCAAGAAAGGCCCTGCCTGCTGGAGAGGAGGTGGCAGGGCTGGCCCGGGCTGTGCAGGGAGCTGCTGATGGTCTCGTCCTGCGTGCACACAGCCCGGCCTCCCTGGGCTTGCACACCCCTCCATGCCCTGCACAGCCAGAGTCATCTGCTCCCATAAATCAGCCAGTGCCATCATCTGTTTTATATTATCTCCTGTCACTCTGAGTGTTCTGCCTTCTGAGCTGGAAGCAGCAGACAGGAAGATGAATGTAGGGGGCTGAGGGAGATTAAACTGAGACGTGTTTGCCCAGCAGTATCTGGGAGCTGCCTGAGGAAGGGGCAGTGCCTGGCAGGGACAGGGGGCTCCCAGTGCCCTGCCTCGCTCACTTCATCGAGGAAACTCCAGGTGCTGGTCCAAATGAGCCAGAACTGCCTCAGCCAGGCTGCTCAGCTCCCATCCCCTGCAGGGCAGAGCAGCCCCTTGCACACTGACTGGGAATGGTCCTTGGCTTGTGAGCAGTGCCCAGGGCAGGACTCACTGGCCAAAACCTCTTCAGGGATTTTAACAGGTGGGACGAGAAAATTCCCACAGCTCCAAATGCTCCTGGGCTCAGAGTGGCCTCTGTGACCACCAGAAGAGTCACCAGCTCCACCACTGGGACCAGAGCCATCAGGCCTGAGAAAGAGTTAGAAAATTCTCATTGGATTTCCTGCTTTCTTTCTCTTCTAACCACGGAAAAATACATTTCCTGGGAAAATCTGGGATTTGCAAGTAGAAAAACAAAATGCTGAATAATTTTTTAATCTCATTTTCTTTATCTTTCATTTTTTAGTTGTATAAATGGAAATGATGGCTCCTTGACTTCTCCCTCCAGCATCCAGCATCCCTTGGAGGACATGAGAACTTGATGGCTTAGGTTGGGTTCATCTCACTGATCAAGGAAAGAGCTAAAAGTGTCCCTGGGATTGGCTTCGTAGTCCTTGGAGGTAACACCAATCTGCAGAGAGGGCCAATGTCCCTCCAGGCCTGCCAACCTCTCTCCACAACTGAAAGTTCAGAAGACCAGGTGAAAACCAGGTGGGATGAAACCCATTTCCTGCAGCCTGCTGGGACCATCCCTTCCTGGTGTGTGGGCAGGGGACCAGTGAGAGACAAATTCCACCTCTCCTCCTGTCCAGGGTCCCTCTGGGAAGACCATTTTCTGTTTTCTTAATAAAAGCAGATAAAACAGAAGAGAAACATCTGTGGCTTCATTTTAGTCCTCATTTTTCTTCCCCTGGAATTATACTTAATAAGCGTTTTATTTTCCACTTGCTATCTTTTATTTCAAATTTTACTGCTCCTGATCTGTCACTGTTGTTAGAAAGTCAAATTGTACCAAAAGCTCAATAATTTTCTGGGAAATTAACTTCTGTTTTCCAACTTGCTCTTCTGTCAGAGGCTTTTACCTTTTGCACTCCAGGGCTGCTGCCCCAGTCCGGGTGCAAGGCAGGGTCACTGATCCCGTGCACGGGATGCAGGGAGGATCTCAGGGCACATTGCTTGAGTTTGGTTCCTGCCTGAGCACCAAGGGAGAGCTCCGTGGGCTGTGTGCTCAGGCAGGTGCTGCTAAAAGTCACATTGTTCCTCACACGCTGCTGAGAAATGTTGATCCCAGCTTCCAGCTTGCTGCTTCCCATAAATACAAATACCCCGGGTCAGTCGCAGCCCTGTCTCCCGGTTCTGCCTCACAAGAATTTCCCCACTTTAAAAATATCCCTGTTTTACACCTGCATGCAGTGAATTTGCATCATTATCCAAAAGCTGAGAGACCCAGAAACAGATGCTGCAATTCCTCATCCCATGGGACAGCATTCAGCCTGCAGATTAAACACTCCTGGGGGACTTCCCTGGATTTCTTTTTGCTATTTGTGTTTTTATCATTTGTGCTTGTTGGTTTGTTTTGTGCTCCAGCCCTTCCATTACAATCAAAACTTACTGGTAATGCGATAGCATCTAATGAACTCAATTAGAGATCTGGACCCCCTGGAGTCAGGTACTTAATTACTAACAGGCTTTGCAGCACACATTAAGGATTGCCCTGGCTGGTCTGTGGGGAGGAAGGATGAAGCAATAGCAGGAGAGGGAGATAAATTTCCTTGCATTAGTCGCAGGAGGGTGCTAACCCTGACACTGCTTTCCCCGGGGTGTGAGTCCACGCTCCACACTGATGGATGGCTCCCCAAGCTGTCACTTCACCTGCAGAGAATCACATCACCTTTTGCAGAAGGAAAATCCAACCCTCAGGGCTGCCCTGGATCCAGAATGGCTCTGAGACCTTTACAGTCCTACACGTTCCTCCTGCCAGCTCCTGGATTCCCTGTTATCTTGGGAAGCTTCATCTCCATCTTCTGTCCAGCACCTCAGGAGCCTCTTCTCTGCCACTTCCCACCTCCAGACCAGAAGCTGCTCAGAACCTTCTCCACTGTTCCCCTTCCCAAAACTTCTGGCCCTGACAGAGAACTCCTGTAGTGCAAGTTTAGCAGAGTCCCCAAAACAGCAGGAGAACCTCTAAGGCTCAGTCCTAGAGGAGGTTTCTCATCTCAGGACATTTCATTTTAGCGTTCCAAGTGATCACAAAAAGGAGACAAGATTCCTAATTGGATAGGGAAGATCAGCACCTTCTCAGGGAATGGGGCACCCGAGCACTTTGAAGGAGTTCCATGGGGCAGCACTTTCAGTTTAAGCTTTGCTAATTCTCCAAAGCCTGACAGGTCCTCCAGTGATCCCACCAGCCCCCAAGGGGAAACTGGCTCTTCTCCCTTCCTTTAAGTGATTTGAAATCAAAGCTTTTATTAATAGAATCATAGAATCTTTTAGGTTAGAAAAGACCTCTGAGATCAGAGTCCAAGCATTTCAGCTCCTCCTGCAGCAATTCCCTACCAGGCAGCAGGCACAGGGTGTGAGCCCACAGTTGTGCCCAAATTGGGCTGCTCAGGATGAGGTGTCAGAGCCACAGCGTTGTCTGTTCTGAAGATGTTACATTCCTAACACCCAGCTCGAGCTCTGCCTCATTCCAGCTCCTTGTGGAGACTCTTCTGTCACGTTACCTTGAAGGTTTTGGGGGCTCTGAGCACCACGACCCCCGAGCGCTTTTCCCACGCTGGAAAGAGGGCCCTGTGCCCTCTCCCAGGGCTGACGTGACTGTCACAGGCAGCCCAAGGTGAGCACTTGGTCTCTCAAGCAGCCTCGCTGGGTTATGTTCTCTTACCAAGAGCAAGGAATGAAACAAATGTCTTGGAAGGGGGGAAAAAATGTACCGTGAAATTGCTGTAACTCGTGTCAAATCAACAACCTTGCAAGGAGGAGTGAATTCCTCAGCAGGCAGAGGGAACACTCCAGCACTCTCAGCCTTAGTCTGGGTTTACACAAACGGGTCAAATGCCTTTGATTCTTTCCAAGCCCCGGCTGATAATTGGACGTGCAGGTTTGCGCTCCTCTCCATTAGCAGACGGAAACACAACGGCCTCACCTGCAGCCTTTGCTACAGAAGATCCCGGGGGGGTTGCTGTCACCTCGAGCCCTGGGACAGGATTTTGAGGCGCCTTGTGCCGTACACGCCAAACATCAAAGGGAAGCACTGGCAGCAACAGAGGGAAAAGTGCAGAGCGCTGCAGGAGGCGAGCGCTGCCTGTCCCTGCGGGCTGCCCGAGATCGCTCCCGGGCAGCTTTATCGCTCTGCACACGCAGCGAGCCGCAGCGGCCGCAGGAACAGCCAGCCTGATACCGAAAGCTGCTTATCCAAAGTCAAACTCAGGTGACTGAGGGGCTCTGAGGCTCCTCCTGCATTTTCCTACTGGAGCAACTTTGACGAAGGGGGGGTGGGTTGGCTGCCAGACAAATCATTGCATCTACAGCCGACACCTGGGAGTCAGATCCCAGGCACTGGTTACAGGGGATGCAGAGCACGCAGCCCCGGAATCACGGGATGCTTTGGGCTGCGAGGACCTTAGAGCTCATCCCGTCCCACCCCTGCCACGGACAGGGACGCCTCTCACTAGAATGAGCAAGGGACAGAAAGACATTGAAGTTGTAATAATGGTGGAGGTGATGCCTTCGGGGGATCCAATTAGAGCAGCAGGAGGAAAAAATAAAGTGTTCGATACAGGCTGCAACAGCAAAAGAAGGTGGAGGTGACACTGACGGGGGATCCAGTTTGGGCAGCAGGAGGGGGAAAGAAAGAGCAAAGTGTTCAATAAAGGCTGCAACAGTAAAAGAAGATTAATTGAGAAATTCAACCCCCTTTATGATTGATTTGACTGTTTATGTAAAATTCTCACGGACAGGACCACATGAACTCTGTAGAGTGGTGGCCCAGACCCTGTGTTTGCTCAAAACAAAAATTCAGAGCCATGTTCCAAGTGAAGGCTCCCTTCCCACGAGGCTGTAGCTGCTCTGTATTTCCCTTGCTCTGATTAATCGAGGAGGATGGGGTTTCCCAGGAGGCACCGGCCAGCCTCATTTGATGCAAAGCTTGAAGCACAGCCTGATTACTTTGCAGAGATTGAGTTCAATTCATCACCTCTTAAGGCACCCTGGAGCTCTCTCAGGACCTGTCCTGAGCATTTGCTGGGTCCAGCTCAGCTCTGGAGCTCCAGAGACCTCAAATCACACAGGGACTCCCAGAGCTGCTCCCGTTGCCGAGTGTCCGGAGTTTGAACTCTTCCCATGGGCTCTTCCACTCCTCCCTGGGCTTGCAGCCATGGGGGGCTCAGCCCCTGGGGGCAGAGGGGATCTGGACCCCGTGAGCAGCATGGGCTGTGGGCAGGCAGCAGCACCAGCCCCTTGCAGCTCACACAGCAGCACTGCAGGTGAGTTTAACCCAAATGATGTGCTTGGCCTTCTTTTCCATTGTACAGGTAACAGGAAGTGAGGAGGGAAAACCCACCAGCTTCTCAAGCCTTAACTCACACCCCATCAGCATCTGGAGCTGTTTAAACTCCCACCCCGAAGTGCTCTGCCATCCCCTTGGGGTAACGAAGAGATGGCTGAGCTTGGAGGTGTTTGAAAGAGGAGCAATTTGATCCTCCTTCTGGAAGCAGCAGGGAGAAATCTGTCCCAATCCTCTCCCCTCCAAACCCAGCTGCCTGCACTTGTGTGTCCAAGCACCCCTCGAGCCATTTGTCAGCAGCAGCGTGGGGAGTGCTGCAGTAACTCTGCCAGAGCACTCACTGGGGACAGGTATCACAGACAGGGGTTTCCAGTTGGATTCTATAAATCAGAACCACAGCACAACTGTTCTTACTGCATCTTTCATGCAAACTGCTTTCCAGATGGATTTGGATAGAAAGAGAAAAATAGAATCGAAGATTAATTTAAATTGGAAAAGCCCTTTCAATTGGAAAAGACCATTGTGCCCAACCACCTCCAGCAGGGCCAGGGCCAGCACTGCCCGTGTCCCCAAGTGCCACATCCTCAGGGCTTTGAAATCCCTCAGGGATGGGGACTCCACCCTTGCCTTGGGCATCTGTGCCAAGGCTGGACAACCCTTTCCATGAAGAAATCTTCCCAAATATCCAATCTAGATCTCCCTGGCACAGCTTGGAGCTGTTCCTCTCCTCCTGTCCCTGTTCCCTGGGAGCAGAACCCAAACCCCCCACTGTCCCCTCCTGTCAGGGAGTTGTGCAGAGCCAGAAGGTCCCCCCTGAGCCTCCTGTGCTCAGAGGGGACACCTGGGGAGGAAGGAGATGGATTCACATCCAGGGAGGTGAAGAGAGATGAGACTTGAGAGTGGCAGGATATGACCAGGGCAGTTTTGAGCTGTAGAATATTTATCTCATATAACAAGATACAGGGAAACACTCTTTTCCCCACAGGGACACTGAGGCAGTGGACAGTGAGGTTTATTCAGTCCCTCTGGGGGTCACCCATCCCTTCAGGGCACCTGCTGCAGGCAGCTAAATCCCAGTGCCCCAACAGCTCCTGTCAGGTGGGGCAGGGAGAGCAGGAGATCACCGGGCTCTGGGGACTCTGTGTGGTGGGCAGGGATCCCTTTCCCAAGGGCAGGGAGAGATGTGCCATTGCTGGGGGACTAAAGGGCCCCAAGGCAGAGCTGCAGCTGGAGCAGGACTTCTCACCATGGAATCATGGAACAATTGGGGTTGGAAGGGACCTTTTAAAGGTCATTTATTCAAAAATCCCAGTCCTACATTGGTTTGAGTTGCAAGGAACTTTTCAAGAGCAGAGACATCTTCCACTAGACCAGGCTGTCCAGAGACCCATCAGCCTCACCTTGAGTGTTTCCAGAGGTGGGGCATCCACCACCTCTCTGGTAGGATGCAGGGAGGTGCTTGGAAATATCCATGAGGGTAACACCTCTCTCAGCACCCACCAAGCTCATGCAGCTCAGCCAGAGCCAGCTGTGGCATCACAGGCTATGAGCCCCAGGTCCTGGATGATTTAAATGTGATGTGATCTTCCTGCAGACTCATTTTTCTTCCTCGTGGCACTCCCAGGTTCTCCTTGCCCAGGATAAATGGTGGCTTCACCTCTGGAAGCCCTTCTTGCCCTGTGTAAGACAGCCCTGGCTCCCTGTGCTCCATCACCACAGCCCTTCCTGGGCTCACTCCCCTGCCCAGCCACACCAGCTTGGCTTTTCTCCCTTTCCCTCTGCAGGACAAACCATCCATCCAAGGCTCCACCTCCCATCCAGCTCCTCAGGCTCGCCCTCTCAGCCACGAGGTTCCCCTCTGCTTTCCCAGGAAGGCAGCCCCACACAGCCCCATCTGCCCTCTCCAGCCGGGGTGGGTGGAAGGGATGAAGGCACTCCCACCAGCTGGTGGCAACCTCTTCCCAGCGCTCCTCCCTCAGCCCATCCGGGCGTGGAGTTCACAGCCAGGAGGTGTTACCAGAGGGGATTTTGACAGATGCTTTTAAAACAAGGGAGCTGCACTGAACTGAAGATTGACAGGAACAAGCTTTTCATAGTTTGGTTCCTTTTCATTTTTTCAATGAAATGTGTTCTTCTGAAAAAATTCTTCTAGCAGGAGAACTACCTTTCAATTTGTCCTCTCTCACTTTTGGGTTGAGAAGAAAGAGGTCATATATATATTTTGTAAGGGAGCAAAAGGAATATAAAGTCCACTAGAGGGAAAAAGAAATCATGGATATCTTGGTAGCAAGGTATTTTTATCAAAAGGTGGCAAACTTTAGAGACATTAGAAGTCATGTTTTAAAATGACCAAGTGCAAAGTCATAAAAATGAACAAGTCTTGTGTGAAAATGCTGAAGGGAATTTCAGGCACAATAGAAATCATCTGTGAAAATTGCCAGGAGAGCAGGGAAGACATTTCTGTCTCCAAAAGCAAAATAAAATGCTATTCACAGTAATTCATACTAATTATTAGCCTTAAGTAGTACTAATTTTTACCCAGCAATAATTACTATTTAAAGCTCCAGAGCTCTGGAAAAAATATTTTCTGGGTGTGGTGAGATCCTTGCAGAGGAATCTGCACAGCCTTCGAGGGCAGCCTGTTGAGGGAGAAGTTTTTATTTCTCCTCTGCACCAACACAGGGAGACATAAATATCACATTCCTATTGATGCAAATAACGGATTGCTCCTGTCAGAACTGACAAAGCCACTAATTTAAGGAGTGTTTCCCTCTCTCGCACACAGATGCATTTCTCAAGAGATTTTTTTGCTTTTCCCCTGGGATCTGCGTTCCCAAACCAGGTGAAAATGCGCCAGACGATCTCGTGTTTGATTGCATCTGTGAAGAGCCTGTGGGAACCATATGCCAGGAATTATGCAAACGACCAGCACAGGGAAAGCTGCAGCAGTGGCTGCCACAAATCAGCCCCGGTGCCAGCTGGGGACCCTGCCCTCCACTGCAGGGGCCAGAGCTGGCCCTCGGCCCCGGGGGAGTTCCAAAGCAAACTGCTGTGCCCAGCCTGTCATCCTCCCCCTCTACCTGCTGCTTTGTTAGAGCAGGGACTGGAGTGTCCTCTGACATCTGGGCAGAGCTTTGGGAGCTGGTTACAGGTGCAACCCAGTGTCCTTGTAAAATTCATTATACTCTTTATTTTTAACTAGAGCAGTGCTTCCTAGAGCCTTGATTTTCCACAAACTCTTCCTGAATGCCTCACCACTGTCCCGTCAGTGGGATTTCCAGCCAATGCCACGAATTCAAATAAATATCAGGGGACACCACTGCAACGAGGAACTTCCCCAAAGCCATGTCCCTGTCCCCAGGGGTGGAACTGTGCTCCCATTCTGTCCTCACGCTGCCATAGATGTGCCTGCTGGGGAGACAGATCAGGGAGCTGATCTGGCTGAAAAGCAGCTGAGGAAAATAAAAACATCGTTCAATTCTGCAAGTTGTCTGCTCTGGGTCACTCAGTGTGCTTGTGCCAGCAGGAAGCTGGGATCTCCACCCAGCCTGGGTGATGGTGACACTGCCTAGACCAACCTTGGAGAGCCCTAATCCCACCAAGAACTGCCTTCTCCAGCCAGGATCGTCCCAAAAATGACAGAGGGGACAGCCCCAAAAGCGAGGTGCTCGTGCTGCAGCCCGCAGGGTGCACAGCCAGCGTGGATGAAGCTGGGCATTGCTGCCCTCTCCAGCCTTGCACCCTGGATCCCTGCAGGGGATCCCCCAGGCACCTCTACGTGTCCATCCATAACACAGACATCCCAAAAATACCTAGAGAAAAGGCTGAGGGTGTCCAGTAGCATCTGCTGGCGTGGTGCTGTACCTGCAGGGGTCAAATGGCACTCCAGGGGTGAAACGGCCCCTCTGGAGACCCCAGGATGAGAAGGCCAAAGGGTGAACAGCAGCTGGTGGTTTTGTTTTGGCTTGGACCAGAGGTGACAAGGGTGTCCTTAGCAGCTGTCCCCTATTCCCAGTGGCATTGCTGACAATGGAGAACCGGCCATTTGCTCTTTTCTCTAAGTCCACTTTCTCTAGAGAAATCGATCGGGCCACCAGTCAGTCAATCAGGCAGTCAAATCATCAACGACCCAGCCAATCCAAACCGCTGGGAAACGGATCCTGCAGAGACCTGGACTCGCACCCCGAGGCCCCGAGAGCCCCACAGGAAAACCCGGAGCGCTGAGGGAGGCTGAGGCCAGCCCAGCCCAGGGCACAGCTCCTGCCCCTGCGAGGCAGCGAGCACCCGAGCCCGGCCGTGACCGGCTCCCGGTGCGCTCCGAGCCCCTGGAGAAAAGCATTCCCTGGCTGAAGAGGGTCCCTCTCGGGGGGTCATATTTGCCCTCCCCTCACCTTTGGGACTTGGAAGAGTTGCTGCTGCTGACATCTAGTGACAGGAGAGCGGGCACGGGGAGTCACCTGGAGCTGGGCTCCAGCGGGATGCGGGCCGGGCAGGCAGCGAGTGCCGGGCGGTCCGCGGTGTCCCAGCCACCTCCAGGCACCCTGAGACCTTCTCCTCCTCCAGCGGCCACCCGAAGAGACCAGGAGCATCCTATTCCAGCCTCCCCACGGCCCTTCCTGATTTCTTTAAGCACAGGCTCAATGTTGGGTTTGCTGCCTCACCGGGGCACAGGGAGGGGACAAAATACCCCAAGGGGAGGAGCCGGGGTGGCACCCAGGCAGTCCCCAGCCGCTGCCGGGGGCTGCAGCCCCTTCACCCACGGCTCCTTCTTCCCAGGGACGCGGGAGCCCCGGGAATTGCGCGCAGCAGAAGCGTCCGCTCGGAGCTGAGCGGAGGGAGGATGCGAGCGGGATGCTCAAAGCACGGGAGCTGCAGCTCAAATCCCCGCGGACACGGGGACAGCGGCTCCCAGCCACGCCAGGGAACGAGGGCTGCCTTTAGAGCTCCGCAGGGACGGGGGAAACCTCTGGGGTCCTCACTCCCTGCTCCCGGTGCAAGGACAAAGCCCTGAGGACAGCTGGGCTCTGGGGGTGTGAGGAAATCGCAGCAGGGACCCGAGCGCACACAGACACGGGCGGCTCGGAGCTGCACAAGGCAGTGGCACAGCCGGGGCTGCCCCGAACCCCGGCATCTCCCAGCCTCGGCATCACCGGGGGGCTCCCGGCGCTGAGCAAAATCTGCCTCCCCCGTCCCCAGCACGGTCCCTCCAGGCTCCTGTTCCCCAGCAAGAAGCGCCTCAGTTCGCGGGGTGAATTCGGGCATTTCTGCGGCCAGCAGGACTATCCGAAACGACAGCAGGACAGAGCGCGGCTCCGGAGCAGAGGAGGCAACACAGAGCTGATGATCACGGAGTCATGGAATGGTTTGGGCTGGAAAGGACCTTCGCGAGCATCTCGTTCCAACCCCCCTGCCACGGGCAGCGACACCTTCCAGGAGCCCGGGCTGCTCCAAGCCCGTCCAGCCCGGCCTCGGTGGTGCCACCCCAGGGCTCGTCAGGGCTCCCGGAGCGCTGGGGAGCGGAGACCTCCCTGCCCGGGGGTGCCCGAGATCCCCCCGCAAGCGAGCCCGGCAGAAAGTTGCGGCCCCGCTGCCCCCGCGCCGCGCTACTCACCCAGGAGGATCAGGGTGCAGAAGCAGAGGATGCCCCTCATCCTACCGCTGGCCACGGCTCGGCCCCACCGACTGCGCTCGGCTCGGACCCCGGCCCGGCCCGGCGCGGCTCGGCGCGGCTCGGCGGTGCCGGAGGATGCGCGGAGGGCTGGGCAGGGCGGAGGG
>VZTR01002797.1:307-41897 GCA_013400775.1 Chaetops frenatus
TTACAGTTCTTCTTCACTAGATTGCATTCCCAAACATCATGGTTTATCTTCTCAGCTATGGATCATTATTTTGCTTTTTCTCAAATCCTCCTTCCCCTTACATCTTTCCCTTTTAAGCACTAAACTGCATTCTACCCTTTCATAGGTTCTCTGATTTTTTTTCTGTTCTCTCTTCTCTTCTGTGTGTTCTGTCCATTTATTTCCTCCCCCTTCTGCAACATAATCAGTTCATGTAAATAAGAGCACGTCCCTTCTGCCACCCTGCCTGGGGACAGGGCAGTTTGCCAGGCACCTGAGACACAAACAGAAATGGGTCTTCTACGGACTGACTGAGAGCGCACATGCAGGACAGCTCTTCACATCCTTCAGAAAATGCCTCAGGGCAAAACTTTCCTCACCTGCCACTCTCTCAGTGCCCCAAGTCCTGCAGGGCTGTTGACCATCGGTCCTCAAGAGCTCTGCCTCACCTGGGTCTTTCTGTTGCACTTGGAGCCCTGAACCTGGCAGCTTCCTTCCTTCATAACCCTCCGTGCAGAGACAGAGAAGTTTCTCCTGTTCTTATTTATCCCCTGCCACCTTTCTCTTTTAAAGTCTTTTTTACCAGTAGAGCTATCAAGAATCTTCCAATAGTCTATTATTCCAGAAGAAAATACTATGTAAACTTATTTAAAAGGTGTCAGTTTCCATAAAGTTTCATCATGGAAATCAGAAAAAACGAAAAAAAAAAAAAATGAAAGGGACTGTTTTGTTTGTGTGAACTACCATTCTTTCACCTTTTCATAATAAAGCAAAACGTTCAATCAGAGGGACATTTTAACTCCATTTTAGAAAATTACTTAAATACAATTTTTGAAAAACAGAAAGTTAAAATATTTTGATCAAGCTGGACCTGGATTTTATTCAATTTTACTAAATTTTGTTTTATGAGATTATCATGAGGGGTATTATCTCTGACTTTTCAATTTTTGCCTTAAAATAAAGCAGTGGAAAATACCTAAAATACATAAAAAGACCTGGTTTCATATACTTGATTCTTTCTACTCAGAGTTTTCTCACGTGTATGTGAGGCATTTGGTTTTCAGCTCTTGGTATCATGAGATGTACATGTTTCTTGCTTTGTTTCAAAGCTGCCTATATTGTTCCCAATAGCAGCAGCAAAATCAACAACGTTCTGGTGAGCGTTTGCTCTGCTACATTTTCAAAGAGGTAGGAGCTGGCATGGAGTTGTCTGGAGCTGTCTCAAAATGAGAAAGATGACACTGCATCACTTTGCACTGTGGTTCGTGTTTGGAAGGTTTGATTTCTGATTTGGTTTTTCTTTTTCCTTTCTATGAGAAAGAAGATTAAAATGTTTCAGGAATACACTTGCTGGTTGAAAGTTTAGATGGGGTGGGTGACTTTGGCACACAAATTTCAACCTGCCCAAAGTCTGAGCTTCCTTTGTTTTTCTGTCTGATTGCCACTGACATGAAGAATCCACAAGATACTTGTTCAAGCAAAAGGCTGGTACAGCCCCTTTAAGGAGCTGTAACAAGAGCTGCAATCAAACAGTTTTCTAACAACTGGGTCAGTGTATATAGAAAGACTTTAAATGATGGTTATTTATTCAGTCTCTTGCTGTAAGATCAGTCCCATTATGTGCCTCCTATGCATTCCCTTCCAATTCATTCAATTTAAATAAAAAATTCCTGCTAGAACTCATGTATGTATCAGTGAAAGTCATCTAAATAAAATATCCCAGGCACTTCAGTCTCAGAGTCTTATGAAGAAGTAGATCACATTCTATTTATTTGGAAATGGGACGCATGTTGACATCAGGCTTATTTCAAAATAATGTCAAAATGTTAAAATGTTTATGAAATCTTAACATTAAATTTTATGAAGACAGAGATGTTTGCTGGGATGTGGTGCTGAGGGCTAGGACTAAAATCAGCTGCTGAAGGTTAAAAAACCACAATACTGCCATAGGGCAGAAGAGGAAACAAACACAAACTCAGGGTAATCAGACCTGTCTTTTTTATCATTTTTATCTTTTTTTGCTTGATGTTAGTAATATAATATAAGTTATATACAGTGCTGTACTAAATTGGTAGTTCTTGCTGGGTGAACACACGACTACTATCTTTCTTTTCTTTTAATGTGCTGAATTTTTTCCTAGAGAAGCCTGAGTAGTCTTTTCTCCCAGTCAGAGGTCTGAAGAAATTGAGTAAGCGTAGATAAAACCAGCTTGTTTAATCACCGAAACACAGGAAAAATTAAAATACATTTTTTGCTTGTAAAGTAGCGAAAAGCAATAAAAACAATGCCAGACAGTTAATGCCTCTCTTGTACCTTTCATTTCAAAGACCTCAAAAGAACATCAAGAGGAATAAAGGCAAAATCTATTCCCTATTGGCATCATTATAAATGTTGTATCCTCTAAAACTCTAAAGACATCCAAGAAGAGTAGAAGAATAAATGGCACTGAAATAAAGAAAGTGTCTCTGGAGCTTTGTTCAATCGGCTTTGTTAGAATTCAGTCAAATAGGATGATTATAAGAAAAGATCTCATTTGTTTCAACATTAAAGGAGCAAATTAATATGTGGCAAGCTGCTAATAATTGCCTCATTATGTAGTGAATGGGCATTGCGTCCAATTTACAAAATTACAATCATATTGTTACAGTAACAATTAAGAAAGTTTAGTCTGAGTTTCCTCCCTATCTGCATTATTAGTTTTGGGATTGAGAATGGAGCAGAGTTGGTGGTTGGAGAGAGTGCACCACTGCTCTCCAGTGCTAAGCAGCCACAGGAGAAATTCAGCTTTTCATTAGTGGAGATTCCATCTGCAGAGGTCCTGAGCTGGATTTGGTCCAGCTGAGGAGTGAATCTGGCAGTCTCTGCTGAGACCAGAGCTTTGGCTTGTGCCTGGTCTGTCCAGACGTTATTTTGTGGTTTAGAGACCTGGCCTGAGATCATCCCCACATGGACTTCAGCAGATGTACAGGGCTGTGGCTGGGAAACTCGGTGATCCAGGATCTGTGCCACTGGGAAACCCACCCATACAAATGGTTCTGGAGCTGGAGTTTGTCTCCTGGTGGAGACATCGGAAATGGCAGGGGAGTTGTCAAATTTGGAAGTAAGCAATTTTCCAAATAATGAAATCCCATGTGGAAGAGAATAATGTTTTGTGACCTACTTTAGTTGGATTTGCTTGTGACCTTTTCTAATTCTGGCTGATTTTGTTATTTAATGATTTGACCTTTGATTCTGTGAAGCCACTTCAGTGGTAAATGCAAAGATTTAATAACTAGAACTGTTTGATAAGTGACCTTTATTACACAGCTATTTCTCTTTGCTAGAGAAATGGCACTGTTTTGTGAGTTCTAATTCACAGTTTTAATTATCTTTTCTATTGTCTGTAAGCTTGCACAGGAAATGGAAAGGTCAGACATTTCATTTTCTTTACTGATTATAATGTAAGTGTTCCTCAACAGTTACAATGTATCATTCAGGAAAAAGATGGGACTATTTGTCAGAACCATGCCCAACTGCTCTACTGAGGACTTCTACATCCTTCTGGTCAGCAACAATATCAACAATTTTCTAGCAGCAGTAATAGTACTGTTTAGAGGTGAAATAAATGTCTAAGTACATGAAAAGTGAAGAAAAGGTGAATGGTTCTTAATGTTTTTGTCTTTATGACAATACTACTCATGTATCTATGATGCAAGTGAATGAAGATATTGTGAGAGGTGAACCTCGGCCTGATATTCTGAGTCCTTCGAGGTTAAGCAGTAACAGCACAGGTTTCTGTGAGGTCCTGCCAGACTGTTTCAATCCCACTGCTGCTGGACCATCTCTGCAGACGAGAGGGCAGCCTGGGCTGCCTGGCAGACCCTTTTGTATTGGATGTGGATTCATGTTTGCTACTGAAACCACCCCTCTCGTCTGTGACTCTTACAAACCAACACCACAGACTGGTGGCCTGTCTCCACGTGGGCTTCAGTGCATGAATATTGATGTGTGTTTTCTCATATTTTGAGGGAGATAAGATGCAAAAAGGCAATGAAGACTGTGGATGATTCTGGAGTCAGTGGAATATCTGTCCTGGGTGTCTATCAGTCTCCTAACTCTGTCTGGGATCTCTGTTGGAAAATATGCATATTGAGACAAGTAAAGTCTCTCTGCATTGTAATACAAATTATTGTGAGATAGAGCTGGGAGGGGGTTAGCCTCCAACTCTGTTCAAGAAGAGCAGATTAAATGTTGGCCTAGTGCAGGCATTCAGTAGTATGAAAGCACTTTATAAATTGGAACAAGATAAATGAATCACAACAAGAGAGCTAGAAAACCAGGGGACACAGTTGCAGGAGTGAGTGTACTCAGCTTATTCAAGCAGAACAGTTGCACTCAGTGAATAGAAGATGTGCAATGCATTTCTAACTAAGGTCAGAAAATCAAACAATTCCAAATTTAAGAGAGCAGCTCCATTTAAATGGAGAAGGAAGAGTTTAGTGAAAAAAGCAGCTCTGAGGATAAGACAAATTTAAATGGAACCAGATTCTTGACCAAATTGGCTTTTCCTATCTAGCAGTTTCATATTCAGCATTTGTTAGTTTCAAAGTTCACCCTGAAAGCTATAAATTAATCTACTGGGACTGTAACAATTCACGTCATTTTAGAGTATGAGTTATGCCCATGGATTTGTTTAGGTCACCCAGCCATGTCCTCATAATATATCTTAGAGAGAATTTCTGTAAGTAAGCAGTAAACAGAAAGACTGCTGCGTTCAGCTGCATCTCCTGGGGTTTCATCCCTGCTGTCAGAGAGCCATGCAGGACAGCTCTCTAAAACTGTAACAGCTATAAAAAATGCATGGTGTTCTGTAAAGGAAACATTGACAGTGCTTTTGCATTCAATCAGGAATCTTTAGCTACTGATGAAATGAGGAAAGAATGTTTTCCTGAACCAGCCACACAGTGAAATCAAATCAATCACAATAGAGAAATCAAAGCTTTGAAACTATGAGGTTTACTGCACAAGTCTTGCAGGATGCACCTTAATTCAGTAGAGTATTTGTCACCCAAAGATGAGATATTTTAGCTCTTACACTTTGGCTCTCTTCAGATGTTTGTCTCCTGTCCTTGCATTATTCCCCCTTATCAAAGACATTGGTTTTTTGTCAGCAGTCACATCCTAGGGTTATAGTGGTCAAATGTAGGCAGGCTATTCATCCACATCAGCTAAATGAAGTGTGATTTTGAAGAGAAATAACCACATGTCTGATCAGAAAAGCACTAGCATCCTGTCAGATAAATGTCCAAAGAAGGTGAAGGGAATTATTCCTAAAAAATACTAAACTGAGGTCACTGTCTCCCATTTGTGAGCATGACAGAGGATCAAGTCTGCGACCATACAAAAACTTGTAGGTTATCTCTGACCTGGATGATCTTCTGTAGGGTTGTTTTTTTGGGTTTTTTTTGATGGATCTAGTTTTCATTTGTTTTTGATTTCTAACTGAACTCTTTCTACAATCCAATTTAATATAGAGGGCATTTCCTTTTAGTCTTTAACTCTTTCTACAATCCAATTTAATATAGAGGGCATTTCCTTTTAGTCTTTAGGTACAAAAGAACCAAAAGACATTTACTCTTTATACTCTGACAAATGGAACATCAGATAGGTCCTTGTAGCTCTGTTAGATAATTTTTTCTATTTTCAATTCATACTGGAGTAATAGCACTCTAGAACATGGTCAGGAAATACTGTCTTTGGCTGTAGTTTCCTCAGGATTAAGTTCCTAGTTCAGGTGTCACCAGTCCATCTGCCTCTCATTTTCCGTGGATCATAACTGCTCTCTGGAGAGAACAACACATTTCTGTGTCTACATCTCCTTTCCACCTGCAGGATTTTCATATTATTAGATTGCTGTTTCGAGTTACATCTTGCATTTGACTTTTGTCACAAATTTGGGAACTATACATTCAGACACAAACACAGTTAATATACAGTTAAACTTCCAGCACTGTTTTTTCAGTGGTTTTTTCCTACTGCTGACAACACTTTGTTAAAAGAGAAGCCATTGATCTGAATATTGTTTTCTGTTGCTTCTTTATTTCCTTTTTTTTTAGTGAAAAGAGTAGCATTTAGAGGAAAAAAATGAAGGATTATTTGTATAGTTGACTTTGCAAGGTGGGAACAAAGGCAATGATTGGAACTGCCTATTTCACTGAAAGGTTTTGCATTCAGAGCTTTGTAGTGGTAGAGTTTTTGAGCAGGAGCAGCTCTGCCACTTGGGGATTGAGGTTTTTTTTTTTAAAGAGAAGCATTGCTATCAATTTGTTGTACTGTACCTATTTTTCTTTTAACTGAATTTTCAGTCTTCATGTTTTACAGAGAAAAACTTGCAATATATATTATTGTTTCCTGTCTTCCAGCCTCTACAACTTGACTGTGACCTCTGTGCCATTGTTTCCAACTCGGGACAGATGGCTGGCCAGAGGGTGGGCACTGAGATAGACAAGTCCTCCTGCATATGGAGGATGAACAATGCTCCCACAAAGGGCTATGAGGAAGATGTTGGGAAGAGGACAACTGTGAGAGTGGTCTCTCACACAAGTGTGCCTCTCCTGCTCAAAAATCCTGAGTACTTTTTCAAAGAAACCAACAACACCGTTTACGTGATCTGGGGTCCTTTTCGAAACATGAGGAGGGATGGGAATGGCATTGTGTACAATATGCTGAAGAAAACTGTTGACAGCTACCCAAGTGCCAAAATCTACGTGACAACGGAGAAGCGCATGAGTTACTGCGATGCGGTATTCAAGAAGGAGACAGGAAAAGACCGGTAAGTCTTAAACGTGAAGAACAATTACAATGTTTGACAAAAGATACATGAGAAAAGTCCATGTGGGATGTCAGCTACTAAATGAGTCCCCAGATATGCTTTTAATGGACTTTTATATGGGTTTGACTGTTATAAGCACTTGATGAGGCAGCAGCTAGGCCCCATTTACCCCACCTACGCTACCTTCTGTTTGTTCCATTTTTGTTGGCTTGGATCCCAAAAATATTGGATGTCTTCCTGAAATGTTTTCAAAGCTATGTGTTGTTTTCAGCTCAATTTACTATTGATTAAATTGACATTTTATTTGAAGAGGATAATCCTACACAAACATTTCCAAATGCACAACCTCAGGATAATTCTGGATATTGCATTTTCTTCTCTGTTGAGATTCACTGTAGCATTTCTTCAAACACAGACCTCAGAGTTTTGCATTATTTCTGTTTCTTGGTGAGAAAGGGTTATCAGAGGTACTGGAATAGATTTAGGTTTTTACCAGCATTATGCTGAAATTCTATTTTCCATGCTTGAGAATGTGTGTTTATGCTGCTCACATGAGGCTTTAAGAGGTGAAAGTGTGAGAGCCACTGTTTGGGCTAGGATGTTCAAAGCAGAAACTGGATTTTTGGAATTAAGACCACACATTTTAAAAATCTGTAACCAAGCTGCAAAAATTCATGTCATC
Source organism: Chaetops frenatus (assembly GCA_013400775.1). Classification (NCBI taxonomy): domain Eukaryota; kingdom Metazoa; phylum Chordata; class Aves; order Passeriformes; family Picathartidae; genus Chaetops; species Chaetops frenatus. The sequence goes on from VZTR01002797.1 coordinate 7,819, forward strand.
TGTGTTTTGGCATGGAAGAGCACTTGACACACATACTCACTTGAGCTAACTAGGAAGGCGTTTCCAGATCACTGCTGTGCCTTAATATTAATTTTTAAATTTGCACATCATGAATTTGAGGTTGGGAAGAGCTGCTGCTATTCTGACCAAATTAAAGATACAGATACTCACAAACAGTTTAACGTAATCTGAAATTTTGACTTAGCTTTTGAAGTAGAAAAGCTTGTTATCTCAAACGTACTTGTTCAATATATTCTTAAACTGTTGGAATTTGGTGACAGTTGATTTTTCCTATTTTTCAAACTCTTGAAACATAAGGAAGAGCCTGCCCGTAAGTTTAGTCACTAAGTGCACATGTTGCTGCTGTGGTTCTGGAGTTAAAGGGAGCTCATATATCTCATAAAGGTTATCATGGCTTCTTTAGTTTAACTGAACAAACTGATGAACAGAGGCTAATAAGTACACAAGATCCATTCTTCAAAAATGACCTTTAATAATCCAAGTCATCCTGTTTACATATTAATCAAGCTAAATATGATCACGGGTACATTATTGCATTGCTGTACATAAATTTGTTCATATTTATGAGTCAGTCAGGTCACAGCAACTTTACAATACTTCCTCAAAATCCTTATTGTGAGATCAGACCTTGAAAAAAATCTCCTCTTTTTTCGGTGGAAAAAATAAATCTCATCATTCAATGTCAAAGTATCCTTCTCTCCAGCCTAATCCATTCCTCTTCAGCAAATAAACACATCTCAGGTTTTTGTAGTTATGCAAGTAACACAATACAAATCCTTCTTTTCATGTCAAAAGCAGATTGAACTTCTCCCAGTGCTTGCAACAAAGTTCTTAAGCAGCCTAATGTCAAAATGGCCCATGTTGTTTCTCCTTAAGTTTCACATTGCAACAGCAGTAGGTATTTAGGAGTCTGTCACACCACTCATCATGTTTTTTGTGCATGTGCGTCCCTTTGACACTGAGGGAAAAACCCACCACTTCTCACAGTGGCAAGCAGGTGACATCCTTATGTCTACTGCAACTTTCATTTTTAGTCCTCCTTTTCCACATCAAATACTTAGTGAGGTTCTTAACATCATTTAGTGCTTTTGTCAGCTAGAAACAAGGGAAATGATTGATGCGTCACCAGCCAACACCTTCTGTATCTCAACAAAACATCTTGCAGTTCTCTACTAATCAGGGACTTCAGTTTGGAAACTGTCTCATTTTTTGTAACGTCTTCAATTTGCAGGACCTGTCTTCTGTTTCTAGGGAGGGTCATGAGACTGTTAGAGGTATGTGGCATTTGTGGAAGCAGTAAAATGGAGAGCACAAGAGGTTTGTGGGTGATGAAAATACTTTTGCACATTGTGCCAGACTATTACGATGCTGAGACAGACTCGAGTTTCTCAGCCAAATATTCCTTCAGCTCCTCAGAGAAACATCAGCCCTTGCTTGGAATATTAGATTGAACAGAGGTCTGGTTTGACATGTTTCCAGTGAAAAATCTGGAAGGAAACCAATTTAAACTCATTTTTTAAAATGTACTGAGTGGATTGCAACTGCATCTATTTTAGTTTAATCCTAAAATACTATCTTTCTGTACAGTGTATGCTACTAATGCATAGTTAGATTGCAACAGATTTCTAGTCTGTCAAGCCTGTAATGAGTTTTCTGTTTCTACTCTTTGATGTATAATCTTTTTAGGTAATTAGTGGGACTTTTCAGCAGTTCCATCCTTGTGGTGCTCAAGTTTTAAAGGATGTTGTGAGAAGCAGCTAACAGGTATGTGCTGTAGTCACTTCTCTACTGCAGAAAAGCTCTGGTCCTGCAGTGCTGACATAGAAGCTTTATCCCTGACTTCACTGGGTGCAGGTTCAAAACCCACAGCTTTGGTATCGACAAATGATTTATTCCTGATGCATGGAAGAAACAGAAATTGCCTCTAAGTAAATTCCAACAAACATGTTTTTTATTTTGTAATACATTTTTTAATTCTACAGCAGTACAAAATACCCTCTGATATGGGCTATCTGCACTGGGTAGTTAACCCTGCATGACTGTTAGGAATCTGGGAAACATATGCTCTTTCTGAGAGTCTTCGTTAGTGAAGCAGTTGCATTCAAGGTGGTGAATGCTCATCCACTTTGAATAATGTTGTACATAAATGTTATTCATTACCAGACATTCATCATTTTTCATTAATGCATTTTACTTGGTACTTCCCTAGAGGGAGCATAAAGCTGGCAGCTTCTTCCAGTATTTCACTAATGTGTTGGTGTATTATATATATATTGACTCAATTGAAAGGATTTAAAGAAATACTAGATAATTACTAAATGTGGCATCTTTGTATGTACCTCAATCCAGATAAGTGGTTCTAAAGCCATCTGTATCTTTGCCATGCAATACAAATATAATGCAATACGATATAATAACATTTAATTGGTAATAACAGAGAAAACTGTAGTCTTCATTAAAGCAGCAAAGCTAATTCTGTTCTGATAAAGTGCACTGAGCATCCCTAAATAGGTTTTAATTAGCTGGCACCAAAGCTGCACCACCCTTAGGGAGGGTAAAATTAATGAAAACTAGCAGCAAATAGATCAATGCTACTGGATGTTCTTGCCTTAGGTGAAGGTGATGAGAAAGAAAGGAGTGTCTTTTAAGGATCATTTAGGAAACTGTGTTAAACGTCACTTCCAACAAGCAGTGCTAAAATAAATCTATGCTGATATCAGTGGAGCAGTCTAATGTTTTGTGGACTGCAGGCTCCATTTGTGTTTGTCCAACAAGCATCTCAGGGTAACCCCTGAGCACGGCACCTCTGAGCAGTGCCTGTGGTGGCCCAGCTCCACACCCCCCTTGGGGCTGGCAGTGGGCTCAGACCACTCCTGTCCCACTGCACGTGTGAGGCTTCGAGCCCCGCAAACAGCCAGGGCTGGTGTGCTGGTGCTGCTCAAAGCACAGCTTAACTGGCTGTTTGTAGTCACTCTTTTTGTGAGTAACTACTGAAAAGAGGCTGCTGAGCCCTGCTGAAGGAATGTATCCTGAGCTCCTAAAATTCCCAGTATGTGGGATGATGCTCTGAAACCTGGCCAGTTTGGTAGAGAGTGGACTTTCCACATACACTGTCTTAACTCTGACAGTGCCCATCCCATACCAAATCACTTAAATTCAACATTCTTTTGAGATTATTAGCTACACACACGTCTTCAGGAGGCAGGTGCACTGAGCCACATTTGCAGTCAAATGACTGTTTCTGAAAGACTTCTGTCAGTATCTTGGACAATTCTGAAGAAACTCAATTGCTTTTGTGCTTCTCTTTCAGAAGTTTTTAGTTTTCTCTGTTCGTGCCAGATGGTGCTATGTGTTAGGTTGTAAGAAAGCTGTTTTATCATTCAGGGCAGAAAGATGTATCATTTTGGACGCTGACTTCTGCATCAAGATTCAAAATTTGGGGTTGTGTTCAACCTGCCATTTTACTCAGTTCTGCTCACTAATTATTTATTACTTTGGTGATATATGAGATCTATATTATATCTCTGTCATTTAGAGCTAGCAAATTACATTCATCTAAAGTTTGGATTGACATTGTTAAGACAACTGCAGTCATCACAACTTCACCTCAGCTAATATGTGTTTTTTCATGTGTCTGACTAATCTACATGAAGCTATAGTCTAGTAAAAATGTCATTGGAATGAATAAATGAAATTACATTCTCTGAAGTTCAAGTATCTGCAAGTTCTATTGTTTGGTGATATTCTCTGTGAATTGAGGTAGTAAAGCTGTCAGTGTCCAGAATATCAGAGTTTTATGCCATGTTTCTTGTTGCTGGCTTGAATGAAATACTATAGTAACGATATTTTCATTTTTTAACTTGCTTCCATATATGTATTGGTTTCTCTACCAAAGTTATTCAGAGGATATATAGAAGATTAGGTAGTGTTGGTTAAAATTTTCAGAAAGCAGTTTTTCATTGGGAAGCTGTGAACATTGACACTGAGGCTGGCTCAGAGAGTTAAATTTTGGCACTTGGGAAGTATGTCCCATCAGCGCTTTTTATTAATGTGATTTTTCTAAAAAAAGTATTATTTCTGGAAGATGAGTAAAAGTTCATTTCTTTTTGAATAGAAAATGAGCAGAGTTAGGGAATATCAATGTCTTTAAATTACATAGCTTTAGGAAGAAAAGGATGAAAAAGTGGATTCAGACTGACAGAGGAAATGTACAATGCCTGTTGGAACATTTTTAAGATTAATTGTAGTTTACATTTTACTCTAGTCTTTACTATGATGATGTAATATCTGCTGCTGCACCAATAAAGTCAGCAAAAACTCCTTAACTACATGTGAGTATCTCAGCAACCACAAAAATATGTGTTTGACATAGTGACCATTTTTCAAGTACTTGACAGTGGATCTTTCTTGAACCATTGCTTGGCACTTCCATTCTTTCTCTTTATAAAGTAATTCCTTCAAAAAATGCTAATAGATTTGTCCATCTCAATTAATAAAGGATTTAAATAGTTTCATTGTCAGTCAAGACTGCTTTATTACCTGAAAAAACAAGGGTCTAAAGCATGAAACCTTAATGAAATAAATAGATTTTTCATTATAAAACACTTAAAACCTCAGCATCTATTGCTATTTGTGGTCAATCACCAGATGGTTAACAACTGTTTGGGGGTTTATATCCACTCTTCCATTTCCTGGTAAAACACCAGTTGTTCCCGAGTGTTCTACATTTATTCCCTGCAGCCCATTAGTAACTGCATTTATATTCTTTATGAAGATTTTCCTAATTAAGATGAACACTTTTCTCTATTAGGCAGATGGAACTCAATAGAAGGAGTCCGTTCTTTATTAACATGCCAGTAAATGCTGCTCAAAGCACCAGCACTTCTGATAAGAAACACAGCTCCTACTACATTACCCTAATTACATAGTAAAGTGAAACTTTATTAAAAAATATCAATATTAGCTATTATTTTGTGATAAAGCTGTGGCTGCATATAGATTGGTGTGAGCTTAGAGACTTATTGATTCTGCAGCGGTTTCTGGCTATAGCCATGGAGTTGTTTCTTTTTAATTAATGATTAAAGACAAGGAATATATAATCAGGATCTACTCTATCATTGTGCATTTTCACATGTTCTTTGAATTTTTCCATCTATTCCTTTTAACTTTTCACATCTTCTTTGTGTGCCACTGGACCTGTTTTCTGCTCCTGATGAACTGTATGTTAAATCTTCATACAGTGTTTGGTATAGCTGTAATTACATGTACACCTTTTTCATCCTGTGCTTTAAATACTCAGTAGCTTTTATTCTAAAGAGAGGATTGCTGATACCTCCCAGAAGGAGCTGTGCATATTGATGGGATTCTGGACTCAATCCTTGAGGGTCCCTTCCAACTCAGCATATCCTGTGATTGTCACATCCCATGAGCATCCATCTTTGGAAAGGATGATGTAAGTCAGTGACTCATGCTGGCAATCCTGGTAGCACCCTGGATTGCAGGGCTTCCAGTTTTGCTGCTGATGGTGAGGATATTTTATGGTTGCCAAGGAAAAAAGTCTTGGAGAGAAAAATTAGCAGAAGCTTAGATTTTGAATGAAGCCTTTGGGGTTCATCTTCCATACTTCAATTTTTTTTATTATTTTTAGATCTCAGTGTGTAAAATTGACCTTGAAGTTCTTAAAGGAGCTTAAAATTTTGAAGGAATAGAAACAAATTTTTTAAAATTAAAAAATGAAAAAGAAAAAATAAACTAATCTATTTGTTTAAAATTAAGCCTTGCTGCCAGCTGAAGTAGTTGTTTTGAAGAACACTGAGTGATTACGATTGACGTCTATACTTACTACCAGTTGTCACATGGTGGTTATTTTCTAAGAGATATTAAATAGATCAGAAGATAAATGTAATGTTGCTATTGCTTAAGTGTGATACTTAAGTTGGTTACTGGTAGCTGTGGGGTTTCTAATGGGAGCTCCCTAAAGAGCACTGAGCAGAATTTACAGTGCTAAGTCAAAACAATACTGCAGTCAAACTGCATGAGATGCACTGGGAGGTTTGTGCTACAGGGCTGCTGCTCAAGTGAGGATAGCAACTTTAGGAGACAGGGAATAAGACTCTACAATAATTTCTTGTTTTGGATGGAGTAGAGTTTCTGTACATCTATCCACCCACTAGCTAGTCAAATTTATTAGAAACTACTTTTATAGGAAAAGGTGTATGAGAACTCTCACTGAATGATATTTAGAAAAGATTGTTGTCTCAAAGCTTTGTACAAGTAAACAACACAGCAAAAGAAAATATGTTTAAAAGTAGAAAAAGTTTAGCCTTGATTTATGTTCGAGTATTTTATCTTAAAGTGTAGAAAGATTAGTAAACAAACTCTGAATGGAAAATTTAATTAGTAAGAAATCAAGCCTGTGTGAGACCTCATAGACATAGGTGGGAGGAAAACTAAGGGGAAATGGTGAATTTTTGTGACTCATGTTAATTTAGAACTCATTGTTAACAAGGTACTTGCTTGTGCACATCTTCAATATGTATTTTTACCCAGATGAAAACAAAGCAAATGTTGTACATATTTTTTGTTTCTGTGGCTGTTATCTCACATAAAGAATTTAGGTTGCAATTTCAGAACAGTGAAACTGTTCAAATATATGGATTTATAGCACATGCCTTTGCAGGTGACTCAGGATTCATAGCAATGCCTCTCAGGGAACATGATGTGCTATTGGGATATGCTACAACCTGTGTTTAGAAAACAATCACTCCTACACAGTTCCTGTGATACTCAACTTCTCTGAGCTTTTAATTGTGAGGCAACTCTGCATTTAAAGAGTAAAAAAGTACATGCACAAGAGCAGCATGTACAATTTTTCTCAGAGATTCACATCTTCAGCGGGTTTTGGAACTTTCAACTGTCTGGAAAAACATAACTGTAACAGTGGGGATTTATTATGAATCTTCAATCTTATGTCTTCAAACAGTTTGTGTGAAGTCTCAGATATTGACCAGCATGGGGCTTAGTTTATGTGTGAAGGGAAATACTTTTTAATACAGTTGTTCAAAGATTCAGCCATTCTATTTTCAAGACTTTGTAAGCAATTCCTGATTGTGGGAGCATTCAGTACTCTGGTGGGATCACTTACCAGAGACACCACTCATCTCGGAACCTGAGCAGCTCTATCTGGTGCATTAGAATTCAGTAAACATGCAACTGCAGTAGAAGAAAAGGTTTTTATCTGCTCATATTTTTCTTTACAAGTTTCTTGTTGGTATCCCATTCTTATATTTGGAGACTTCTTTTTCCTTGTTTTTTTTATAAAATCAAGTCGCCCCAGCATGCGTATCCTCTCTGCTCTAGTCCTACTGGTTACAGAAAGGAGGCATAAACTCCCTGTCTAATAACATTCTCTACATGATTCATTAAAAATTTCAAAGCACAGGATTCTCTGCAAAGCTTTAAAAATTGCTGCAGATTGATGTCACTAGTGTAGAAATAGAGAAAGGAAAGAAAGAGTTAGCAGATGAAATTCTAAGAAACAAACAGCATGCTTTTATCTTAACAATAAAAACAAAGATAAATGTCAGAAATATGTGCTCCGTGTTCAGTTTGCTCTCCATATGTTGTTTCAGAATTTTTCTTGAATAAATTCATTAGATTTACTAGTACTCCTGTCTCCAAGAAGTGTCCCAAACATTTTCCATAAGAGCATTTCTGAAACACGTTGCAGGTATCACTTCAGTCTCAAAATGCCTTTGTGAGGCAGAGGATATTTGTCCCCTTTTTACAACTTGACTTCCCTGAGAGAAAAGGACACTAGGGGAAAGCAGAAGTTATTGCTGTGCAGAAATCCATGCCCATAGGGCTTTTTGAATATTGTATGCTTACCGTGAAGGCATTTCAATCTCATACAGTCCTAGTTCGGGGTTGGAAGGGTCTGGAAGTGTAGTATGGAACAAATTTCTGCTCTCTATAACCTGTTTTCAACCAAACATGATAATGTTACAGCATTTCCTTCTATATGAAATCAGCAGTAGTCTCTTGACATTTTACAATCAATCAAAATATTAGGAAAAGAAAATAATCTGCAGAGCATGTGCAAAGCAGCATTCCTCTAAAAGATTTTTTGTTTCATTTTTTTCAAGTATTATTTCATATATTATCAATATTCTCTGTCCATGCATTTTAGCATTCAGTACACACCTCTCTCTAGTCCATTAAGAAATGTGACTAGTGTTTGTTTTGTGTAGCTTTTGCTTTTATCAAGGGAGAATTGTGTCTTTGCTGGAGCTCAGTGGTTGTGGATTTTTGCTCACTCTGTTTGTGTTGCTCTGATTTTATATAAGCCATGACACTGTTGAAATATGTTTCGTGTTTGGAGTAGAAGAAAGCAGTGGTCCTTAACTCTCTGGGGCAAATTTCATGGTCTTAAATGGCCTTTACCTCCCCTTCCAAGAATGCAGTGTTTGAGAGCTGAATTTCAGCTTCACTGTCCAGAATGTGCCAGGGACTCTGGGCTGCAGTGACATCCCAGAGCCCTCACACTCCTAGCGGTATTTTGGGTCTTGCTCATGGAGTGCCTCTTGGGTATGAAACTTCATTTAACTTTATCAAGGACATCCCAGGGTATCATCAAGCTTTATGTACTGCTTAGATCTGTCTAATCAATTCCTGCCAAGCTACACTGCTTTGCTTGGTTAGAAGGAAGGCAGTGAATGGAGGAGTAACTAAAGCCAGTTCAGTGTTTGTCTGCAGGAAATGTAGGATTTCAGGCACTATTTCTGGATATGGTTTAGGATAGTACTTGGAAATGATACATTGAGGGAAGGCTTATTCCAGTTTCCCTTCCAAGCTCCTAATTTTGGATCACTTGACAGTTTTCCGTTGTTTTTGAAATAATAACCACTGGTGTCATATAAATTTGACCACTTTCAGGATAGCAGAAGCAGGACAAGCTCCACATGTTTTCCTTAGACATCTTCAGTCGGTGTTCCAGGCCTGAGATTGGCATGTAATGTAAACATTTTTTTCATTATTACTTTACATTTTTTCCGTCAGGTTATCACACTGATTTCAAAACCACAGTCATCATTATGCTAAAACAGTGGCATTAATACATTGGTCTTTGTGGGTAGATTATAATACGAAGTTTCAAAATAATTGCCTGCTAATGTGAGAGGTGGATGTATAGTATTCTATTGCTTGTAATGTAACCATTAAAAAAACAATTACGTGATAATGAAAGGACTCATTATGCTTTAGTTTATCTTTGCATAAAGTTAATAGCTAATGAAAGCAGAAAATACAATAATTTTGCTCTTCCCATAAAGAGAACATTTTGCACAGAATTGTAGGTCGGCATGCTTCAGTAGAGTTTGTGTCCACTCTCTATGTGCTTCAAATTACAACTGTTTCAAGACCAATGGTTGCATGTTCTTTTTTATCCAATGGTACACATAGTCTTCACAAAGAACAGTTTTGAACCGAAGTTGTCAGAGGGAGTCAAATTTGCAACATGACTGCGCTGAACATAAATTTTAAAATAAATGTAGTTTCTTCAGGTTTGAAGTGTTAGAAAAATGAAGGCTGCTCGATACTGAGTGAGTCAGTAGAATACTGTCTCTCTCTGGGTGAATGAGAAATGTTAGACGGGTACATTACCTACCATCTGTGGCAATTCTGATTCAGTATTCTCTACAAGGCAGGTGAGCAAGCTCCTTTTCTATGCTATACAGGGGTGGAACATGCAAGAAGAGAGAGCAAAACAGGGATTTGGCACAGAGAGAGAAATCTCTCATTTTGTATGTTGGGATACTGAGCTCTGAGTGAAGAGTGTTGAGTTCAGAAATGCATAGATAGAGCTCCCAAATGATCTTAACGGCAAGAAGACTAATTAGAATTAAGATGTTTTGGTGTTTTTATATACAGATCATACTGCACTGATTTTTAAAGATGCAACAAGATTGTCCTTCACGTTTCAATATTTTGCATATTTTTTAAACATGATTTACCTTTACCTTTAAATGCCAAAGTCATGGAGGTGGGAGTTATATAATCTCATTTCACTCCAAAACTGAATTAAGAGATATAAATTAAGCAGTTATGAATGAACTAGGCATTAAAAGTATAATTGCATTGATTTTACTAGGTATTATATGAAATTGCATCACTAGAAAATGTCTTTGGTCTAATTGAGTGATATTTAATTAATGTTCCAGTGAGGTAAATGGTTGGTTGAGTTTGTGAGCCACAGTGTACCTTGTTCTAGGGTGTTCAGAGCCTGGTTACTGTGTGAGTTTCTGTTTGGATGCCAGGACAGCTCCCTACATGCTAAGGCACACATTGTCTGTGAGCCTTGAGTCCTGGACCCAAGTAATTCTTGAAGGATTTCAACTTTCAAGCCTTCTCTTACACCTGTCTCAGATTCTTCCATTTGCATTAGTTCACTCAAATGACAAGCTGCAATGTTGTCACGGTGTTTTGGTCACAAACTTTCTTCTCCATGCTTCTCCTTCACTTTCTCTTTCTGATCACAGGATTGTTATCATTGGAAGGGATCTCTGGGGATCATGCAGTCCAACCCCCGTGCCTAGGCAGGGTCACCAGAGCAGGTTATACAGAAATGCACCCAGACGCGTTTGGAACGTCTCCTGTGATGGAGACTCCACGACTTCCCTGGGCAGCTGTTCCAGTGCTCTGCCACCCTCGGTGTAAAGAAATTCTTCTTCATGCTGAGGTGGAACTTCTTGTATTGTTTATGCCCATTGCTCCTTGCCCTGTTGCTGGGCACCACTGAAAAAAGTCCAGCACAGTCATCTTGGCATCCACCTTTGAGATATTTTTGTTATTAGTGAGATCCCCTCTCAGATTGCTCTTGTCCAGACTAAACAGGCCCAGCTCCCACAGTCTCTCCTCATAAGAGAGATGCTTCAGACCCCTCATCATCTTTGTGGCCTCTGCTGGGCCTTCTCAAGTAGCTCCTTGTCTTTGTTATCCTGAGGAGCCCAGAACTATTCAGATGTGGCCTCACCAGGGCTTAGAAGAGGGGAACAATAACCTCGGTCGACCTGCTGGCCACACTCTTCCCAGTGGGTTACTTGTTTCTATATTGCATGTTCATTGCTGTTCTTTGCTTGCTATTTTTTTTCATTGCTTGCTTTTTTTTCATTCATCTTTTCCTTCTCTGACATTTTTTACAGATATTTTGGACACTTTTTCCTCTTTTATTTCTTGCCTCATTGTTTGTAACTATGTCATCTATGTAGCTTTCTTCTTTCAGCCTTTTGTCCTTTTATTTTGAAACATACTGCCTCAAACACACCTCCTGTTTTCAGCACAATCTCTTTTAAAACAGCTCAGAGACCTTCAAGGTATCTGATGAAGAGCAGCTTTTCCTTCTGTGCCCTTGCCCTTGCTCTTGCCCTTCCTCATTCACTTGAATCCTGGTGCAGAACACCTGAAAGTCTGCAGGTCCAGAACTACAGATCTCAAGTCAGAACATCCAGTTCTTAAAACAAAAACAAAATATCACAGTAGGGTGTAGAAGCTGTACATGATTATTTATTGATGATTGTTGGTTACAGGAATTAAAACAGCAGGGAGCTCAGATTTTGATCAGAAACCAAGTGATTTTTCTGTACCCTTTTTATTGTAAAATGTGAACGTAATATAAATCCATTGTGCTCCTGCTGTTAAATGCTGAGCCCTGGCCTGAGCTGCTGCATGAACAGTGCATGTTCTCTGTCACACAGGTATGTAGCTCTGTATATGTGAGCACTGACTAAGGTTGAAGCTGTTATAAGGCAATTTATATCTATGTGAATATAGGAGCTTTCACAATTGCCTCACATCAGCTCTCAAGTGCTCCAACCACCCAGCACAGTGTGACCTCCAACTGAAAAGCAAAGGGATCTGGGGCTGGGCAGCCTTTCTGTGGGCTCTCAGCACAGGGGTGTTCACACAGAGACTCAATTCATGTGCTAGCAATGAGCAGAGTGCATGTGCTTTGCTTTTTGTAAGCACTTTTCTATTATAACAGTACAAGATAGCCAGTCTGGCAGTGACTTTTAGGTCTACAGTTACAATTTATTTGCTTCTAGTTTTTGTAACATCACCAACTGCTAAGGGAATTGATGCTTAATACATTTCTAAATAAGTAAAAGTAAAGTATAAATAAATAAAGCCTGTTTTATTAGTCCAGGTGTTTTCAGCATTGCTGAAAGTGGTTTGATGACAGCCACCAGGACTAGCAGTGGAAAAAAACTTGATTTCACAGTGATTATTATCATTATAATAAACCATAATTTAAAGATTACAAAATTGATTCTTTTAAAAATTAATGTTGCATGAGTGAGCAGGCTCTGTGGCATTCAGATTTTTTCAGTGTTACTTGGAAGGAAAGTGGCTTATTTTACTTCCTGGCAGAAAACTGCTGATTTTCAAACAATCACTTTAGAGAAAACAGTCCCAGAGGGTTACAGGAGGCAACAGACCTATGTCATTATGCTTTACCCTTTCCTGATGGGTTCGGAGAAGAGCCAGAAACAAAAGAAAGTTGCATTCATTATTGAGAGAGCCTTGGGAAAATCTGTTTGGCCAAGCAGTTTTGCATGAAACGAGTGAGGAAATATTTGACTGCAAAGAACATAAACTCCTTCCATCAATATGCAATTTTCTGGATCCATTTGTCCAAGTGATTATTAAGAACAGTTTCTAAATTTGCAGTGCTTTACAACTTCAAAAGGCTGTGAAAGCATCAACTAGTTAAATGGATGGAAGTGTTTTTTAATAAATAAAAAAAAGACCAAAGTCAGTTGTAAGACAGTTTAAAGTGCAAAGTATTGAAAACAGCAGGAAACCTGAGGACCTGCAATAGTAATCATCTGCTCCAATCAGGAACATGGAAACCACAAATTTATCTTTGATGATTTCCTGTAAATATGCCCTTCGAGGACAGATTGCCCTGCCCAGTCTTGTGGAAAATGCTCAGAGTTACAACTCTTCTCACTGCAACATATGGATCTCAGCAAGCTCTGCTTCTCCATTTCCGAAGTCATTCTTCAGATGGAAAAGTCTGAGCATAAATGTAGTGCTGCAGAAATGATGGTTAGCATCCTTCAAGCCAGGTCGGTCTGAAAAACATCTTTCTGAGTTGGTTTTTTTTTCTTGGCCATGTTCTTCAGCAAGGTCTGCCTAGTTTTCCAGACCCGTTATCCTAGTGGAAATGGTTTTATTGATGTTTTCATTCACTGCAGAATGGCTCATATTTCCCTAGGACACTGCAGTATAGATACTTTGCCCCCCAGATACATAGCAGAGTGTGCTGAGGGCTGGGGAAGGTGCATTTGGGTGTCTCTTTGTGCCCCAGGAACGCTCTCCAAAGGACCCCACCTGCAGTGTGACAGTGCAGTCAGGGTGGCTGTTCAGTGTGCTGGGGGTGGCTGTGCAGATGGGGGGTCTGGTCTTTCTTTCTTGCACCTCTTTGTGGCACTTCACTCCTGATGTTGTGTTACAGGGTCTGAGTGCCTGGAGTCTGGGCTGCACACAGCAGTGTTGCATCCTGGTAGCTTGGGGTTTCCAGTCAGTGCCACATCTCACATCTATCACACAGACATCAAAGAAGCCCAAGAAATTGAGGTTAGATGTGGCTTATTGTTTCCCCATATATATCCTGAAGAGAGAACATGCTATTCCATTTTAAAGCTGATGTTTATGCACCATTTCACATTATCCAGATAGTTTGCAGTCTCTGAAGAAGTTTTCTATGCTTGAATTTACAGTAGACATATAATCTACCACATTTGGTATGTATGCTTTTACTTGATGACAACCTCCTACTTGGCCCTATGTCATGTTTTATTAAATAGAGGGACAGTTCCCAAGCCCATCTTTCTTCCCAAGATTGAAGTCAGTGTTCTTTCACCAGTTAAGTTTCATTTCTATTATTTAGCATTTCATAGCACATATCATCCGTAGACCTTAAAGCACTGCAGGACATTAAATCAGCTTTAATTTCCCCATTTTCCTGATTGTAAAACTCATGCAGGGAGTCATTTGTCACGTTGCACAGAGGTATCATCCTGCAAGTCTGTGGCAGAGCTATGAAGGTACCTTTCAGTCAGGGTTCCCAGTTGTCTCTGATGTGCTACCCTGACATTCAGAAGGCACAAGTGTTTATTCTTACCTGTGCAAGTTCATGCTTAACTGGGAGGGAATCCTGGGTGACCAAGTGATGATCGTGTCCATATCAAGTGCATTTCTATAGGCAGAAAGTACTGGCAGAAGTTCTTAAAAGAATTCACTAGAAATTCTATGTTTCCTAAAGTTTTGTATGACTAGACCCAGTTCTTGTGTCTTGGCCTCTGTGCAAAGACAGGCTTGTATTGCTCAGCAGAGCCTTGTTTAAAGATAACACCTTGCAGAGGGAAGGGTGATCATTAGATTTGGGAAGGAATATTACAAGACATGTTGGAGCACTCCATATTCAAGCAGTTGCTTTCCTGCCACTTCCTAGCAGTTAACATTGCCCATCAAAGAAAATTGCTAAATAGCTCTGCTACATCATTCTTCATTTGCATTAGAAATGGCTCTAAGCAATAACAGTATTACAGCCAAAAAGTGCCAGCACTTTATCATTCATTTATTAGATTTAGTATATAGAGGTACCTATTTGAAATAGCATTTACTGTTCTTGGGCTCATCATAAAACCCACTCTGAATGGAAGTGTTTAAGGTAATGACGACTCCGATTAATTCTCTTAGAACAGCATGACTGGAATCAGATACACTACTTCTCTTTTCATTAGACATTTCTGAGCTGCTATGAGTGATCTTAGAGCATGAGAGGAAAGAAATTAGCTGAATAAATCCTCATGTAAATAATCCACAATGCGCTGATATTCTTCTTACTCAGCCTGGTGAACTGTAAGCTCAGAAGCCTTTGTGGTGGTGTCCAGATGGCATTAATGGAACCTGATGGAAAATTTTTGTTTTAGAAAAGGCAGAAGTCATACTTGCTGCGTGCTGCAGATTTCTCTTCACCTGCACAGTGAATTGAGCAGTGTTACAGCTTTCTCAGCCATTACCACCTTCTTCCCCTCTTCTCACTGCCACCAAATCCCTGTAAATCCAAGCCTGGCCCGAACAGCAGATCTCTAATCTGTTTTTCAACATGCACATCCCCCACCAAAGGCAGGAGGTCAGACATTGTGTTGCACTTTTGTTCACAGACAGGATTGATACATGGGATGCTGCATCAGGAAGTCCTTCTAAGCGAGAAAGATGTTTCAATTCATTCTAGGAAATTTGAGAGCTGACAGCTAAGCTTTGCCAGTGTTTTATTCCTGTTTACATTTCTTGATCATCAGTAACTACTGTTTATTGTCAATGGACATGGCACAAATATAGGGAAGGACATTTTCCAAAGCACCTCCCTGACCAAATAACCTGCATTACATCTGAAAATGAAGCAGTTCCCCGAGTAATTTAGGCATCTTGATTTTTTTCTTTCCGACTGAAGTATCTGAAATTCCCATTTTCTTCTGAAAGCAGAACTGGAAACGCTACTGTAGGATGTTCACATTAATTGAAGCAGCAGAGATTTTCTGGTAACATTTGTCTAAATTTCTTGTGCTGTTTTTCCTAAACATGATTATGAAGTTCTGCATGATTGCTGGTGTTGCAGGTATCTTAGCATTATAACATGGCAGTAATAGTAACTGAAAGAAAGGAGTGGGTAGGAAAGCAACGTGGTAGAGAATCTCAGTGAAAAATTTTCTGAGAAAATGCTGTTTAAAGTCAGAGCTACAAAGTGCATGCTTTTCTACTGAGGACCGAACCTATTGGTTTCAAATTAAAGGTTCACACAAAAGTTTTATCTGCTGTGCCTAATCTGCAGTAATTGATTCTTCTAATTCCTAGAGGAGCCCTCTCCACTTGAAGTACAATTGAACTCCACATTACCTTAAAATGTTACAGTTTAAGAAGTTGTATCAGCCTAGCAGGGCGCAGTACCGCGTGGGCTGCAAGTGCAAGCTGCAAGAAACTTTAGACCCTTTTCAGTTCTTTGTTTCGTGCCCCTTGAATGCTAAACAGTTTAGCATTCAAAGCATTCAGCCATTCCCACCCTGTATTTCACACATGCTTTCATTTCTTACGTATCTGTGCGTGGCAACAGGAGAATTCAAAATGGTGTGGTGTGTTTTCATTCAGATTGGCTTACTGGCTAGGTTTTCTTCTTTGCTTTCTCATCTGATTGTAAAAAAATCACCTGAAATCACGTGTAATATCAAGGCTAATATAACAGCCTGATCTTCATTATTGTTTGAATAAACTTTCAGGAGAAAGTTAGAATTCTGCTGAACCATTACCTTATCTATCAAAGGAAAATGTATTTATAAGCCACTGTGTGGAAGATTATATTAATATAAGTTATATCTCATTGTGTGATCTGAACCATTATGGATTATAGAAGTACTGGCTTTCCAGAATCAGTTTTTAACATTTTTAGTGGCGATAAATTTAGTCATCAGTTCTGCAAAAGTCTGGCTGTAACTAACAAACTCTGTATCTATATTTGTAATGACTGTCTTGATAGTTTCACATATCAGTTCAATAAAACGTCTCCCACTCAGGGGAGGCATTTGGGCAGGAATATCTCATGACATCCTTGCCATTCCCATTACCATCACTACACACTCAGAGTAATATATGTTTTAAAAATTGATTGAGTGTGTATTTACAACATAGATCATAGGACATGTTTTTTTAATGGTGAGAAACTCCCAATGAAGCATTCTGTGATCTGTAGCATTTATTTGGGTTCTTTGATTTTAATGCTACAGAATACAGTCATAAAACTTTTAGACCCTTAATGTCATAGGGTGCAGCTTCTTTACACAGAATGCTAATGTGAAAGGCAATAGCTACTGCAGGCAAGAGCCAGAGACAACCAAAGGCTTGCATTAAACATAGCTAACTAAATGAATTTGAATTCTTAGCACATTAAATATAAATCTGGAGAAGTTTATTGAAATGACATAAGGCTGATATAAAAAATCTCTAAGCAGGTAGACTTAGAGTGGGTCACTTTGGAAGTGTGGCGGATACACGTTTGGTTTGGAGTTCACTCATCTCCCTTCAGGCAGTTCTCAGTAAGCATCTCTGAAAAGTATTTTTCTGAAAGAGTCATCTTAAGTTGGATGAAGCAAATTTTCCACCCCTTCTCAGTTGACTAAAGATGGTCTAGATGAGTGACCTAGCCATGTAGCTCTTGGTTAGCAAAAGAAGGTGAGGTAAATAGTGGTTAATATGTTGTATCATCTATCCTCTTGTAGTTCAAGATTTTGGTACAGGTATGACAAAGGTGATTTATTCTTATCACAGCAGGAAGTTCAGCTGCTTTATCATACTCTTTTCAGTCTGGTTGCCATCCTGGTTCTTAAGAATTACTTGTTTCTGGCAACATAGAACTGGGTCTGAAATTTAATTCCACACTGGGTCAGAGGTAAAAAGTGGTACCAAAACAGAAAGAGGTACCAAAACAAGAAGTTTGGCCCGATAGCAAGTGTTGGAATAGCTGTGAGGTATTTTTCCATAGATCCAGTTATAGTAAACAATATTGGGAAGCTTTTAATTGTTATATGGAAGTCCTACAACCATCCAAGGTGTATTAGAGTTCACCTGGATGTAAAAAAGTCTTGACATTTCTCACTGCAGTGAGATTACTGTCCAAAGTTATTTGGAATCCTTCCAGGGCAAAAATTGAGTTTAGAAAAGGCTGAAATTGCTTTGTTCTAGTTCTGTATGACTAAACTCAGATGGGACAGTCAGGACAACAGTACTTCGGACTTGAGTGTGTGTGTGTATGGTTGGCAGTTTTAGTAGACTGCCTTTCTTACTAATGTCATTCCTCCCATTGGCACAGTAACACTTGCTCTTCTGATCAATGTTCTTAAAACATTGTTTGAACACTGACTATTTTTCACAAAGTTTGCATTTTCTTTTTTTAGAGAAGGAGGGAAAGCTAGTTGTTTGTGGGAATGCCTTTTCTTTGCTACAGGTAGACTGAAGCTCTGCACTGAGAGGTGTTTGTTTAGGAACACATTGTAAGCCTTCAGCACACCAATTGGTTGGTAATTTGGCAACATTGGTGAGGACAGAGCTCGCTTTCTCTATGTCAGTTCTCTCCTGGCATTGTAATCTTGCCCTCTGGGACATGCAGAGCTGCAGCTGGGTCACACTTGCCCATGGCTGTTGTGAGACTGCAGAATGCTTATGTAGTTTCCTGTTTCCCCATGGGATGAGGGATAAAGGGCAGAGCAGTGAACCCACTGGAGGGAATGATAGATGAGAAACTCTTTTTGCAAGGAATAAGATACCTTAAGCTGATGCTGGATTGTATTTACAGTGCCTGTTCAGACCTGTGTCTCTGTGACTAACCTTTTGTGGCATCTGCCGTCCAGGAGTAAATTAACTTTCCCATAGGTCGTGAGCAGATTTTAGTTCTGGATGTTACTATTCCAAATGTTTCCTGCTGCTGTTAACGAGAGCGCTCCCATTGGCCAGGCTGGGGCCTCAGGAAAGGCAGTAAATCCTTGTGACTTGTCTGCCTTGGGCCCCACATCCCCTCAGCACACGGAGCCAGTGCTGGGGTGTAGCAGCCAAGTGAACGGCAGCTGCCCCACTCTGGTGGGAAATACTTGAATTTCCATCACCTTCCCATGCTTTGCAGAGTGTCAGGTGTTGCCACAGTGGTAGGATACTTCAGTGGAGAAGATCCAGCTCTGGCAGGCTGTTCTTTATTGTTCCAGCTGTTCACAGCTGCTCTGTGGCTGATTGAAAAGGCATTTACTCCCCTCATGTGAATAACCTTGAGGGATCAGAAAGTCAGTTGTGCAAAGCACCTACAGTCATTGCCAGATGTGTGTCTGGGAGCCACTGCAAAGGCAACTGACATTTAAAAGAGCTTTTTGGTGGTGGTTTAGGGACCGGCAGGTGGTTACAGCAACTGAGAAGAATTTATTGCAAATGAGAGAGGTGCAGAGGTTACTTAGCACACAACTACTGGTATTTAAAAGCTCTCTTTGCACCTCCTCTTCAGAGCAATACTGAGCATACATCCCCTGTAGTTTTCAGTCTGTTAGTTCATCTGTGAATGAAGCAAATGTTACTTTAATTGTAGTTCATTTGTTCCATCTGGTGCCAGGGTGGGAAATGGAGACCCTTTCTTACCTTACAAAACATTATATACCTTTCCTGCCAAGCTGCTCTACTAAATAATAGTTAGAGCCTGAGGCTAACTAAATGTAAAGATTTGGAATTGTTTCTCCACTGGTCTTCCCACAGATGCACACTTGGCTCCCTAGATCTGGCTGCTGTCTAAAGAAATTAAGACCAACAGTATTTTAGTTAAAGCAGTGGTATACCATATGCAAGGCCAGAGATGCTCTGTGTGATATCCACAAAATTGGGTACCTGTCTGCTTTTTTTTGTTTCCTTTAATCGATAAAAATACGATTTCCCTCTAGTTCAAAGGAAATTGAGTTTTCACATAGCAGGGGAAAACAAATACCCTTCAGTATTGCTATCAGTGAATTGGGGCACCAGATGTCTTTTAAACGGGTCCAGCATATTGTCTTTCCATTTCCAAGTCAGTCCTATGCTTCTGTTTATTGTAGACAATTATGCTTTGACCCAAAGACATAATCCTTGTGGAATTAAAAATCATGCGACCTCTTAAAGCTGAGTCTGATTTTATGAAAAAGAAATGTAGAGAATGATTCTAGTGGGAAATTAGACAGTAGTATTTGATGACTGTAAATGTATTTATTTATAACAGCTAATCTTGGTGGAAATGAAGAAATAAGAAATAATTAACTTTACTATTTATAAAAGAGCCTCTTTTATCCACTGTGTATTGCAGTCACCTCCAGGATGAAATGCAATGTTTGCAAAAGAGTATATAAGCATTTAAGAGAGAACGAAAAGAGAAAACGTGTGTTTGACACAGTGGGGAAAATGTAGCATGGAAGGAAAACATTTGCATGAAAATGTTGCCCCTTTTAGTTGAAGACATATTTTTTAACTGGTTCTTGTAATTATTCAAACTGGAACTTGATCATAAAAGTAAAATGTTTCTGGCATTGCGAAATGCACTCTGACATTTTTAATAGCTTCAATACAGAAAAAGCACTTACTTTATACTAAAAAAGAACACTTACTCTTGGAAAGAGAAAGGGCTTCATTTTCCTGTCACAAAGATCAGTTTTACTGATGATGTCACTGGAGTTATTGCAGACTTAGAACAGTGCAAGTGAGTGAGGAATCAGGATGATCACTCCAGCAGCGCTGGGACAGAGGTAAGAGTGCTGCTCACTGAATTAACAGCTCTTTTCATAAGTCCAGAGAATGAAGGAGTAACCAAGAGGCTCCCTGGCTGTTGATGAATTCCTGACCATGTGCAGTGTATCCTGAAGCTCCAGTTAAACCTTTATATACCTCAAGAGAGAAAGAGAGCGGATGATAATGTAAAGAGCACTTTGCCAAACAAAACAGCAAGATCCATGGGATTGCTGCACTATTACAAGTGTCAGCACACAATTAGGAGTCAGTTTATATATGCAAAATGTTTTACTGAGCTTAAGTGAAATTTACAGTTTTTAACAGGAGACCTATTGAAATATACCACACCATCTGTGATACATGTACTCAAAAATTCTGCTGCTCATCTTAGATCACTAAAGTTAAATCCAATATATGCTATTTTACCTATATTACCCTCAAATCAATCCACATTCAGCCAGTAATATCTAACTTACATGCTGACTGAAAGTGAGAGGAAGACTCAGTCTTGATAAATTGAAAAAAGGCAGAGTGATATTAGTGTCTTAGTTTTGTTGATTAAATGTGTGAAGCTAACTAAGAAAATAATCTGCAAAGAGAGATGTGATAGTGGTCACGTTGTGTCATCAAGTTGTATTAAATGCTAGGGAAGAGAGAGAGACAATTTTAAAGATTTGCTTTTCATTATGGCATGAATTGATGTTCAGCTACTAAAATGAAATAGGTTTGCATAAGAGTTATGACTGTCAAAAACCATTTGGAATTTCATTCTGTGCAAAGAAATTAAAATTTTGAGTGATTATGTGAAAGACTCTTCTGAGGCAAGATTATAAAGCCACAGGTTTCTCTTGTTACTGGACTTTTTAGATTAGGTGAAATTCTTACTGTTTTTTTTATCTCATCTCAAATGCTTTTTTAGTGACTTGCTGAATGAATATCATGTTAAATTCAAGAAACTATGGTTATGGAACAGTATGCTTCAGTATCAAACTACATACAAAGATATTCAAAGTTATAGGTCGTACAGCTAATGCAAGTTAACCATCTGGGTGTATACATACAAGAAATATTTATTCTAGTTTCTAAAAACAGTGTAATTGAGTAGATTGGGCAGATACACTACTAATTACATGCTACAATACAGTCTGATCTGATATCAGGAACAGAACACTCGAAATTCAGAATCTCTTGACATTTTTCATTCATTTCCATAACAATCAACCACTCAAACCACTCAGTTTCGAAGGAAATAATAATACTGGAAAAGCACTGAGTTTTACAGTGTGCTTTCAACATCCTGGGTTCAATTAAAATGGAAGAATATATTCTGAAATTGCAAGTCTTGTCCTTTGAACAAGAATCTGCAGATGAATGTGTATGATTCCCATTGGCATAAATTTCCCAGATCAGATTAACTAAACCTTGGAAAGCAGAACAATTTTGAGGGGTCTCAAAGTTATGACTGTTGGATTTCACGGTGTTTGAGAGGACTTGAATATTGCAAAGTGCTTGCTGGAGTTCTGGGCCTATTATAATAACTGCATCCTAGAAATAGAGAATGTGGCCATGCCACTTTATCCTCTTAGAAATGTTAGAGCAATCAGATAATAGAATTCACTGCAAGATCCTAATGGACTTTGTAACCACGGATCTGAATGACTCACCAATGGAGAGCTGTCAGATAGTGATGCACCATAGAAAAAACATAAGTAAACTTTTGTGCATTTAAGGCTTTTAGCCTGGTTTTGCTCTGTTTGCAGCTATCATCTGTTTTAAAGGAAACAATAAAAAAACAAAATTGCTCACTTGATGACAGAATCAAATACTTTTTTGCATGTCTATAATCAGACATTGAGTTAAAAGCACAAAATTAGTGCAATCCTTTGAATGGATGCCCACTGAAATAAATGCACTTGTATTTTCTTTTCAGAAAGGGTTTCTAGACATGTAGTAACAAGCCTTGCATTTTTTCACTGGCATTCGAGGTCACAGCTTCAGTCAGCTGCCTTGCCTTCAACTCCCAAAGCGTGTTGGTTTTCTTGCCTTTTGAACTTTGTCTCTTTGGTACTGTTGGGAAAGAACACCAGGTGCTGCAAGAAAGTGTCTCTTTGCAGATGGTGCCTGTTCTCATCACATCTGCATTGACACGTGCTGGGAGCTTCTCCTCAAGAGTCCCTGTGTGGTGAGGTGATGAGATTTAAGAAGGTTAAGACTGGAATTCTATTAATTTTAGTTCTTTTTCCTGGACTTCTCAAGTTTGCTTTCCAACTGCTCTTTGAAATCATGATGGCTAGGATGTTTCTTTGAGTGCAGCAGAAGTGGTACATGCCATCAAATCAATGGATTCCAAAAAGAAGGGCTCAAAAAATGGTAGATAATATAAAATGTAGAACAAAACTGTGAAATCTCACAGCCCCTGGCTCTTGCCATTAAAACAGAAGTTGTGTTTGGATGAAGTTTCCCTATATTTATGTAAAGTGCTGTAGAGGATAAGACATCCTGGGAAATGGTTTTGCTACATTTTTAACACAACAGCCTAGATTTGATTAACTTTCCTTTTTTTCCCTGTAGAATCATTTGAATTAAGGTTACTGCTGGCTTTTCCCCTGGACTCTCAGCAGAGGCAATGAGTGAGGCAGGCACAGTCCTGTTGAGAGATCCTTGAACTGTGCCAAAGGTTCAGCTCCCCATGCTCTTCAGGCATGACTATGCAAATAAATGTGCATTTTTCCCCCCAAGTTGACGTCCCTTTCGTTTGAACTGCAGCCTCTTGAAGGATTTGCTTTATTGGCTTGCAGCCAGTGTCGTGTCCTGGAAGGCTGAGCAAGGTGTTACAAAGACAATTCAGCAAAGGAGAACACTTCAATCTGAACAGTGCAAACTTCCTCACAGAAAAATGCACTTTAAGTAGCTCCTCAAGATGGTGCCCTCTCCACCCTGCCACACCAGTTACTAGTGAAAATGCATTATAGAAGAGCCTGCTAAATTTGTTCCAGCATTCAGCCATCCATACGTTTCACCATTTCCTTTTATCAGCTCAGCTCTGTTTAATAGCTGTGTACACAGATGTCAGTTTAAATGATACTGGACCATTACTTTTGGATTATGGTGCAGGAACTCGATGGTAGAGAGGCTAAAGTGTTAAACCTTAGGAAGGGCAAATGCATACATGTATGCAGTGAAAAACACACTACTGCATTGCATCCTGAAGACAAAAATAACCCTAAACAAACATGAAATAGACCATATTATTTTTCACAGACTTTGCCAAACAAAACATATAAGCCTGTATAAGAGGCTTTTAAAAAATCCTATTATATTCCGGAAATCTTCAGATGCTCACTCTGGTTCTGTACTGCTGAGATACTGCATTGTTGGTGTTACTCTGGCATTACCTTGGGGTAATTTTCCTTTCATACCTTCCTTCCAGGATGATTTGGTCCTTTCTGATAACACTGGAGACCAGCTGAAACTGAAAACCAGCCTCACATACTTTGAAAGACTACATCTCAACATATCCTATTGTCATTATGACACTTACTTGAGTTTCAGCTCAGGCAACCTACTGTAATTTTTATGTGTCTGTTTACAGCATGATACCTCAAAAAGGTTGTCTAAATTTAGCATCTTAAGTCTTCATATAGAAATGTAAAATATACCCCAGTTTTCCAAAGTACGCATGCAGCAGTTCCTGTATTTTAAAAACACGGTATTTTTTCCTTTTAGTGTCACTCAAAAATAAGATGAAAATTAGGATAATAATTATACAACAGAGTGCATTGATTGCCAGTGCCTGATGCAGGGTACTAGCAGAAATACACTTTTAAATATCCAAGCAATTAATCTGGAGATAGCATTTATTGATTGTTTAAAAAGTTCCTACAAGTCAATCTAAAATGTGTCATCCAAAGATGTATTGTTATAAATACAATAGTGAGCTTTGCACTGGATGTGCAAAGAATGTAATGGGTTTTGAGTAATCCCAATTGCATTATTTATGCATCAAGTCACCTTAGATTTTGCAAAGATATTTTCCCTAGAGGATTGAAACCATGGCAAATAAAAGCCTGGTAAACCTGGCCTTTGCTAAGGTGACACAATGGGGAGGTCACTGGAAGTTTTTTCCTGTGTAGTTCTTTCATCTCCAGCTACAGCTTATCTGGGCCCTCTCCCCACACAGGCTGGCAGAGCCCTACCCCAGCTGCCTCCTCTCGGGGGTCATCTCGACTTTCAAGTCTGTCAGACCTGGTTTAGAGAAGGGCGACTGCAACTGTGGCACAAAGAGATGTTGTGCAAATACCAATTAAAGCCTCGAGGCTTTGACTGGTTCTGCTGGAGAGCTCCCACTCTGTGCATTCAGTGCACCAAATACTTGAGATTTCCTGTTACCTCTTCCAAGGTGAGGACTGTTCAGCAGCTGGTATTGCCACAGTAGAATTGTGATTCTTGAGTTCGTCAGGAAAGTCAGGTTTAGAGTCCAGCCCTTTCCTCCTTTCCTCTCAGAAGTATTCCAGAGGGTTTGACTGTGGATGTTTATTTCCCTTACTGCTGTTATAGCTCACTGCATTCCTATACTGAAGAGTCTCCAGTTTGGGGGATGTCTGTGTTTAGTGCAGCCCTGCTTGTTAGACCCTTGATGCACAGCTGAGAGCAAAGTATCAGCATTAATCTGCACAATGGAAATGTATTTTGGGACATTAGCACACATATGGTGAGGATTTTTTAACCTACATTACTGTATGTAACTTTGCAGCTTAATTAATCAATTAGGATTAGTGCATTTGTAATCAAGTCCAAGAAAGATTGATGCATGCCATATTAATTGCAACATTCACATGAAGCATGTCATATACACAGTCATTTTACAGCTGGATTTCACATTGGGTTGCTCATAAGCACTTAATGGCAGGAATATTTTAGACTTGCAATCAGGGAAATTGTATTGCACAATATGCTTTATATGTTGTACACCCTGCTTAGATAATAAATCCTCCATCACTGATGTATCCTCTTGCTCCTCCCTCCTGGTTCGATTGTTGGCAAAGTAGTCCATTTTCAAAGGCTTTTCTTTGCTGTGGAACAAGAGGTATAATTAAATTGTATCCCAGTAGTGAAGGTTTCTAATGATGATGAGCCAAAACTAATTGTATTGATTTGTTTATTACTGGCTTAGGAAGCTCATCAAACAAATGGACTGAAACTATTTCCATATTCTTATCTGTTTGGTAAATGAGAAACAAATAACGCTTCCATATGTCTGTTGTGTGGTGTCATGGCATTAATACTAATTCTGAAGATAGACTCAAGCACAGGAAGGGAGGTTATCCCTGGTACAGTTTTCTACAGTTAAGAGATGCCACATTTTTTTCTACATTTGTGTTCTGGGATGAGCAAAATGAAGACATTTTCTGTCTTTTTCAATACAGATGTTCTAACTGCCAGAACTAGGGAGTAACAGGCTGTGCCCAGAAAGTAGAAAGATTGGTGCAAAAGAAAGGAAAGTGGGTTTATGTTCATGTTTCCCTTTGTTCTGGACATTTTTTCCTTGGCTTCTGTGTTAAACAAAGCTGGATGAATAACGTGAACTAAAAATATCTATGAATATTCATTTCAATTTTTAAATTAATTTACTTCACACTCTCACATTAACTTTGCAAACAGTCAAGCAATCACATCTGGTCTAAACGTTGGCAGAAAGTAAATTCAGCTATTTCATATAAGAGTTTTTGTAGGAGAAGAGTTTTGATTTTGAATGTGCAAAAATGTGTTAGTGCTCACCCAGACAAAAGTGTGGGCCAGAGAAACATTTCTCTGTCCTTTGTGAGAAATCACTTTTGTTGAATAATGGCTTTAAAATGCTGGGCTTTTTATTAATAAATATTTGTGATCAATTCTTAGAGCAGCAATCTGTCCAAGTTTATTTAAGCAACTGCTGTTCTAAAACCATTGAAGCCATCAGTAGTCATTTGTTGGCTTAAGTATATTTTGGATCAGTCTTCTTGTGGATGCAGTTGAGAACAACCAGAGCTAGGAAACAAAGACTAAGTTAATTGTATAAATTGTTATTTTAATTGAGTTTGGGGGACTGATTGTATTTGAGGCTGGGAGAATGTGGATTGCTCCGCAGTGAAATGTTGACTTGGGCTGTGTTTTGCTCTTGGAGTAATACAAGCAAAGTGGCCATCTAAATCAATTTAGAGCTGAATCTGCTGCCTGTGGAAGCAAAAGCAAGTGTTTTATTCTTAGGAGCTGCATAACACTGGATGAAATTGCTATTTATACATGTGGAACCATCCCATTCCTTTCCTGAAATACAGCTTCCTCTTGCACTCAGAAGTGTGTTTTCAATTACAAATGTTTGCCACATCTCACATCTCTTATATGCTGGAGCAGATGACACACTGTGGCAACTTTTGTTCAACTAGCAGGTTTTGGTCCAAAGAGGATTCAGTGAAGTTGGAGGGTGAATTACCCTTATATCCCTTGAGAAGCTGATCCTGTCAGCTTGGCAGAGCATTGCTCGAACTGCTGCACTGCATATTATGTGTAGACTGCAGATAAGTTAATAACACTAGAAGCAGAGCTAAAGGTAGAGGGAATTATACACCACAGTTATTAAACTTTGACCTTTATGATGCTTTAAAATCATAAAACACTTTAAAATAGGTACAGGATAGCACTTCTCTTGGGCAAACTGCCTCTCAATACAACGTACAGCATTTATATCAGCACCTCTCTTCATATTCCAATTTCCATATGTAGCACTTACAGACTCGTACTGCTGTCTTACTTCTGGTCATATTTTCATTGTGAAGATCTGCTGTTAGAGACAGAATCTGGTGTGCTGTAATGTGATGTGCAGCATCACATCCTGCCTGTTCTGCCTCTGGTGCTCCCATTGCACAGCTGTGGTGCTTTACAGGATTCAGCATTAACCTCCAGCCCTGGAGCTGGTGAAAGGGGACCCAGCTGAGGGGACCTGCTCTTTTTGTCAGCCTCAGTCTTGTGGAATAACCATAAACAGAACTGAGGAGATTCAAAATACTACTGAGAAACTTTGATTAGGACAACTTGGCTTTCTTGCTTTGAGAAAGCCCCTTTTCACAGCTATTGGAGTTCTTTTCAGAGTCGTATCTGAAAGAGATGATTGGGTGTAGAGGGTTACTTTACTTAGGGGCTCTGACTTGCCTTGTGAAGCTGACTCTCCTCAGTGCTGTAGAAAACCCGGGGAAAAGTGTCTGAATTAAGTTGTGTGAATATCCTCTATCCCCATGTTGTGCCTTGTGCTATAATTATAAGGCAGCTTTTATTCACTATTTGTTGTACTGATAGGCAAGGGAAGAAACACAGGTACCAGGAAACAAAAAAATTCAGACTTCAATCCATGAATTAAGCTTATCCCCTAACAAGTAGCTCAAAGGAAAATATTTTTCAGTCAGAATTTAGCTCTTTTTAAAAATCTGAGACCCTTTGCAAAATGTGAATATTTCCTGGTTCAGGTCTCATAAGTTGCTATCTTTCCTCATCTATGCAGGGCTCACTGGCCCTGGGTGAGAGAGTTCACCACCACCTTTGAAAGTTTACACTTACAGGGGTAAAAAAAGTGCTTTTTCTGTGGCAAACCCAGTACTTTTTTTTCCCCCAAACTGTCTGAAAACCTGCCGATACATTTGTGTGCACACATTATTTTGTTCAATATTTACAAAACTTGTGGAAGTTTTTGCATTTAAAATGGAAGGTGAATCAGAGGTCTTAAGAGCATTAACGAGCCAGTCCTGAAGAAGCTATTTCCATGTGTCATGTCATTTGACTGAAGTTTGAGTTCAGGAAACACAATCTCAGCCACTTAATATTCAGACATTTGCATGTGCCCTCCAGTTTCTAAGTTTTGCTCCAAAAGTCGGCTCCGTGGCTACTCCACACCTTAGCAATATGAACTCTGACAATTCCATTTTCTCTTTCACCTTGCAATAGTAAAAATATAAATTATGGTATTGGTCCCACAGGTATAAAGAACATGCATTGAGCACCAGAGTTCTAAAGCAATAGGGGAAGCACTCAGCAGCAGGACAGGAGCAGCCAGCACTTGCAAGGTCAGATTTTCTGCACTCATTTAAAAAGATCCAGTGGCATTTCATTGCCGAGCTATTAAAAGAGCATAAAGCAAAAATTTCAAACCCTTGAATAACGCATTTTTATTTTTTGCTTTCACTGTTTTTATGCCTTTGCCTTGCTTTCATGTTGCACAGATGTGAGCATTGGAGTTCAAAGCATTCTCAGAAGTATGTGTGGCTATTCACTGTGCCCACTGTACCTCAGAACAGAAGAAAGGTACTGGCAGTGTCTCCTTATAGTACAGAAGAGCAAAAGAAAGAGAAGTTTGTCACCTGTCAAGGCTGTGTAGTGGTAATGACCCTCTCTGTGGTTCACTGGAGAGCAGCAGATATTCCAGGGAGAAGCTGTCCTGTAGAGCAGACATCCCCGTGGCTGAGATATCAGCTTCTTATGGTGCTTGTTCCCCACACATTCTGGGAAGAAAGACCTTGGAGATGGGTTTTACTATCAGCAAAGGCTGACAGGGCTCCCATTAGCTAAGGAAAGCTTTTACCTCCTGTTGCACTAACAGTAACATAAACAATCTCCTGAATGCTTTTGAAAATCCTTTCTTTTGATGCTGGGATGTTTGTAAATATGCAAACAAAGAGGGATGATAGAGGACCAGAAGTGTCAAGGGATTTTATTTAGGAAGCTATTGACAAATACCTTTTGCTCTGTTTACTCGCCTCTTCCCTTAAGGAAAAAGATAATGCCAAGGATTTTTATGAAACCAGCTAAAATTCTATTATAGCACCAAAGAGCAGAATTTTGTTTTTTAAATTTCACTAAGATTGATATGCTGGGCATGAGATAGTGGAGGAGACATGAGAAAACAAGAGAGAGACGTTGAAGGGGTCCTGAGGGCCAATTAGAGAAGGCAGACAGTGTTTTCAGATTTAGATAGGTCTGAAAATTAAAGCACTTCAAGTTCGTGGAAACCTGTAAAATGAAGGAATCTAAAGCCATTATTTTTCCATTCTTTAGATCATAAAAATGAATCTTCAACTGGGCAGATTATAGCTACTGTCAGTGGGAACAATTCAAATTCCTGTACCCTGCAGATAAAGAACCCCAAATTGCCTCTTCCTAAATATATCCTCATGGACAGCTCAAAAGCTGGATGGCCTTTGTGAGGCTCTCAGGTGCAGTTTGCACAGTCACAGCCACTGTACCAAGACCAGCAATGTTTCAGCATGCTTGAGTGCACATTCCCAGGGGAAACACAGCAAGTCTTGGTGCAGACAGTAGTGAGGTCCTTGAGGACAAGTCTGGTTTAGAGGTGACCTGTCCTTTTGCAAATGCAGGAGGATTTGCCTGCTTTCACAGCTGCCTGTGCAAAACTGAAACCTCACTTGCCTAGTGAATCAGCCAGTGATAATTCCTTCCCCACGTAGCTTTCACTGACTTTTTCAGAGAAAGAGAGAACACTCGTGTTTTACCTTCCTGTCACAGAGAAGAAATCTTGGCCTCAAATCTCAGCCGCCTGGCTCTTTTCCTCTTTATTTTTCTTCTTGCCCAGCCTTCTCCCAACAACTATCCAGCTTTGCTGTTGTAGGTTGAATAATTCAGGTGGAATGAACTGTGAGTTGAAACAAGTGGACAGTGTTCGAACCACTTGTCCACTTAAGTTATTCCCAAACTGTCCTGAAATAGGATCTTTGCTCTCTATCGTAAATGGTTGCACTGTTCCAGGTCGAGTTATGACTGTGTAGTATAGTAAGCAGCTGTGTTCTGTTTTAAATAATCAGGCATGAAATACATTAACAATTTTTCCTTCCTGTATAACTGAACATGTATTCTTTAAGTTCTATTTTGACTTGACACTAATGAGTCATGTCATTGCATTAGATTGCACTAGATTTTCTTAACCTTTTTTTAATGCATCTTCATTACACTTCATATGATTGGCTGCTCCTATTAATTCCACCTGCAGTTCCAGTTCCCAAGTTCATGTTAAGCCAAGGTACATATTTGAGTGTCATAGAGTCAGTGTCTCATTTTCTAAAAATCTTAACTTCCCCCAAACTTCCATCAATAGCAACTTTGAAATCCATTTGCAATGTAAATGACTCCAAGTATCCTGCTGTGTTCCAGAACGCTTCCTTCTTATTTAATTGCCATAGACACTTTAGTTACTAATTAAGATTTATTGTTTATGATGTTGCATTTCATTAATAGTTGTGATAAAAATTGCATATTCCAGCAGATTTTTTGCATGTTAATGGCACTAGTGGGGTAGAATTCAGAACTGGTGGGAAAGAGTTCATTTGAGAGGTTTCAGGGTTGAGGTCTTATAATCGCATAGTGAAACTGCCCCACAGCATGGTCTTGAGAAAAGAGGGTTCATGTTTGAGTCTCATGTCACTTTTCAGATGATGGAATGACTTAAAGTTTCTTTAATTGTAATGAATACTGGAAATGTCATCACAGTAACTTACAGAAGTGCTTCAGATTACATACACATATATATGTTTATATGTATTTGACAAAGTGAATGGTTAGGAAAATTTGGAACATAGTTTGAACTAGAAATTTTTTAGGTTCAAGAGCTACTAAACCCAAAAACTGTAATTAAAGTTATTAAGGACCAGCTAATAGCTCTAGGTACAGGAAGGGATTGGGAAGTGTCTTAGATGGACGGCAGCCAAGAAGTCACTGAACAGATAATATATAACTCAGTTCTGTGATGAGAAAAGTGCCTTAATTTCTGAATAGATGAGATAGATCAGGGAAAGGATCCATCTCATGGATTCAGGGAAAGGGTCATTTACATCCAGAAGCTCTGAAGTCACTCATGGGGCCTCCCAGTCCCCACTGTTTCACTTCCCTCCACAATACCAGTGTGGCCCATGAGCTTTAGTTCTACCACTGGTAGTCCTGAAATAGCATCTGGCATGTGCAGGATCACCCAGAGAAAATGGTGCATTGCAGTATTGCTGGTATCTGACAGTACAGAAAGCCACATTGATCCAAGTTACTTTTCACAGCACAGCATGATTATACCAGGATCTTGTCCCAGTGAAGCTATGTTTGCTTCCCTGTGCTGAACAGAGGCCTTCTGCCTTCTCAGAGTCCTGCACAACAATCCTCAGGGGTGAGAGCAGTGAGAATCTCACTGATGCTTCCCTGGAAGAAGGAGCACAGGCAGAGGCTTCCCTGGACAACCCAACCTCAGTGTTGAATGCAATTACAACAATTATCTCATTTCCAAATTTCAGCTGCATCTGCATTTGGCTAAACAAGCTTGCCAATCTCAGACATTATTTCTTAATGGAAGCTGAGGTTTTCTTGCAACTACAACAGGGTAGAGTCCTCCAATTACCTGCCTGGCCTGGTAAAGTAAAGAATGCATTTAAGTGAGACAACTAATTTTGTAACCTCACCCACACGCTGTTGCTCCACACCTCAAGTACTTGCTCACTAGTGGCACATTCAGCACCATTACCAAGGTGCTAAACAGTCTTAACAGTCTTAACAAATGTTCCTTTTTCTGGATCCAGAGTGATTCTTCCAGGCTGGAGCTGCACTGAGCTGACCAGATGAGCAGAGCAGCCCAGTGCTGGATTTTAACAGTCTGCAGGGAGTAGAGTTCAGGATCTGTCCTGCAGCTGAGCAATAGCTGTCTTTCACCTCCCTATTTCTCCTGATGCAGCCCTTTCAGCTCATGGGGAAACTTTGGTCTCCTAATGACTTGCCAGGCAGTGTGATTAAGAATGATTTCTTTTGTGCTGTAGCAGAAAAAGATTTCAAATAGATGTGATAATGGTATTGCATTCAGAAAGATCATTGAATATAAACGTGGAACAGAATGTACTTCTGTCTCACAGAAAATTGCATTTAGAACTTGTTGCCTACTTCGCTGCTTTTGTAATAATGCTTCAACCTCAGACCCTGGATCTCAATATAAATATGTTGGCGTTTCACACAAAGGAATCAAGAGAACAGCTATTATCTCCCAAAAGCTGAGAAATTCTGGAAGGTGCATTAAGACATGATGGGATCCTTCCACTTGTGTCTCCCAGAAAGTCACAAAAGATACTGTTTTGGAAGAACTAATTTTTAAAAAACACTTTTCATAATAGTATTTTGTCATGCTGGGTTTTGCATATACTGACAAGGCCACAGATCTGCTGCAAGAGGAAAAGATGGAGAACTGGAAAGAGAATAAATGCTGGCTTAGGAGTTCTGACTTTAGCATAGTCCAGAAGAGGTAGTAAGTGTCACCACAAATTCCTAATTACGTTTTGTTATCCACTGTGTGTAAAACACGGTGAAAATAAAACTAAGTTTTACACACTTTGGTACCAAAAGTTAGATGTTCACTCCAGAGTTTGACAGTGATGAGATTTCCCAAGGTACACCTGCCATTTCTGTCCCCACAGCTGCATGTTTTCCTTGTGAAAATCTTCCACTTAATAAATAGCTTTACTTTAAATTAATTCTGAGGTACAGCAACTACACTGGAAGCTGTTGGGTAGTTATTACTTTAGAAGGTCAGGCCATTTGGATAGACACTTCTTGAATTGTTTTATTACTGTGTAGACGTGGAACTTGTTTGCACTTCACTCCTCTAGCTAAAGTTAAATACATTTTTTATTGCACTGCTTTGTTCTACACATGTGTATCCTTAATTCAGAAAAGCAGAAGAACACTGAGTATTAATCAGCCATGACAGTTTTCTGAATATAGCATAATTCTTATAGGTCATATTTGCATTGAACTCAAAATAGTGCATAACAGAGATTAATGCTGTTTTACTGAAAAAAATAATAAATCAAAATTTAAACCTCATTTCAAACTGAAACTTAAGGATTAAAAAATGGCCTATGACACAGCTTGTAGAGTTCTGCTTTGGAAATTAAATTTATTAGTTTGCAGTGAGATTGAATTTTGGACCACCAATAATGGCCATAAAATGGAAACCATGTTCTGGCCCTGTTGTTTGTTCCAGCACATCCTCATCACTACCAGAAAGACACCTTGTGGAATCTGAGCTGGCCTGACCATAGCTCTTCTCTTTCTGCTGGGAACTGAGTGTTCTATATATCGTTCTTTATATTCCACAAAGTTAAGGTGGTGGGCAGTTTGCCTTGTCAAGACTGGAATGTCACTCTGAAGTAATTTGCTTTGCTTGGCTTTGTAGATTTCATCAGCTTCCTAATGAACATTTAAGAGGAGGAAAACCACCAAACCCTTTTTGCTGTCTTAATCCAGCCACTCTTGTAGATAGCATAAAGATGTGTTTTAAAGACACTGCTGGAACTGTATGTTATACACGGATTTTATAAAGTTGTTTTCTAGTATAAAAAGATCCAACAACATAGAGAGATTAACAGGAAGAGCTTAGAGAGCTTAAACAGGAAGTTTAAGCTGGGGTAGCTGCAAGTGGATGTCCTTATCCTTGTATGTACCTAATACATCCTTGAAGATGTACTCTGCAGTACCTTGGGCTAAAGCAGCTTCCCAATCTGAAATGCTGTTCACATGAATTCAGACCTAGTTCCAGCTTCTCACACCAGCCATCCTCTGCCACATACTTTTGCTTGTAGTCACACTTCCAGCCTGTTCCAAAAATTTCCAGAAGATCCTATGGGATATAGGTTGTCCTGACTGTAGTTTCT
>VZTR01002805.1:0-24834 GCA_013400775.1 Chaetops frenatus
TCTCTCTCTCAGATTTACATGCCAGTCTCTTAATTGAAACCTTGCTGGAGTATTCCAGTGTGTATTGGGGATCGATTTTTTTTTAGCTCATACCACTCTAGACTAGTTGCTACGACCTCTTTGTATTTTAGGTGCTGGTGGGGATTGGTTTAGAGCTTTTAATTCTGGAAGAGGATTCATGTTACACCTTGTAGTTGTGTTGTTAAGATAGTGTTACCAGCTTAAATTTTCTTACGTGGTTTTTCTCTAACAAATTAGGAGGCTGTTTTAATATGAATTGCCTTACTTGTTTACAATTTTTAGTAACAAAACAAAGTCTCTAGAGGTCTAGTCTACATTTGTATGGGCAACAGTTGTAATTTTGCCAATGTTGAAAGTTTTTCTGTCCTTTTCACATTATTCTGATGTCTGAAAAACACTTTAATAAAGTATCTCCGTGCTACAGAGTAAAGTTTTTGGAATTTGTTTCTTCCTAGAACTGAGCTAAAAGTTGAATGAGCACTGAATCCTTGAAATTTATTGGCTTTGAAGCTGAAGAAACATCCATTGAAGAAAACCACTGGCATTTGAGATGCAAAGATTTCTTCTGAATAATGACTAATATTACTTCATATTTGGAAACTTAGTTCTTTATATCTAACATTGTTGCATTTGTGCTCATCTTTGGTCATGGTTCTGTTCTCACTGGACTGGTTTTTACTATATCATGCAAGTACCAGGCTGAGCAGTTTGAGCAAGCACAGTATCATGAAGAGAAATTCAGAAGTGCTGTAAAAGTTATTTTTGACATAGCTTGAATGTATTCTTACATGCATGGCCAGAATTTTGGAAGTTGACTGGAATTTTTTTTTTAAGAAAAAACTGACTGGACTTTTTTCTCATGGCAAAATTAAGTCTTTATAACATCTCTTTCATCTTGGATGGGCCCTTTACTGGTGACCAAAGTGGTGGCATTTCAGCTATGTGCTAGCAGAAGGTAGGAGGGGGGTTGATGGAAGATTTTTAGGGCATGGTAAGAACCTTCCTGCTTAATCAGATTCTTGGTTATACCTTTTGTAGAGACTGTTCTTTCATGACAATGGGAGAAATACGTATTTTAGTATCTTTTCTTTTTTTTCTGTGACAGGAATTCCTGTAAATTATCAGTAGGGAGTGTTGGGAAACACAGCTGTGAAACAGCCTGCCACAAGGTGGAGGTCTTGTTTTTCTTGTCTTTTTAAAATACTTTTATAGCAGCAACCCAACACTTCCTGCACTTCCCTGCAAGTTCCATAACTAGATAATCACTGGTACTGGCATAAGATACAAATTGCATCCTCCTGCAGGTTAAAACTTTTTAGCAATTTAGTGCTTGTAGCTAGATAAACACTTTACCAGAAATGTTTCTGCTCAAATACATTCATTCCTGTGAAAAACAGATAAGGAGTTTAGGAAACAAATGGTTTGACCTGTGCAACCTGCATTTCAAACCTGTGAACTGCATTTTTTGTTTACAGTGTTCACCCAGTGTAGTCAAAAGTGCTGCAAATTAGTTCATGGTGTTGTTGACAGCAGTTTTGTGCTAAAAATTGGTTTTTGCTTTGGATTTGCTTGTCCATGATTCATACACCTATATCACATTTGTCTAAGAAGACAGCAAAATATGGACAAAGAAATTAATTTACAAATTCAGTACAACAGATGCTAATTATTAATTTTTTTCTATAAATTATGCAATTTTAAATACCGGTCTTTTTTTCCCATGGAAATTTGTCTTACCCGTGTAGCATTTTGATACTAATTTGAGGATTTCTGGATTGGAAAGGATGGGTTTTATCTGTGAAACACTGCCTTTTAGTGCCTCATACTGCACTGTGAGCAGTATCTGTACAATGCTGCTGCTCTTACAGAAATGGCAACATAACTATGAAGGTTTTTTCTCCAGGCAAAGAAATCAAGTAGTTGATGGAGAATAAAAGCTTTTAAAGCCCCCATCCCAAAGAGGACAAATGGTAGTAAATAGTTGGTGATTTTTAGAAAGGGAATAGAGGGTGTGTGTGATGGATGTGAATACTTATTTAGCCTTTCCTGGTATGTGATTGTTAACACCAAGGAAATGCTGGGACACTTCATTACTTATAATATTCAAGTAGCTCCATCACAGGATTATGGCAGAAGTTAGCTATTTTATCTCAGGTTTTGCTTGTTGTGCATTTATTGTTCAAGAGCCTTTTGCTGATCTCCTGGTTTCTTTTTAGTGGGTTTGCATAAATACAGGATTTCATTGTGATAAAAACGACAGTGTGATTAACCCTGAAGAAGAGTTCTATTTGGGGCATCAATCAAGGAAGGCATATTTCAGCTTAAGCTGATTGTTAAAATTTTCCTGCAATTAACTCTTGGATGTGAGTTTTCATAGCTGTTCTGCACTTTCAGAACAAAAAATATTATTACTGGCAAGCAAGTCTTTCTGCATAATAATAGAAGCCACGGAATGAAGCTGTGACAGTGGTTTTCCCTGCAACTGCAGCACCTTGTTTTTGAGGGGGGTGTGTTTTGTTGTTGCTTCTGAGGGCATGTTGTGCATCAAATGTCAACATTTATTCTCTAGTTTGACAAGTTCTATTGGAAGAGTATTTGGCACACTTGGGATAAAGAGAATTCCCATCATTTCTGTGACCTTTCACCACCAAAAGGAGGGATAGATGTTTTGTAGCCTTGCCCACAAGCAGGTGTGGAGAGGCTGTCAGCAAAAAATTTAAGACCTGAAAGTAATTTAAGGACCGGGAGATGTAACCCTTCAATTTTTGAAAAAGCTGTCTCATGTGGAAATGCATGTGAAACTAAGTTTGAAACGTGGAATAACACAGTGGATTAGTGAGGTTTCATCATCTCTGCAGACTGTTGGGACGAGCTCCGGTTATTATTCATCTTTACTGATCTGGAGTGTTCCCTCAATGAATTTGCAGACAACACCAAAATGGGCAGGAGTGAGGATCTGCTGGAGGGCTCTGCAGAGGGGTCTGGGCAGGCTGGATCCATGGGATGAGGCCAGTGGGGTGAGGTACAAGCAGGAGAAGTGCTGGATCCTGTCCCTGGGTCACACCAACCCCCGGCAGCTCCAGGCAAGGCTTAAACTCCATATTAGGAAAATATTCTTCACTGAAAGGGTGCTCAAGTGTTGGAGTGAGCTGGAATCCATGGAGTCATCACCCCTGGAAGTGTTCAAAAAGGAAACCTGTGGATGTGGCACCTGGGGACATGGTTTGTCCTGGGGTTAGTGGTTGGACTCAGTCTTTTCCAACCTTAAAAATCATGTGATTCTATGAGTTTGCACTGTAGTTTTTAAAGATACTTTTGAATACCCAATATTTGGCAGTAAAGAGGCAATGCTCAGTTCTCCTTGCAACGAAAATGCATCTTTAATTAACCAGTTCTGTGTTAAAGGAAGCGCCGTCTCACAGAAAGTAACAAGTAAAGATATTTAATTACTAACATGTTTTTTTTCCAAAGGGAGAGCTTCTTTAGCTCTCTTAGTGCATGAGTCTGTCCCAATAACTATTCTCATACCTCTTTCTGATGGTACCCATTGCATCAAAGGCCAGTTGCATATTTTGGCTCCAGCTCCCTTTATGCAGAGTTGTCACTTTGCCCTGTGTGACTTTGTATTGGTGCAAAGCTGGGTCTAATAAATGAAATGTAAATTACATTTTGAGGTCTCAGTCTGGCAGAACTGTACAGTTGAGTAACAAAATCTCCAAACAACACCAAAAACTGAAGTATCTTTAATAACTGCTTCTGTTGCGACTTCCAGCTGAACAGAAACCTGTGGTATTTCTAGATCTTTATGAAATGTGATAGGCAAGTCCTGCAGGGAAAAGACTATGTAAGAAAAGTAAAAATTCCTCACTTTGCATTGCACTTATCACACTAAATCAGAATAGGCTGCTTTTATCATTTGCAACTTAAAATACTGACTCAAATACTGTTGGATACTGTTCCTTCTATGTAACTTCTCTGGAAAAGGAATATAAGTGACAAGGTCAGCTGCATGAGAAGAAAGCATAAAGTTGCTGAGAGAGAAGTTGAGAGATATTTAAAAAAAAAAAAAAAGGTCGTCATTTCATCCTTTCATTAATTATTTTCTCTAATCAATTTTGTTTTATAAGGAGAGCATAACAAAGGTGTCATTGTACTGCCAGGAGCTTTGCTGGTTGTGGTTTCTGCTGTGGTTAATTTTGTCTTTCACTTCTATTCAGACAGAAATTAATATTGCTGCTGTTGTAGAGTATTTGCTGCAATGATCCAGTTTTTATGGAAATTTGGGCTTGGTGTGGCATCTACAGCATCAACTCATGGAAGAAAAAGCAACTCCCATCTGGCAGATCCTTCTGCCTGTAAATCTTTAGAGAGAAGTGAGCTTAAGAAATAGTATCTCTCACCTCCCAGTTCCTGTGTTTTAGGAAAAACAAGGAAGAATACAAGTATGCTTTTTTTCCCTGGGTTTAATGTAATGGTAAGTGTCTGACTGGATCTTTCCTGCCACTTTATTTTTCCTCCAGAAAATCCATGGGACACTACTGCTGGCAACTTCACCAGACAGTTCTGCTGTGTTTTGCATTAAGCACAGAAACTGGATTAGTCATGTATTTGCTAAACTGGACCATACTTTTTTCTCTCTGCCTGCTTCAATATGCTTTCTTCAGATAAATAAAGCTGTCTTTACACAAAAAAAAAAAAAAGTGTGAAATAACACAGATGAGCTGGGCCAAGCCACTGTGCTGATCCCTGTTCACAGGCCTTGCAGCTTCACTTGAATAAATAATTCCCTGAATGCTTTGCCACTTAATTCCGTATCACCCTAATTTTTGGTTTCACAAGGCAAACCCAACAATAGCACTCACTAAGAATAACAATTCCTTCAAAGAATTTGAGAGCAGTAATAAAGTTCTGAAGAAAGCTTAGGAAAAGCATGTGTGTAGGCATTAAAACAGTCTGACAGCATCCTGACCCTGCTAGATTGGCTTTATTTCTTTGCCCCTGGCCAGCAGATTTTTTTTTTTAATCTGGAATTCTGCTTAAGTGCATGTTCAGTCTTCCATCCAAACAGTTATCTACCTTTGGGAAGAGGTTTAAAAATAAGCAACTAAATAAAGTGCTACAGGTTTTAGGCTATCACAGAGTTTG
Organism: Chaetops frenatus; assembly: GCA_013400775.1. Lineage (NCBI taxonomy): Eukaryota > Metazoa > Chordata > Aves > Passeriformes > Picathartidae > Chaetops > Chaetops frenatus. The sequence continues at coordinate 5,167 of VZTR01002805.1, forward strand.
TGATCTTCAGAGCCTTGTATAGTTTCCTCTGGAACAGAAGCAGTTATTCACAACCAAATGTGACCAACCCCAGCCTTGTCAGACTGATGAGTACAGATCTACAGGTTCATGGTTTCCTTAAACACCTTGGTTTGTTGTCTAAGAAGCTTTCTGTTGGAATGAGGCTGTTATTGCTTTATATCCCCATGATTCTCCTATCCCCATGACTGACAGTTACAAGGAACATTGTTAAATAACATGCTCACAGCTAGACTGGTCCACAGACAGAATTAAAGAAACTTAACAGATTTGGCTTTGTGTACTGAGCTTTTTTTCCCCCACAGAGCACACACAAAACATCAAATAACTTCTTTGTCTGATGGTAAATACCCATAATACCTTGAACTTTATGAATAACAAATTATTAGCCTTCCTGCGATGTCTTCTTTTTGATTTTTGGTTCCTGCAGTGTTTGGAAAACAAAGCACATGGTGGTATTGCCATCCATGCACAATTCTAAGAAATTCATCTGTTCAGAGGGTCTTTGTATCAATTTCTAGTTCTAGCAGCATTTGGTAATGAGATTTTGTGTAGTTATTTAAAATAAGTCTATCTGCATAAGTGTGTCTCTTGTGGGAGTGAAGAATTGCTGAATAAATTTGGCATAGAAGCAAGGGTAAGTAGATAAAGTCACCCAGGAATAAGGTCTGGTCTTTACACTCCAAATTCAATTTGATCACCACAGAAGACTGTTAAATCTTTTAAAAGGTGTCTCAGTGCTACCATGAGAGGTCAGGATTTGCACACAGCTCTGCCAAATCCTACCTGTCAAGCTGGAGCTTCTTCTGCTTTAAAATAATGCTGTTCTTCATGCAAGATGAGTTCCTGCTTCCTAAAACTTACCTGATGATCTCATTCATTATGTATGCAGAGCTTTCCCTATACAAAAGTAAGCTGTGGAGTTTAAATTCAGCCTGGTGCAAATGCAGGGTAAATTGTCTAAGTTTGAATTCACACCAGCAGAATGTGCACTTCAGTGAGGAATGTGGTGCCTAATTTGTTGCTTCTGCATGGAAAAGTACAGATTTTTTTTCCTGAGTGCTGTGTATGATAATACTTTTGATAGGCAGATTATTGCAATTTGTCTAATTTTTCTCTCGTGCATGCTAGATTCATAACTGAAGAATCTTCCTCTCAGACCTTCCCTGCCAAATAGGAAATGGGTAAGATAATTTTCTAATCATTTTGTAGCATTTAAATAATGTGCCAATTTGTAGAACTCATTACACACAGATTTTCATAATAAAAACACGGGTATAATGGACCTGCAGATAAAATCAAATGAGGAAATGCCATTGCTGTGCTTTAGGAAGCAGAAAGAAATATTGGTTACTGTCCAGCTGCCTAAAGAAACAGTACTGTAGGAACAGGAAATCATAAAAACAAAGCACTTTTTAAACCTGTTTTGCATTGTTAATCACCATATTTTAATACTTTAAACAATAAGAAAAGTTTGCATCACTCGATGATGCAACAATTAACATATCTGCAGAATCCATAGGGTCCCTGCTAGTTAAACATGTTTGGCAGCTTAGCAAATGTCACAAATGACTGCAGCATCCACGACTTCAATTTGAGCAGTGATTTATCCCTCTGCAGTCAGAGTCTGTAAATTCAAATTGCACATTCCTGCGTGCTGGATGCTGCCCGACCCCAACGAGTCTGAGACAAAACCTCTTCAGTGCACGGCCCCAGATCACACAATTGTCTCCTTGGAGCTCCTTTTGAGGGGCTGCAGGCCCAGCAGGGCCTGCTGGGTGGAGGGGACATTGGCAGATTTTGGGATGAGGAGCATCACCCTCTGATTGTTCCGACGCCACTCGTTGTACAGCCGGCAGTGGTACCTGAAGGACACCTGGGGACAGAAGGGACACGTGCTGCCTTCAGCTACTGCCACCCTGCAAGGCTCCAGCTGCCTTCCAGTGGGACAGAATGGAGGAAAAGTGGTGAAAGCAGAGACCCACCATGCCCCAAAGTGCCACAGCAGAGGAGAAAAGCAGCCTGTGCCTATTTTACCTCTCATTCCCCTTTTTCACAGCCTGGAAAATCAGACATCCTGCCTCTGCATTTCTCAAGAGCTGTTGGCACACGTGGAATGAGAATTTGGGATAACCTTTCTTGCTTCAGGTTGCTAAATTGCCAAACAGTGTAATTGTTTGCAGGCAGATGAACACAGGGTCATGTGTTCTACCTTGTAACATTTTACTGCTGAAGGCATCGAAGCTGGGATTGCACAGAGGCAATAAGCTGACAATGTGTCTCAATTTACATTGTCTCTGAAAGGTTTTTTTTGTTGTTATCTGGCAATTTCAACCTTACTGTGGAAGAGAAATGTGTGAGTGCTGTGGAGATGCAAGATAGCTTGGCCCTAAGTTTTTAAAAACAGTTTACACCTTGTTTTAGTGGCAGCCAAGAATTGTGGGAGTTGTATCTGTGTAAGAAGGCATATATGTGCAGGTGAAAAAAAAAACAAACTAACTACAAAATGTAAATTTTCAGGGAAATGTGTCACGTGATGATTATTTTGGTCTTGAGCTGTGGGCAGGAGCTGACCCATGCACTGTACCCTTTACTTATTGGAAAAAGGGTGCTTTTAACTAAAGAAATGTACCTTTCAATGATGCCCTACAAGGCCTAAAAAAAATACTTTTTTCTTTTTATTAGATCTTTTTACAGCTGTCTGAGGAAAACCTATAAAGCTTTAATTTACTAAGCTGTTTTGGAAAGACAGCTCTTCAGATTGATTCCCTCAACTTTCAACCTCCTCTATTCCAAAAGCATCCTGCACCTTCTGTTTCTGTGGAGCATCATGTATGAAGGAATATGAGAAATCTCTTCTAAAAGACACTGCAGGAGCAGCAGATATTGCTTGGTATAGTGAGGAGGGTAAAAACACCCCAACATCTGCAAAGGTGGATGCCCTGTAAAACAGAGTTTTAATTAGAAGACAGCTTCAGGAGAGTGAGCTGGAGCTCAGGGTGGGTTTTCAAGGAGCAGAACATGAGGTTCTTTGAGCAACAGCTGCATTCTTTAACCAGGCATGTATGTTATACCAGAGAAAGCCAAGAGTTGCCCTGAATTCTTAGTTTAAGTACCAATCTCCTTTTTGTGTCTGGAACTTTTTTCCTGGGAGGACAAGGCACCTTTTTTGGTGTGTGTGTGTGTGTGTTAAAAATACAGCTTAAAAAGCAAGTGTTTTATGGATAACTTGTCTGTTTTAGAGGGAGGGATAAAACAGCTTCTGGGATGGTAAAAATAACATCCCTCCTGTTCACTGATCACTGGGATAAATGTGGTGTGTAAACAACCTGTATGCCAGCTCTTGCCTCCAGAGAAGGAAAGCTGATTTGTTGAAAGTAAAATGAAGTTTTGGTTCTCTTAATTTCCCCAGGACCTAAAGGAGTATTGTATCATCCTGTGTGTAATTTACCCTGCAGCACCCAGCCTATTCCCTGCACAGCCATAGCTGTGTAACAGGATTCTCCCACTTCCAAAACTGACAAGGCTGCTGAAGAATTTGGTGTAATTAATATTTCTCTCTGTGTGGGACCATTCCTTCCTGCACAACAAGGCGAGCCTGGAGCCCTTCCCAAGGCAAACTCAGGCTGGGGCTTTCCTAGGAAAAAAGGGAGGGTCATTTTGCCTCCCAGCTTCAATCATTTGGTGATTCAGTACCCTAAAGGCCTTCATGACTTGCCCTTTTCAGGTGAACATAGTGCTTCCTTAGCCCATCCATCTCCTACTACCCTGAATAATAACTTAGAGTAGAATTACAGCTGTCCACAGTGGAGTGGGCATCAAAGAAACTGAATTTCTATTAAATCAACCGAGGTATGCATTTACATTAGGCTCACTATCACTATCATGTTCTCCAAGAGCCAGTAGCACATTTCTCTATGTTCTTTTGAAGGGGTAAAATTTATAAAGTGAATAGGAGGCCTTTTTCACCTCTTACTCTGCAAATGCAATACCCAGGGATAGGGACCAAAGTTGAGATGCTGCAGAAGTCTTAATAAGCAAGGCTGGATAAGTCCACAGGCCATGGCTAACTAAATCCAACTGGAAAAAATGCCTTTTAGAACTTCCAACACTTTCGGTGATGGTGAATTATGTATGTTGGGTAAATTGGCCAGCATTTTGGTTTCTAAGAGAGCCATACACAAGGGAAATTTGAACAACCTTTGCTTGCATTCCTACCAGGCACACCTACACCCAGCACGGCAGGAAACACAAGTGTGGCCTCACTGCTGGAGCACATGAACTGTCTCAGGGGAGTGCTGCTGCTCCACAGAAAAGCAGGAACAACAGAAAGATGAACTGCACGAGGCCGAGGCAAAACCCTGGGCTCTCCCTCCTGTCGAGCCTGCAATCCTCTGAGGGTGAGACAGGGTTCACAAATGTGCAAATGAGATGTTCCCTGTCATAGCTTTCTGGGAGATACTTGTGAGAAGTGTGGAGTTCTTGTGTTCCCCCCTGCACTCCCCTTTTCCTCAGGGCTCAGCCCAGGGGGCTTCTTGCTCCAACACAGTAGGTTTTTTTTAAATTGCCACCTCCTCAGCAGCTTACAGGGGTCCAAATCTGCTGGAAGGAGTCTGGGTTATAGCACGGCCATACCCAGTGAGGGGCAGAGCTGTGTGCTGGCCCTGTGGGATGTGGCCATGCCAGCACCAGGGGCAGGATGGGCTTTTCCTGCCACAGCAGCACAGCCTGGCACCATCTGAGTGCACTGCTGTGAGTGCTCCCCCCCTGCACCCACCCTGCTCTTCCCACACCACAAAAAGAGGTGTGAATTGTCAAACACAGCAGTAACCTGGGCTTTTCAGCGAACTGCTGGGCCGTGGCTTGTTAAACACCCATTTTGGCAGCTGTCCCCTGTACTCCCCTCGTTTGTGCTGGGCCAGCTGGCTGTCAGTGCACTGGGGGCAGTAAATGATCTCAGTCATCAACTTGACACAGAACAAGTGTCTCTCAGGATGGACTGGCATGCAAGTGACTGGTGCTGGGGTGCAGGATGCAATTTAACCTGCACTGCAAAGGCAGCCCTGCTTTTACAGACCTGGGGATGTGCATGTTCCGCTGCGGACCCCTCCCAACACCACCAGCAAGAGGAAAAGCACGGGAAGCACCCACATCCTATACTTTTGAATTGTAAAACTGGCATGATGTTGCATTAGAATAAAATCTGAATCCTCTGTGGCAGCCAAGGTGTTCGCCTAAATACTTTTCTTTGTGTTCTGTGCATTCACCCTTTGCAGAGCACATTTGATGAAACTCTCTCCTGTAGCACCTGTCTTGAATTCCTCTGTGCCACTTCCCTGTCTCCCTCCTGCTGTCCCTACCGGTGTTTGGGAGTTCAGAACTCTTAATTAGAAGCAAACAGGTGTTTCTGGTGTTCCAGGGAACCTGAATGATGTGGAAACAAGAGGTTTCTTGCAGATTCAGCCTACACTTAGCAGCACAGCAGGCGAACCGAAGCAATGCTCCGTGCAGTGATCTACAGCACTCTCTGCAAATAACTTTCCCGTTTTCTCTTTCCCTTTTTCCTGTGAGTTAAATCAAAGCCCTGGTACTTACTAGGGTCCAGAAGAGGTAAATAGTGAAGAGTGCCACAGTGAGTGCAATGAGGCCAACAGCTTCCAGCCTACTGCTAAAGTGCAGGTGGTCCACGGCTCCCCGCAGGCACAGCCAGCCGGAGACGGTCGCCAGAGGGGTGATGAACAAGAAGCACACCATGTCCCCAAAAAGAGTCCTCTTCTCGTGCTGGGGGCCTGGGTTCCTCAGCCACTGCAGGCAGAAGGCAAGCAAGGCAAGTGTCAGCACAGGGAGGGTGTTTTACCCTCAACTCAAAGCACAAACCCACTCCTTTGAGGACTGAAGGTGGAGCAGGTGCGGGACGTGGCTTTTAGAGTCCCTAGGGATGCCTGAAGATTTTTAGATTCCTTGTGTATTTGTAGATGTTTAGTATGTATTTGTATAGTTCCTAGTACTTTTCCTGCCCTCTCTCATATTTCAGAATAATGAGCCAACCCCTTCTAACATGTTCTTGAAATTCTGTTTAGTCTCATTCTCAAGAAGAGGACTTCTAACCAGGATACCTTGTTTTTCACCAGAATTTGAGAGACTTAACAAGACATTGGACAAACTCCAAGGGACAAATTCTGGGAACCTGGTCTCTTACTGGAATGTACCTACTAGATATACTAATTGATTAACCTTATTAAAATTGTAGAAATCCTGTATCATTCACATGCACACTTTGAGGTTTCATTAAATAACTGCTTTTTACCCTACTACTCTTAATATTGTTTGCAAGGTTTTTTCTTTGATTTTAGGCAACACTAGAGACCTGAATTTCTCCCCCTCACTTCCTGCTGGTGTCCACCTCTATATGTACCCACCACATCATTTATTCAGCTGTGGTAAAGACTGCCTGGAGAACTGTTTTATGTAGGGCAGCCCCTGGCTTATTTGCCCACTGGCTTATCTGAAAAACTCCCTTCTCAATGTGTAAACAAGCATGCAGAAAATGTTTTAACATTTTCCATGCTATTTTAGGATTTTTTTTTTTTTACACTCTTCTCGTAATATTCACAAAGCTATTTTCAACTTGTTTTCAGATATCCACATTTAAGCAGAGTTCAGTGCACACAAAGTTATTTTTATTAAGAGGGCATTAATCTTGCAAAACACAGTGCTTGAAAGTCAGGTGCTGAAGCAAAGGTTACAGCTATCAAGCCCACACACCCACATTTCTATAAAGAGGATTTGAGATAGCAGAGGTGAAAGAAGTTCCTACAACAGTATATTGAGGCCTTTTAATAAAAAAAAATATAACAACCTCATCACACAAGTCAATATTTGAACAGGAAAACTACCCAGCCCTGTAATTTATGTCAGTGTGAGCTGTAGGGTTTGGTCAAACTTGCCCTGCAGCATCCTTTTATGGGTTTTTGGGGCCAGCAGAACCAGATGAGGCTCAGGCATTACTAAATACTTTGGTCCTCTCATGTCTCCAAGTGTGTTACACATGGCAGTAGAAGTCCTGTCTCATGTACAACTCAGGAATTTAGAACACAAAATACATATTCATAAATGGGGGTTTTTTGCAGGATGCAGGCTTTTAACTTGCTTGAGTACTTCTCAAATGCTAAGGAAGCACAAAGTGCTTTAAACCAGCTATGTATTACTATGAGCAAGAAGTTGTAAGGGAAGGTGCCAGTCAAAGAGGGAGGTTCAATGCTGCTTTTTCCTTTTCCTTAATCAGGAAAGATAATAACCAGCTGTGGTGATTTCACCCCAACAAGCAGCTAAGACCTCACACATCCATTTCCTCACCCCTCCACCCCACCAGTATGAGAAGGAGAACAGAAAGAGGCTGCAAGCAGAGTTTTCTTCAGCTGCAAAACAAGGAGATGCATATTTACATTAGAACATCTTTTCATTTTACTGTAGCTTTAAAGAGAATGCTAAAAAGTGAGTGAAAGTCTCATGCTACTTTCCTTGGAGCTTTCAATCCAGTTCCTTAAAAACACCCTCAAGGGTTTATGCACAACAGTTACAGATTATATCTGGTTGCTTCTGAACAGGAATTGCAACCTTCCCCTTTTTCCATTTCCACGGGTCCCTGCAGTGTGAAACCACCAAGAAAAAGAGAGGAACTGAAAGCACCTGACAGTAGAGATTGTACTTTTAAAGGTTCTAAAGATTGCAAAAAAGGTTTAGTGAAAAGCACTTGTTTGAAAGGTGACCTGGAAGAGAAATGCTGAGTATTTGTACACTTATCCTTAACCTCAACAGGAATTGCTCATGTTCAGCACTTTCCCAGGACAGACTTCAAAATTTTGGCACCCATGCAGCTCAGGGAACACAAGAAAGAGTTCCTAGTTCTGAGCAAGGAGGAAGTGCATCAGGAATGCAGGGGAGGGAGCACACATGTGCAGTGTGCACCTGAATTAAGACAGCATATTTCACTGTGCCATCAAACCTGACTGAAAGTTTGAGCAGATTAAAATGGTGTGAAACTGCTTCACAGGCTGATGGCTCTCTGCTCCTTATGCCCCGTGGCATGTGAACAAAGAGTCAAACTGAAGCAATTCAAATATTAGATGAGGCTGTGACAGGCAACAGTAGTATTAAATAATAAATGAAGCCATTACCATTCTACAGTCTAACCTCAAAAATCTGGAAGGATTTCATTAGCTAGCTCTGAAGTGTAAGTCAAAAGCAAAGATTAAGCAATTTCAGTGGTTGTGCAGATTTCAGTCACAGTACTTATTTTTCTCCTGAAGCAGTGCACACCTGTTTCTAAATCTGCTTCTGTTTCTAGGTTTCAATCATTTGTTTTGGGAATGGAATGGGTACTGTCAAGTTACTTTATAGCTAAAAAGCTAAGTCAGCAAGCCCTTTTGTGCAGCTCATACCCACACAGGGATCCTAACAGAGCCCTGAGCTGATTAATTACTGTGGCAGTATGGTATGGACAACCCTGCTGGCCAAGAACGAGATGTAAGGCCAGATGAAGCTGTCAGATCTGCACTGTGACCCCCTGAAATCTGTCCTGTTAAAATGTGTCAATGTGCCCTATTATTTCTGCAATAAATCCAGACTCTCAGAGTGATAATTTACATTTAGGGGAGGGGGGAAAAAAAAGAAAAATGTTATATAAAGAGTCATGTTTGAAGTAAAATGCTGGCCTGCCTGAAATTTTGTGAAGTGCAATCTTAAAGTGACCAGTGTTGCCTATTTCTGATCCACAGGTAGAGAGCTGGAATAACAAGACATAAAATGTCTTCAGCAAAGGCAGCAAAAATGAATTCAAGAACTTTAAGCACAGCACCTTTAAGCAAAACCCAGTCTTGGCTCATGACAGAGACAAGCCAAAGAGACCCTTTGAGAGCCCAGCACCTCAGAGAGATGGGAGTTCACATTTACCTCAGCAAAGTCACTCTCTAAAGTCACCTTGGGGAAAGCTAGAAGGGACAACTGAAGGGGGACATCAGTGAATTAAAAGTGCTACCTAAGGTAAGGGAATATGCTGGGTTAAGAACAAATGGAGAACAGCTGTCCACAAATAAATTTAGGTTAAGAATCAGAAAAAAAAATCCCCATCCTTCAGAGGATCCAGCTCTGGAACAGCCTCCCAGGAAGAGCAGCTTAGGCTAAAACCCTCAAAATCTGACACAGCTTTGAGAAGGAACTCAGTTTCATCCTGAAAGAGATTTTTGATGTACTGCATTTAGCTTGACAAAACACTGTGAACACACCTGGGGCTCCTTCACCCCACACACCTAATACACACAGGAAGATTTGCTGCAGTCACTTCACAAAGCGGAGTTGAAATTGGAGAAGGAAATCATTGGAGCAAGCAGCAGCCGAGGACCAGAACACCCTGGAGAGGTTCAGACTCTGAATTTATCTATCCTAACCAAAATGAGCACTGCTGTAAAACACCTCCACCATTCTGAGCTGCCTCACCACCGCCAAAGGCCAAATCCTGGAAGTGCTCATCTCTTCTTCAATTAGATGACTCACAAATGTAAAAGCAAAGTGTGTGCACAGTGTTTTTCCTGATCAGATCCTAAGGCTACAATCTGTTTCTGCTGGAGAGAGCCTNTAATTGCACATCAAAACGTATCAGTTCATTTTGTCGTTTCCATGCTGGTGGCTCAGCAGTGAGTCCTGGTTGGAAGCAGCCCGTACACAAGCTGAAAATTACTCCCACCAATGGGAGCTCTTTTGCCTTGGGCTTTAAGCACAGAAAGGTTGATATTCCCTCTTTTTTTTCAAGAATATTCCTATGAAATTAAGAACATTTTCAAAGACCTGGAGGACCATTTATTGCCCTTCCCCAAAAAACTGCACCTGAACAATTTTTTTTCCTGACACTGTTTTTACTCCAAATATTCATTTTAACATTTTTCCGTGAAAAGTTTTGAAACTTGGCTTAACTACATGTAACCCAGAAAATAAAATGTCCCAGATTAGAATGGTATACAGGCTTGTTTTCAGTGCCATGAAACATTTCAGGTGACTTGTAACTTTCTTAGGTTAATAGTTTACCAAGGAAAATAATCATCTGACAGTCACTTTTTAGCTGAAAAAAAAATATTTATGCTTGCCAAGCCACACTCTGTGATATCGGAAAAGTCCAGGCAGTCAGTTAAGTCCCAGGTGACTGAAAAAAGGGAAATATTGCACATATCTTCAAAAAAGTAGAAAAGAAGACCCCTGGAACACCCAGCTGTCAGCCCCCCCTCTGTGCCTGCTGGCCTCACCAGGGGCAAATAGCAGAGCTTGCTAAATGGCACTATAAAAATCTATGAAATTTCTCCTGAAGTTCCAATTACACAATAGTATAATTTTTTTAGCATTACTCTGGCTCACTGCTGTTCTGTTTTCCTACTAGCCACTTTTAATTTATATTTCTGGAGATGACTGGATCAGTTAAAAGATTTTAGGATGTGACAAAAAAAAAAAAAAAAAGGATTTTGTGGAACTATGGGAAAAGCTGTGTTTCTTTCTATCTCTGTATCTTTTTCAATGCTCTCATTCTGTTTTGGGTGACTGTCTTTCCAGTCAGGCAGACAAATATATGCACCCAAGAAAATCAAGAAAAATCGCATTTCACATTTTGAAACAAAAGCAAAACAGATTTGCTATTGGCAACACTGATTTCAGCATAATGTAAATGTCCTGATCTACAGGCTTAAATATACGAGAACCAAAGACATGATAGATAATAAATGCTTGATAGGTCTACAAAAAGACAGATGCAATAAATCTTGCCACTTCTATTTTCCTAGAAAATGTAAACTTTGACTGGCTCCTATCTGTGGTAGGAAATGCCACCAGCAGGAAGGACAGAGATACATGACAACTGGGCAGTTCAGAACTATTTTACTGGATCATGATGTCCAAAGAAAAGTCACCAAACTCATTACCTAAACCAAAAAAAAAAAAAAAATCCATGCCTTTGAAAACTCCCAGCATCTTTCCTCCATCTTGCTCATTCTTGAAGCAAATCTGATGGTTCAGCTACTTTCACCTGGGAAATTTCCTCGAGCTTTTCTGCCCTTGATTGTTATAAATTTAGGAATGAGCAGTTAAAGATGTGATGGTTTGAACTAGTCTGGTTACTGACAAGCAATTTAAATTTTTTTTTTTTTTTAATGGGGAGTGGGTTGCTCTTGTTTGCACTCTTGCTGCCAGTACTATAAGAAAGATTTGTGCATTGTAGCAAATCCTTGTTGCAAGGAACATAAAACAACTACTTAATTTCTTCTTAAAGGAGAAAGAACATTCTGGTTTGGTCTCTGGATTTCACTCCATTAGGAATAAATAGATCCAAAAAAATTATCTTGAAGAGTTTATGGTTTTAAAATTGTGATGAGGAGTTTATTACTTTTTTTTTAAATGCTTTTTTAAACTCAGATCTGGTGGAAATCTACATGGCTGCTTCAAATTCTCCCTGTGTGAGTTGTTCTTAGGGGGATTATTTCCACAGCTGCAGAAAACTAAGTACAAAAATGTCTCTATCACCTTACCCTTTTAATCTGCCCTTTTTGGGTCAAGAAAGGAAGATGATGGACACACCTTAATTATCTGCTCCCAACCCTAATATGCTGTATGGACAGCTGCACTTCCTCCAAACTTTGATTTATGAAAGTTTTCCTGGTTGGTGACTATGCTGAGGAACCATTTCTTTTCCTTTTTGCTCGAGGTGTGTTCCTTTTATAAACTACCTGCAGCAAATCTGGTGTCTGTTCATTACAGTAATTTAATGCTAATGACTTGCTTCACTGAACAGTGGAGAGAAAAAATAAGTAAAAATAATCCCAACAGATAAAAACGTCGTGACTCAAAGCCTTGCACAGGAAATAGATTCATATTTCAGTGTAAGGCTTTGGGAAGTTTTAATTTATAATGTAAGCTCATCTTAAATACTTCATGCATAGGTGTAAATTGTCAAGGTTTTAAAATTTATTTTACCTTACTGATCTAAGCTCTATAGCCAGAAACATAGTGGGAAAAAACTGAAGTCTATTTCTGCCCAATATTGCTGTGATTATCCTGACTTTATTTTTCTCCTAGTCACGCTGTTTTTCTTATGAGCTTTGTACTGTTAATTAAGTGCTTTCTGTTTGTTTGCAAAAGAAATTAAAAAAAAGTGAACCAACAGATACCAAATACTGTTTTGCTTAAAACATGTAAGGAACTTACAAGCAATACAAGCCTGACTTATATGGTCACATAATACTCTTACACCATTTTTATTTTGTGGCTTGTTGTTCCCTAACATTTTATTGCACATAAATATATTTGTACTGCCACATTTTGTGCCTGCTTCTGTACTGAGCCAAGTGGAAGCAACACAGATGCAATGTGGAAATTGAAATGAAGATGATACATAATACTCACATAAAGCTTGACTAATCTTTATGCTGAGACACAGCAAAAGCAGCTACGTGAAGAATAACACACATTCCTAATGCAGATTTTTATTTTTTTTCTGTGGATTGCTGCATTAAAAAGGCAGCTTATATAAAACTGGAAGGTCCATAAAAGTTAGTAATGGAATTTGGAATTTGAGATTTCACTGTGTTGGTTTTGAGGTCCCTGGCTGGCTTGTCACAAGGAGTATCAGCTCTGTGCATATCAGCCACCATATTATAGATTTCTCTTTCCTTTGGGACAGGGTAGGAGGGATGGGTTCAGACCTTGATTCCTCAAACTGATTTTTGCAGTACTGTGAATGCTGAAAGAGGGGTTAATCACCACCATAGCACCTGATTGACACTCTCAGTGTGAAAACACTATTCTTCTGGGGAGAATAATATGAGTTTAAAAAAAGAAACTAATAAAGAAGCATCACAAAATTACTGTTGAAAGGATGGATCTGCCTGACAGACTGTACCACCATTGCCTGCCACTCTGGTTGGGTTTTGGGCATCACAACATTTGTACATTTCTAGGAAGAAGATTCTCCCTTAGACAAAAATATACATCCTGGCAGAGACAAAGGAGAAGCACTGAGTTGTCTCTGGTCAGCTGCTCTGCTGCTTCCATGAGGATGGACACAGGGAGGAAGGAATATGGCTGAACCATCTCACCACTTACTCTATTTCAAGCTCACTGTTGCTGCAGCCTCCCCTGCTAACAGCAGGAATAAATTCACCTATGACATTTCTAGATAAAACAAGTAAAGTGCCTCAATTTGTTTCTGCTGAAACAGATTTCTTCCACACCCATGTCTAAGCCACTAGGAAGCAGTGATCAATTCAGTGAAGGGATGAAGAGAAAATATGCTGGCTTTTTTTTTTTTTTTTTTGTTCCTTTAAAAAAGAGTATAATATGTCTTGGAATAGTAACAAATATCTTTTTTTTCTCCCCTGGTGGAAGATCTGTCAAAGAAAAGATCGATATGATGACTGATTGCTTAGAGCATTTCTTCACTACCTGTCACTGAACCCTGAATGGGATGTATTCTCTCTGTGAGACATGGCTTGCTGAGGAGTTACTGGATAGGTTTTTAGAGTCTGTGCTCTATAAATCACTTTATGAGTACAATAGCCCCTCTTGACCTCCTGAAATTCATTGCTAAAAGTCATCATTCACCTCCAGAGAAAGGAGGACAATTTACTCTCTCCATTACCTAGGTCAGTGGAATCTTTGGAGAACTAATTGTCTCATTAAATGAAGAGAACTTCGACACCCCACCCAAAACCTACACACACTGTGGTGTTAAAAGTAGGTAGCCATTTCGGCTTGTCCCTCTTCCAAATGTTACAGCAAGGGTTTTGTGAGAAATGGTCCTACTGCACCTGATAAACCTCCTTCCATGTCTTCACTCTCTAGGTAACCCAGAGAGGCAGGCATGAAAGTGCTTTTAGGACACAGAGGACGAGGGAATCTGCCAACTTGCATCTGCTTTCCTCCTGCTTCGGGAACTTTCAGATTTGCTGCAATTATTCGCATGGGGAGGACTTAGCATTTCACAGCACTGTGTATTAAATAAGCAGAAACTTCCAGGAAAAACTTAGATTTCACTAATAGAAATCAAGAAGTTTGATTTTCTTTCTGCTTAATTTGCCCCGTGGCATACAGCTCACTTTAGTTACTCTTTGTCTCTGCTTCTCTCAACTTTTAAAGTACATCCTCATTTTCCTTCTAAACTGAAAACATATTCCAAATCACAAAGGAATAGGGGTTTTAATGACCTTTCCTGCAACTGCACCCAACTGTTGATTTCTGCATTAAAATACCGTGGTTGTAAGTAGCTGAGAAGGCAGAAAACAATGAGCAGTAAAGGTAAAAACACTTAACTATGTTTCAGAAATGCAACCCACGGACAACCAAACACAGCTGGCCAAGAATTGCTCTGGATGTGTGACTTGTGCTAAACACCCTGTCATGTATCTTTTTTGGGGGGGTTCCTGAGGAAGAGTGGAGATATCCTTAGATTTAGACACAAAATATGCATGCCTATCTTTAAGTAATTTTGGTAGTCTTGAACAGCTCATTCCCAGCAGTCAGTTCTGTCCTGTATACTCCTATCTGTGAACAGGAGAAAAACAAAATGCTCCTTTTCCCCTACCCATTTTTAATACTATACCTTCTTCCACCAGTTTTGACACAGTTTATAAGAACAATTAAGATGCACAGGAAAGACACTTCGTCCTGAACCCAAGCTCTGCCTGTAGGTGCCTGTGTCACCAACTGGTACAAAATGATGCCTCTCATTCATTTTGTCAAAGGTTATTTGTATTTCACTTTTAATTCCAAATGAAACCCTAACTTTGCTTCATCTTTTTCCAAAATGAAATATGGGAGGAAAAAGGTCATGAACAATGTCGAGAGACTGAAGTTGTTTTGGTTTCTTTTCTATTCCTGTGGCCCACAAATACTCTAAAACATGGAAAAATTCATGAAGGTCCTATCCATAGTTGGCAAAAACTGAATTTTCATTGATAAGGGAGAAACAATTGTCCAATTCACTGTTGAGTCTGCACATAGGCAAGGAGAGCCCAAAAGGTCACTCACAAATGCCTAAACACGCCAGACACTGAACAAAAACAATTCCTTCTTGTGGGCTTGACACGGAAACTGGGTTTCTAAGGCTCCTAAGTTTGTTGTCTCTCAAAAGCCAGAAGAAAAAAAAAATTCCTGACATATATTTAATATGTTAAGTCCAGACACTTGTCTCACATGCCACAGAAACTGCTGTTTACCTCTCTGCCACCCTCAACCAAGCTGGCTGGCATCCTAGGAGTTTGCTGCACACTGTTTCCCAGACCTCCAATCAGGTCTTCAGTGAAGCAAAACTGCTGATCCCATCCTTAACACTTGGTTTTGATTTGCTCCAGAACGAGGAGGTTTTTTTTTTTATTTCCCACCCTTTCCCTGGGCTCTTGACCTCCTATTTCCAAACTCCACGACGGCAGAGGAGCCGCAGAGGCTTCGTGACGCCTGCATGAAAGCAGACTCGGTTATGACAGCAAAATTGGGATTTCAGGGCCACACCCCACGTACTGACCTCCACCAGTGGCCTGGGCTTGCGCTCCACTGCAAACCTGAAGTGGCAGAGCTCACAGTAGCTGGTGTTGGAGGACGACAGCCAGTGCTCCAGGCAGCTGCGGTGGATGGTCCCCAGCGTCCCTGTGCACTCACAGGGGGACAGCAGCTCCTCGTGGCTGCTGCCCTCGTGGCAGATCCTACAAATGGGGCGGTCGTTGAAGGGGCTGCTGCAGGACAGGGGGAGAAAACTGCTGGTCAGTGCACAGGGCTGTGGTACGGCCTTATCCTCTGTCACGAACTAGAAGTACTTGCATTTAGGAGTGCTTTGCCCTATGATTACTAATGGAAACTGCTGGGCTAATGGTTTAAGGTGTTTTGGTATTCTTGCTTAAAATATCTCTTCTGTTAGGGGGGGAAAATGCTGAGTGAAAACACTAGAGTGGCAGATGAGAGGCAGAAGACCAAGTACTTCTATATTTTGTGTTTTCCAGTTCTTCACAGAGCAGTGGTGCAGGCACCTCAGGAAATCTCAAAGTGCATCAGGGAGGTTTTAAATCTGCCTCAGCTGGGCACTTCTTCTTGTAGTGGTGATGCTCTGACCTAAACATTTTTTTCACTGGCCAACAGTGAAGGACTGCTGGAACTGAAAGAGCAGCACCTTGCCCTGTAGCACCACGAAGGCACGGCCACGTCTTCAGAAAAGCACGTGCAGGCAGAAACCTCCTCTCCCTGGAAAAGGTTTTCCTCTCTTTTTGACAAGCAGGTCAAGGAGTGATACAAACAGAACTGAAAAGAACTGTGCCAAACCCATCCCTGCTGTGTGGCTGCAGGTGGGTATTTCTTCTGCACTGCTTTAAGAACTGTGAAGTTCACCACCAGCAAAGCCAAATTTAATTTTGATCCAAGCATCAAGGCTGCATAAGGCCGAACCCTTCAGCATCCTCTTTCTTGCTCCTAATGAGAACAAAGCCAGCCTGAAGTATGCTTCAAAGGCACAGATTAACCATATATTTCACCACTAATCTGCTTCTCTATTACCAGCAGCAGAAACAGCTGGTCAATCGCTTGGACAATGACTGAATCTGCAACACTGGTGCTAGAAACAGCTCATCTGGCTGCTCAGCAGGCTGGCTGGGGAAGCGTTTGGGAAGTGTGATGCATTCAGTAGTGATCATTATGGTGCTGGGATGGGGGTTTGACCACAGCTGACAGGAAGGGCCCTGTCCCTCCCTCTGTCCCCCACCTACCTCTGCACGGCGAGCGTCCGCACGACGGACGAGAGCAGCTGCCCATCCTTGGAGGACACCTGCATGACATACTGGGGACAGCTGGTGGCCAGGCCCCCGCTGCTGCTGGGCAGGCTCTTGCCATCGGGGGCTGGTGGCCGTGGGCACTCCGGAGGGGCTCCTGGTAGGTGGCTGCAGCGGCTCGTCCTCATGGCGCTGGGCAGCGAGTCCCCATCTAGGCAGGAGGGAGGACAAGCAGGTGCTGCGGGGCACATCTGTCCCTGTCTGACCAACACCAGGCATGAGAAGGAGCATCCCTCACTCCCCACCCCAGATTTCTGAAGCCTACCCAGCAGGGAAAGGAAGTTCACAACATTAGGTGTCACAGAAAAACCAGTCTGCACATCCCACAAGCAGCAAGCCAGCAAGCCTGCTTTCTTCTCTCTGCAGACTCCTGGAGTCACGAGTGATAAATAGAGTGGCTGAACCTTTTGTCACTCCCCCTCCAAATTTTTCGAAGGAATATACAGTCTTCACCCCGTGCACTTTCAAATTTAAAGGCTGCCACTGTCCGCCAACGGGGAAAGTTATGTACTGGAGAAGAAAATGGCTGATCAGCTTCAAATCCCCTTTGAAAACGCTGCTGCTTAGTGTCTTCTATCTCCAACCCACAGCAGAGCACAGACCTGGCAATTAATCCTGTTCAGGGCTTTAGTCACACAAACCTGTTTAATCACAGCCTGCACGCAGCAGTAATTTATGCCACAAGGTGAGGCAGAAATCACAGCCTGCCTGTGTCTCCCTTCCCTGCTTTGCTCCTTCTCACATCACTGGGACTGCGCTTTGCATGGTGCTTTCAGCCATGGTGATTGGGCAGGAAGGGTTGTGCTGGGAACAGGGAGCCAGGGTGTGTGAATTCCCGATGCCTTGGTGGGATGGATGTTCCTGGCTGGGCGTGTTTGTCGTGGAGGGTTCCACCGGGCTGTGCCCCTGCCCTCTTCCCCTTCAGGTCAGGCACCAAAAACACCGGCACAGGGTGGGTTAGTCCCTCTGCAAAAAGGGGGAAATATTCCCTAGCATGCCTTGGGATGCTTGGCAGCAGCCACATGGAAACCTTGCAGGCTGCAATGATGGTATTCCCACATTAAAACAGGGTGTTTCACCCTTAACAGAATTTAGCTCAGCATGCCACAGCTGTGTGGTGTCGACAAATGAAACATTAATAAAACCCTCTACGCAGGGGTGTTTCTCCAAGGGTTGAGAAGAAACCTTGTGATTTGACTTTGTTGGATTTGAGCAGTAGCAGCACTAACCTTGGGAAGCCCCCCTGAAGGGATGTCTTTGGCAGTAAAATTTTGTAGCACATGAGAACTGGTGTGAGTGCTGGACCACTTGCACCACACAAGGGACTCATATTCTTAGAAAGGCATCTAAAATAGGAAAATGCTTTGGGAAAGCATTTGTTTTACAGGATTACTTCAGCTATTTTCAGATCACAGATACCCCAGGGAGCAAGCTGGAGACTGATGAGACAGCTTACAGGGGATAGAGTGTTCAGGGAATGGGGAAGGGAATCGGACTCTGGGCTCATTTACAATGAAAATGAAGCAAATGGCTGATGTCAAAACCATTAACATATAAAAGATGCAGACATTTCAAGAAAATAAGAGGCACGGACTCTCCAAGGAGACCATGGTGTTCAGCAACATTTTAGTTTTAAAATCCATGCTGAGACTGTTTAACAAGAACGTTCAGCTGCTGAGTAGCTGCTTCATTAAACTTAAAAAGCCTAAGAAGTATCATGCTTGCAGGCCCACGCTACAGAATTATATATTTCTTTCCTGATTGCTTCACCGACCCCATTAAGTACAACAGTGGGTTTATAATTTCATATAAAGTGACCATCCAGGCCTTCACAAATACATCCATCAGTCACTTGATGAGTTTGGACCATTTGCTGGAGCATCAGAAGATGCAACTAAATGCAAAGCTTTAAAGCACACGGGAAATAATCTGGCTATATCTCAGCAATGTTAATTCAAATTTCTGCCTACAGCACTGCATTGATATCCCACTTTGACACAGCAGACACACGTAATCTCTTTCTACTTCAGTCTTTTTTTAAAAGGAAGTTGAAAGTTACAACATATTTTTCCAAATTCAGAAGAACCACTTTCACACAAAATCAATGCATGTGACTGAAAAGTGATCCAATTATAGAATTAAATTATATGTGCTTTAATACTGAAACCCATGGTAAATAGTGGAGATTGGTTGTCCTGAGAAGCATAGAGATCCTATGCAAATCTGAAGTCAAAGCTGGCATTAAGGAATTGTAAATCTTAACAGCCACAAACCCCCACAGTCAGTATTTACCCATATGTATGTATTATGTCAAGAAGTTTTTCACCTGCAACAGGTGGAAGTCTGTCCAAAATGCCTCAATAAAAGAGAAAATAAAGAACAAAACCAGGAAGATATGTTTAGATAGTATTTATGAAGACAATCAATATTAAGTTGGGGAAAGCAGAATACCAATATTTATTTCAGATGCCAGAAAATTCTGAGAAAAGTTGCTGAATTTGGCATGATGAATGTATGCTAGTATTTAGCTCTTTTTTTCTTTCTTCTGTGCTGTTACTACTCCTAGTTTTTCATTTATGTATGTATATATATATATATACACACACACATATATATATATTTATGTGTGCTTATGGGTATCAAAATGAAGGTATTACAGGCATTTTCTTTATGCAATAAGTGTAAAAACAATGACAAAACAACCAATAAACTCAAGCAAATTGTCTGAAGGCATGTTGAAGCTAGGCAGAAGATTCAAGTGCAAAAGACGTCCTTTGCCCAATAATAACCTATAGGATGCTATATT
>VZTR01002805.1:24851-42938 GCA_013400775.1 Chaetops frenatus
TGCTATATTCCCATAGAAGAGATTTATAATTTCTGTACCAAAAAAACCCCGCAAGGCTCAGCAAGTGCCAGTGAGCAAGGCACTGCGACTTCTATTGAATCACACTCAAATGAGATGTTAAAAACCAGCATTACTGCTCTGAAATGGAATTTAAAGACAAAGCCACCTGCAGAACTGGAATACAGCTGGACTCCTTACTGAACTCTTTCTGACTGTGCAGGAAATTCACCCCAATTCCTAAACCCACAAAGCATCATCAGGGTGATGAGTTAAATGAACACAGCAGAGCTTTTTTTAAAGCAGTGGTGTTTTCCTGCTGAAGCTGTGAGTGCCTGAGATTTGCACAAGACAAAATTATCTTTACACTTCATGCAGTGGGTTGCAAATGTTGAACAAACACTTGTGGAGTTTCTCCCTTTTCCTTTTTTTTTTTTTTCTTCAGCATCTCTGCTAAGTATAGCACTTATTCCACCTCTCAGTTATGGTTTCAAACTTGGAAACCCATTCACCTTTCTTATTCCATGTTCCCACGGGTTCACCCTATTGGTTTCAGGAAATGGAATGCATCAATCAGCTTCAAGACTTAAAAATATGCATGAAAAAACACTAGCATCCCATCTGGAGACATTTTCCCAATAAATACTGCATTATGAAAAAAAGACAGCCAAAATACTAATACTACTACTATTATTAATAATAATAATAATACTAAGGATAACAGTAATTAAAAAAACCAAACCAAAACCAAAAAAGCCCCCACACCAACAAAAGAATCCCAAATACACACACACACACACACACACACACACGTACACACGCACAAAAACAATTTCCAAACCAAACAAAAACCAAACAACCACTGTCTAGTTTTCAGAAGCTTTCTGAGACATAACTTTTTCTGCCTATTTATGTACTTTCACATACTTTTGTGCAGCTTACCCCAGAATTTTGGACCCCAATGACCTCTGGAGTGTTTTTCACTTCAGAAAGGTAAGCAGGCCTGGAGCACAAATAGAATTCTCTATCTTAATGCAATCTGAAAGAATGGTGCAAATAATGGAGGAGCATCTCCCACCTTCTTTTCTACTATCAATTCTGGCTGGTTACTCAGAATGCAAACTGTTACATTCTAAGTAATAAATTAATGTCTTCAAAAGCTGTCAGCAATGAAGTCGTCAGAAGCTGTGTGAAAAAGGTGTTCTCCACTGGCTCAAGTGTTACAAGATCATGCATTGCCTTTATTTCTAGAAATAGGGAACGGGAACTCACATTTCCCTCACTGAGGTTTAAACAATAATTTTATGCCACCCTTTAAGATGCTCCAGAGACCAAAGCAGCCACTGCAGCCTCTGGATCACACACAGTTGCTGTCTGATCTCTGTTTCCCCACCAAAAAAATGCAGAAGAATGAAAATTCCCAACTTCAGAGTATTCTGAAACCTCCTAGATTTTTACCTACTAAGAAGCAAAGCAGGGTACTGTGAAGGTGGGAAAGACAGAACGATTTTTTAAAAGTAAGAATGCCTGGGGCACCTGACAATCCTATTTTAGAGGACAAACATCAAGTTTTATGGACATCCTTTCTCAGACACTCGTATCTGGAATTGTTAGAAATATTTCTTGACCTTTTCCCTCCACAGTCCACCACAAAGAGCTTCATGGATGCCCTCCTGCTTTCAAACACACAAATTCTGAATAAAGAAACCAATGAAATTACTGGCAGTTCCAGCTGAAGCCCTGGGTGTTGCAGTACCACAAGACTCTCAAGTCCTCCAGAGTAAATTTAATTTCTCCAAACCGAGAAGCCAAATTCCTAGGTCTGATAATGACATGTGGCTCAGCACAAGGAGAGAGAAAAAACACTACCTGACCTGTTCATTATGGAGCTCTAAAGCCATCAGTGAGAGAGGCATGCACGAGGACACAGCAGTTCTGGGAGAGGATGGCATGAGAAGAGGGCTGGAGGAAATTGTTTTCGGCCAACAGCATCCAGTTTTCAATATTACACCACCACCACCACTTTTTAAGGAGCTATGAGAGACCACTGAAAGGTGCAAGAGGAAGATGTGGTAATTGTTCCAGCAGAGGAGGACAGATTTCACATTAAAACATTTTGACATACAGGAAGTAGCACAGTATCAAAGCCATCTGACATTAGGCAATTTTACTGTTTCAGCCCACATTTTACTAATTTTTCATGCTGTAAATAGCATTTTCCATTCATCTGGTCTGACTGCAGGGAGCTCCAGGGGCTTTTAAAAAGTACCACTCAGTAGGCTGCATGCGAAGTGCAATTTTATAAACAAGCACATCAAAAAACTGAGTGCTAGTCTGAGGCAGCAGCACAAAGCAGTCCAGCACAAATAGTCCTTAAGAGTCTGACCATGCATTTAAAACTTCACTGCCCACGCATAAATCATTGTTATTTTGTTATGTACTGAACCTTGAACCACTTTCCATGAGAGAAACAGACTCCCTTTTTGGCACTGTGACTCTAATAAATTGCTTTGCATGCCTGCACAGCCACTAACTTGGGTCGTTTGCTTAGATTTGTATCCTCTTGTTGGCTGTCGAAATGAAAGTTTTTACATGATAATAAATACCATAAGTACTTGTGGTGGTGGCATTTTAGCCTTGCATTAATAAGAAAAAACCGCACATGATACAAATACAGTTTATAATTGATCTGGAAATAGAAATGATTTTTGATTTTTGTTGTTGTTGTTGTTGTTGTTGTTTTTTGTTTGTTTGTTTGTTTGTTTGTTGTGTTTGGTGGTTTTTTGTTGTTGTTGTTTGTTTGTTTGTTTTAGCATGAGGAAATATGTATATTTTCTTTTCTTTTATTAGCTTTTTTTTTAGCAGAAATGTCTGTTCTCACAGGTTAGGAAGGCGCGTACTCTAACATGTTCCTAAATTCTCTTTTCCTCTTTGCCACATCTGCTTCAGACCCCCACTCCCCTATTTCCCCACTCCTGTCCACAAATTTCCTGCTTATTCTGGCCCCAGGACATGGCTTAAAACACAATTTTTTTCACACTCAGGCACCCAAATGCAGTGAAAGAATTAGTATCTGCTTATATACTCATAGCTTGAATATTAAAAGGCACAGAAGTTTGGGGGTTTTTTTTGCACTAGAAAGTTCTGGATTCTCTTTCATCTTCTAAATTAGGTCACCTTAAACAGATGAGTCAAGCACTTCTTGGCCTAAAACATAAAAGATGAGAATTTAATTTGCTCTCAACAGGTGTCAAAGGACAAAGAACTCCATGTCAGTCCTTAAAGCCAGGACTCTTCTCTAAAAATCACCAAGTACTTTGTCCTGGAGTATTTTTTTGCACAACGTGTTTAACTGACAAGGGGCTCCCTTCATCATGGAAACCGTAAAGCTTCCAGCAGTCCCATTCTATGCAAATACCTTGGATTTCATCAGAAAACCTGCCTTTTGCAATTTCCAACCACAGCAGTTTTAACTGCATCAGTCAGTGCCTCTGGACTCCAACCTCTGTTCCATTTAAGTGCTTCATTCCTGGTGATTGTTTTGCCAGAAGAAGCAAAATCTGAGGGTGCAAGATGCTCATTCCACCCTGTGAGACTCACACCTGCACACAGCAAAGTGCACCAAAGAAATGGAACAGAAGATACACCTACTACACCTTGATAATTTCAACTAACTCTTTCAGCAGATGAGGGGAATCAAGGCAGCATGAGGACCAATGTTTCTGTCAAACAAAAAGCCCTGAAGTCTTTCTTAAATACAAGGTCTTAGGAGGACCAATTCAGCAAGATCTGATCCAAAAGTTCTGCATTTGATGGAACTGATACTATCGACCTCCCTCACATTTAGGCTGGACTCAAACTTGTCCCACCGTTATAGGATGGAGCTCAGGGGAAAATGCTCAAAGTTAAGTATTTACGTACTCCCAAGGCCACATTTTCATGTTCAAAAATAGCTCTCCCCATTTCCACTGCAGGGCTGAAAGGAGGGCTGCCAACACCACACAAATCACTGCCCTGCCCCACGTAATAAATCCCTAATTTGGAGTTTTTGGGGTTTTTTTTTGCTCACACATGTAAACATCAGCTGAATCCAACTGATTCCTCCTGGCCAGTTAAGACCAAGCTGCAAATTACTTACTTAAACTGCGAATGGTGTAAGTACTTAATACCTGAGGCTTAACTTCATGCTTGGGGTTTGGTAATGAACTTTTTTTTCATGTAATCTTGGGTAATTAACTCTTTGGCAAATGGGATCAGTTTTTGACCTGTGGTTTTACCTGGCTCACAGTGACCAAATCCACACAGGCTTTGAGGCTGCGACCAAGAAATGCATCTGCACAAGAGTTTGAGCAACAGAGAGCACAGGGATTGCTGGCAGGTGATGGAGGCAAGAGCCCGAAAACTGCAAGGCAAAAAGGGCCAGCAAAACGCAAAATGTTTTCAGTTACTGATGGGGGATACTTGGAGAAATGTGGTCATGGTATTGCTAGAGGCAGCTAGATGAAAATGCTAATTCTCCTGTTTGTCGTTGCTAAGTCAATTATTTGCCTGTTTTTAGTACATTTGATTCTTCCAGCTCCTGCAGTCGATACTGCACACGAATATGATCTTATTACAATTACTGCATTTATACCGCTCACTATCAATGGGAAAACAGCTCAATGTATGAAACTTAGAAAAGGCACTAAACCCACTTTCAAATTAAAGTAAGTAGAAAATTGAAAACATTTCTCTTTTTAATAGCTTTATATTTTAATCTCACAGTTTAGCAATATTGGCTGCATCAGTCTTGCATTTGAGAAAACGTTCATTAGAAGCTCAGTAACTCGTCTTTAAGACTCCAATTTCGAAACAAAGATTATTATCATACCATGTATACCTCTGTTCTGATGCATTGTCATTTAATCTGAAATCATTCAGGTGCCTTCATATTAATGTCTCTCTTCCCTAGTCTTCATCTGCATAAAAATTTTCTATTAACATTTAGCTCCTGCACAGAGGACTTCTCTCTTTTCCATCACAAATATCTTTCTGTCTGCAAGGTATCTGCATTACTAAAAATGTTGTCTGGTGCTCTGCACTGAAGTCTACATGCACCAAGCACAATCAGAAGACTTTTTCTTCCTCCCTAGGTACTGTGTTTGTCAGTTCTACAACAAGAGTGAAAACCCCATGGGGTGGATTCAGTTCTCATGTTTTATTCAGCAGTGAATCAGCTGATGACAGTTTGCAAATACATGAAACTTGGCTTGTGTGTGATGCTTTGCAAAGCATGTCCCAAACCAATATATTTACATGTGGAATATGTGCTTTCACTTGTTCTAAGATGGTGGGATCACCTCAGGTGTTTCTGAAGGTGCCATCTAACAAGCCACTTTCCTTCCCTGAAGAGAATTTACTTTGCGTTATTTTATCTCGTTGTGTTTCTGTTGGCAGCAGCTGAGTTTTTGATGTTTAGTGATGAGGGAATTAGTCTTCCAAATAACTTGTTTGAAAATGAGGAAAGCACTTAAAAAAACAAAACTCCTCCAAATGCAGGTCTATTGCTCTCCTTTGTCTCTTTTTACTCTTCGGTCAAAACCAGCTAAAAATATTCTTGCTGCATTTTCCCTCACATGGGAAGATAAACCCTTCCTGTTCCCGTATTAGTCTATTTCTCTCAGCAGGAGCAAAGTATGGACTCCATGGGTTCCTATAATATTTACATAAAGATTTCCCTCTAAACTTGAAATTGGGGGAGGGAAAGAGTCTTTCATCAAACTCCAAGACTTGTACTCTAGTCCAGAATGAGACAAACACATGGGAATATTGTGAGTTAATTAAAATTAGTGAGAATTCCCTACACTAACTAGTTTTACGTGGGTATGAGATGTGTTATGTAAAACTATATGCTGTGGGGACTGAACAGCTCCATTTCTTGTCCAGTAACAAGCACACCAAGAATGCTTTTAGTCATTGTCACATGAAGTTGGCATTGGTCAAACAAATCAGATCTGACGTGCAGACCTGGAAATGAAAAATTATTGCTGCAAAATAAAGCATATAAAATTCAGTTTCTTTTCAGTAATCCTCAAGCAATTACTGAAATGCTGCACTAGTGAATCAAAACTACAAGAAAGAACTAAATCAAAATGGCAGAGGTAAAATTTGACTGGACAACATTATTGTCCTTATCAAATCGAAGAGAAATACCAAAAAGAAAAATAACCAGAGTTAGAAGTGAACTAGGTATTAGCCTTATTTCTATGAGAAATAAAGGCAGTGGAAGTTTGGAGTGGGTTTGAGCTGATCTCAATTAGGATTTTACTCTGTTATTGTGACTTGTGCATTGCAATCAACTGTGACACGCAGATTTTCTTGCATATCCAGGACAAGTTTGGTATAGGACTATTAGAGCTCTGCAGAATAGCAGTGAGCCAGATTAAAGCTAAAAATATATAGTATTGTGTAATTGGACTGCAAGAAACTTCATAGATTTTGACAGTGCCATTTAGCAAGTTCTGCTATTTGTTTTCACTACCAGAGAATTACAAATCCTTTTTTGGAAGCTGAATATGTGTAACCCAGAAATTGGACACCACACCCATGGGCCACAATATTAGTGCTGTGTGGTGGAGCTTTGTGTATAAGAATCACAGGATGGTTTGGGTTGGAACGGACCTTAAATGCCACCCTATTCCACTCCCTGCCATGGCAGGGACACCTTCCACTGTCCCAGGCTGCTCCAAGCCCCAGTGTCCAACCTGATCTTGGACAGTTCCAGGGATCCAGGGGCAGCCACAGCTTCTCTGGGCAGCCTGTGCCAGGGCCTCACCACTCTCAGAGTCAGGAATTTCTGCCGAATATCTAACCTGAACCTACTCTCTGTCAGTTTGAAGCCATTCCCCCTTGTCCTGTCACTCCAGGTGCTTGTAAAGAGTCTCTGTCCATCTTTTCTTCAGGTTCCCTTCTGCATCAAAAGGTCACAATAAGGTCCCCCTGAAACCTTCTCTTCTCCAGGCTGACACCTGAGGTTGCCCCAAACACCAGGGCCAAATCCCACTATATTTGAGAATATGATCGTGATATTCCTCCAACCACAATTTTAAAGCTGAATCCTACTAAAGATTCACTTATGTCTCATCAAAATGTTTGAACATCTTTGAACATTGCAAGACATCACTGATGGCACAAAAATCATCCAGAAGTGTGGAAATGCTAAAACTTGGCTGAGCATGTTGGCTCTGTTGCAGAACAGTCTCTGTGAAGTTAGTTGTTGCCAAAGGGCAAAGTAACTAAAGAGCTCCAACTTTTACCCCGGGGGGCTGCAAAATTCTGAGGTTTCTGTCAACAGCCAGAAGTAAAAAAGTAAGATAAAATACTTATTTGCCTTCAGCAATGAGTTTTACCAGCCTACTTCATCCTCCAATAAAGTATTCTTTCTTAGTAAATAAAGAATTAAAAACTATCCTCCAAGACTTGCCCTCCTGCCATTGCCTGATGCTAAAGCAGGTAAAAAGGAACACCCTGATGGAAGTTTAGGATGTAGGTTTTCCACAAACCCTTCCTTTAATTTCTACCTTCCCCAATGCACGATTCTGTGGGTCTCTGTCCCCATCTCTACTCTAAACACCAGAGCTTAGGGTCAGTCAGCCCTACCTCACTGTAGGGCTGTGGAAATTTCTAGAATCTATTCACTTACTTTCTGTCTTGACACTTCTGGTGCAGTGGCTTCAACAGCAATTCAGAGTTTAGTTAGAAACGATTACCAATGAAACCTAAAAATGGAAACCTTAACAGTCTTAAAAAACAGCCCTAGCTATATACTCCAGCTCCATCTCTCAATCAAGAGTAATTTACATTTACACAGCCCAAGAAATGTTAAGTCTGAGGATGCTGGCTTCAAAGGCGCTCTGCTATTTAATAGAATAAACCAGCACACCACATTTTTCCACAAAGAGCACTTTCCCTGGTTTAGTTAATGCTCAGGACTGAGCTTTCAAAGCACACTTCATGCTAATCCAAAGCTGGTGAGCAAACACACAGGATCAAATGCCTAGGTCCCAATTCCACCTGCCTGTTTAGCACCTGATGAGCACAGAACTATGCTCCGTGTGACAGACAAAAGATGACACTTCTCCTCCCTGGAGGCTTCCACCCAGAGATGTCTCACACTCAGTGGTAAATTGAGTACACAGGTGATTCTGCTGGTTCTGGCAACCAGAAAGAAAGCAGAAAGACTATTTTTAGCACGGCACTTCATTACCAGTTTAATGGCATCCCAAAGATTAGCAGCCTGTCAGGTCAGAAAGAAATTACACCTTGTTAGAGAAAAGCACTGAAACAAATTTCCTCATTAAGTACCATGTCCCCTAGCTTTTGCCTATTGCTGGAAACATCATTTTTCACCCTGTAAATTGGATAAGTATGCTTCAATCATTTTTTTGTTTTACGTTAGGCTATCTCTATCACTTTTATCTTCATTGCCACTGAGTAGTGTGATTTTAAGTGGGTGTTTCTAGGTCTTTAATCAAAAAGTATTGAAATATTTCCATAAGTATTTTATAGTAACATTGATACTGAAGTTGAAAAACTGTTCACATTATGTACAAACACCTTAATAAGCTAGTGAATTTTGGTGAGCTTTTGTACCATCGTTTTGAGACTGCTGCATTGCCAATGGTTAATTACATTTCCCAATCCATCTGGGCATTGTTCTTAGCTAGTCATACAAGTCCTTAAATTTGTTCAATTTTTCCAACAAATGAATCCCCAGTGTTTTTCTAAGGAAGCTCCCACATTTGCCCTTCCTTCCTAACTCCTGGTTTATCTCCTACCACAGCTGTGGAAGCAGAATGAATCCCTGATATCCCGTCATTCTATAAAATTTATCTTAATGTTCTTGGCATCCTTGTCTATGTAACATTCTCCAGGCATACAACGTATTTGTAGCCCTAATGAAGAATAGGGAGTTAAAAGAGTGACAAAAATTAGTTTAAAGTGGGCCAAAGCCTTGCTCAAACCCCTCCTCAGTGCAGCTCATCTCCAAAGCTGAAGAGTCCCCCACAATAACTTCAATAATTAAACCACATATTCGCTTCAATATTTGTGAGACCTGTCCTTTCTGACAGTCACTATCTGTTTCAGGCACATTACATTCCTGACTGCTGATACAGACAGAGGATGAATTAATTATGGACAGGAATTTGTGACCAAGTGTTCCCAGAAACTTGGACTATCTGTCTCATTGCACAGAGCCATCAGCTCTCCACTGCCAAGAATAACTGAAATAAGCAAAACAGAGACAGAAAATTCACTGTCTCAGACCCAAAATACTAAATAACCTTGGCCCAGGCCAGAGCAAACTTGTCTTTTGTCAAAAGCAAAACAGCAGAAGCCTAATGATCAACAAAGGCAATTTAATTGCAGCAGGCCAGCACTGGAGGAGGTGAGGGACTGCAGGTGGTAGGAAATTTCACCTGGATTTTGGGGGTGGGTTTTTGTGTGTTCAGATAGGAGGTGGCAACTGATTCATTGCAATTTGAGTCTTCAGGGAGGAGAAAAAAAATATATATACTTGCACACTTCTGAGCAGGTTGTGCTCCTAAAAAAGTGTGAACAGGCAAACAGTGAAGGTCTGGCAGCCACAGCTCAAGTGAGCTGGGATGGAACTGCCCTTGTGTCACCTCACTTTAACATAGATTTATATAAAACATGGGGAAAACTGAGCCATAGTTGCTCTCATTTTCCCATTTGATATTTCATTATCTAATTTCATTTAGTCAATAGAAGCTTTTAAATCAAACTCTGTCTGGAGTCTGTTCGAGTAGGTTGAGAGCCAGTTAAGCACAAGCAACCTATATGTGTATAAAATATTCCAAAGAACTGAGAGAGCTGTCTCTAATTTCTAAACCTTAGTGACAGCAGAGCCTGATGACAGCAGCAATGCCCAGTGAAGGACTTCCAGTTGTTCTTCTCCATTGCAGTTTTTTCAGTCTGTATAAACCCCTGGCTCTTCCTCCTGGTAATCAAACAGTATACAAGCAAAGAGCAGGCAGTGAAACAGCAACTAGAAATTAACTCTGCGTTGTGTGTGACAGCTGAAAGCCCACACCAACCTCGCAGCTGCCAATTACTCCCAGCCCAAGATGTGTCCTTAAAAGCAGGATTGTCACGGAGCCGCACATTCACAAAAAGTGAGCGACCAACCACTGCTGCACAATGAAATCAGCTTACAGGCAAGAAGCTGGCTTTAAGGCCTCCATTATGGATGAGTTCCTCTTGTGCTGTTGAAAATGCTTTGATCTCCTGGGTTTCAGAACATGTCTAAATTTAAAATAAGCTGCTGCAAGGGAAACTATCCTTTTATGCTGCCATTGAGCTGCGTGGATTGGAAGGTTACGGGCACAAGTAGAAGGAGGGTAGGAATGGGGAGATTGGCTCCCACATTCATCTTCCTGCCTGTCTTGGCAGAGGTGCATGCACTAAGTCAGGGAAACTACAACTTCAGAAGTGGATCTGCAATCTGCTAGGAGGAGAAAAGAGAGGTGGGATTCAATTTCCAGCTTCTGGGGATCTGATCACCTTCAGGGTCTGGTCCTAGAAAACAAAGCTTATTCTGTGTGTTATTAATACTCCATTGACAGCGAAGTAATAACTCCTCCCTCTGCTGCACCAGCCCCCCTCAGACAGCACAGCTCACCTCAGGAAGGAGCAGCCTGAGGATCTCTCTAACATAAAGTTCACAAGTGGCATCCACAGAAGGTGTTTTATCCTGTTTCACAGAGACCTTAAAGACTAAATTGGGGGTTCAAACAGCCCAGAAGATAGAGGTGTAAACCTGTCCTCATGTGAAGATGCCAAGAGCTTAAACAAGGCCTTTGTATTTACTAATTCCAGCTACAGCCATGAAATGCTACACGGTTTTATTTCCAAGCCTTTTAGAGATAAATGCATTTGATGCTTCTCATAAACAGCCTAGAGCAGATAAGCAAAGAACCAACACTGACCTTGTGTCAGATTTACAATTTTTATTTTTTAAGCCCTCAGAAAACCAATTACCTAAACCATAAGCTAGTTTGGAGAAAACTAATCTCCCAGTGCTCAGCCCAGTGAGGCTTGTAAAGCACCCAGCTCACACAGAGGTGGAAGAACCAGGTGGATAAGAAAAGATTGCAGACTATTGTACCTCTGACCCTGCCTCATGCTCCTCATGCTTTCTTTCTTTGAGGCAAAGCACTGATTACAATGAGAACTGGGACAGCAGTGTGTAGACTTGATTGGGGGGGAAAAAAAAAAATAGGATGGTCTACTGCACTTCACATGGAACGCTGACACCTTGGATTATTTCCTCTTCCTTCGTGTCACTGATGGTGGCTTAATGGAAGGGTTAAGCACCAGTAAAGGAATGCCAGGCTATGGGTCAGCACCTCACACTGGGCACCCCAAAGCAGCAGCCACCACCCTGAGTGTGCAGCTTTAAACCTGTCTGGATGGCACCCCAACCTATAAGAATCCCAGCTCTACTAAAATGAGGAAATGCAGAAAGAGCTGAACAACTGCAGCTCTGCAGCAGCATCAGCTTCCTGGCTTATCCCCAGCAGTGCCCAGGGTCATCCTCAGCTGCACGGGCAGGACCCAACAGTTTAACAGGTGAAATATGAGGCTGCTCTGGAACAGGGGCTTCAGAGAGAAGTAAAAGGAATGATGGAAATGGTGCCAGTGGAGACTGGCAGCCACGGCATGGTGCCATAACCTCATCATTGGATAAAAGTTAAAATGTTGGATGAAATCCCATTGCAGGAGTGAAATATGGTCAATTTCTTTCTACACTAGCTTTTTATAAAATACCAATTCTCAAATGCCTGGGTTGTAACAGCTTCACAACAGTATTTATTCATTTGTGTTTACTGTCACATGCTAATAAATATCACAGTCAATGGAAGCTTTATGCCAGTTGCCTGTATCCTTTGGTTAACCTTCTGCAAAATTTGCCTATTCATCACAACTGTCATCATCAAGCCAGAAAGAAAACGAGCTTTCTTTTGCTAGTTTATTTATTTGTTTGTTTTTCTCCCTGTGTATTTTAAAACAGAGATGCATTTGCGAATTTTATATTTTATATTTGCAAATTTTTTAATACTTTCTTCTTAGTGGTCTTGCAACACTTGCTGTAAAGTTTAGGCAGCCTAATATAAATGTGACACAATAATTATAAAAACAAGCACTGGTCAGCTCTATCTAGCAGAGTTCTACTCTAAAATTCCAAAGGCCATCTCCAGTGCTGCCTTATACCAGGAAGAAAAGCCTGGCTTCTACCTTTTTAAATTATTCCTTCTAAAAAGACACCCAACATTTGAGCAGCAGTTTTTCAAGGTCCTCTGGCGAACTTCATGAACCACAGATTTGTTTCATGGCTTTGATTATTTCCCCACATTCTACCAATCTTCAGTCTTGCAGAGACTGCCCTGAGGGCATGAAATGTCTCCACATCTCACGAAGAACAGTCAACATTAAAAAATCGGTAAAACTGAATGGAAGTAAAAGAGTTTGTCAGACTCAGTGTGCTCTATCCAAGCCAATGTGCTTCTCTACATGTAGCCACAACAGTCAGACAAGGAAATTTTGTCCTCAAAATTCAGCAGTTTTGTGCTACAAATAGAACCAGATTCATTCAGTATCTAAAAAAATAAAAAAGGGGGGTTAAAAACAAATCTGCTCAGTCAAAAAATTAAGTGGGACACAAGGAGAAATTTCTTCACAGAAGGAAGTGAATTTCTTCACTGTCCCTGGAGGGGTTTAAGGAATGACTGGATATGGCACTCAGTGCCATGGTCTGGTTGACAGGTTGGACGGGGAGCCCTTTTCCAACCTCATTGATTCTGTGGTTCTGTGCGATTCCACAAAATAAAACTCAGCAAAGATCTGCATGAATCAAATAAAAAGGATCCAAGATCTGCCTTGAGCATTTAGAGGTTTTTTTTTACAAAGTGTTAGACTAAATATTTTGCCTCTGCTTTAGCAGTGCCAGCAATGATTCATCCCTACAAAATACTGTTGAATAATTAAAAGTAGATGATATCTCTGTTCTTTCTTAATAACATTTTTTTCTACTCCCATTTTTTTTTCTTTGAAACAAATGTCTACCAGTCAGTTAATTAACATTCATTTTTCTAGGACCTGCTCAGCACAGGAATACACTAACTCTTCAGGTGAAAGTAATTTATAGACTACATTATCCAAAGTTATTTTCCATTCCTTTGTCCTTGGCAGTGCAGTGTTGCAATGACAACCAACAGCTTAGGGCAGAACACATTAACAAGACTGTTAATTTCCTGATTCTGCTAACAAAAAGAAAAAAACCCAAAAAACCTCGCCACTCCATTTAATAAAAATGAATGGCAACTATTACCAATTTTATTATTTTTCCACAAAGAACAGGCGATGAAATCCTCAGCTCAGAGAGCTGTTAATTACTCCAGAGATAAATCCCCAGATCCATGAAACTTCTTATTCTCTATATTGTGGGGCTTTTTTAGATAATGCTGCTGTGAAAAAACCCTTATTCTGAGTAATACTGAGAGGGCATCTCAGCCATTCATCGCGGAGCTCCTTGGCCATGTAACCACAGAGAAACACTCACGAGGGAAAAAGGTTGGGTGCCTCCCATAAAATTTAACATTCTCTCATCAACTGACACGATCTTTTACTCATTCCAGGAGTGATTCTGGGGGTCAGCACACACTGTCCAGGCTGCCAGTGCTGATTATCCCACTGGTTATGGGGCTGCTGTGTGCAGTGACCTGCAGGTGGGACTGCACCACAGCCAGGGGGATTTTCTCACTGACCCCCTGGACCTCTCTTTACAACACAGGCACCTTCACTGCTTTACATCTCACTTGGTGGAAATCAACATTGTGTTTCAACTAAAGGAGTAGCAGAGCAAGAAAGGCAGTTTTCTCCAGCCAAATTGAGTTTCATGCTTTGCTTTCAGTACTTTTCAAAAGCACTCACTGTTAAATTCTGAAGAAAAATATGACGCAAAACTGTGA
Organism: Chaetops frenatus; assembly: GCA_013400775.1. NCBI lineage: Eukaryota > Metazoa > Chordata > Aves > Passeriformes > Picathartidae > Chaetops > Chaetops frenatus. The sequence goes on from VZTR01002805.1 coordinate 38,879, forward strand.
CTTTTGGTCATGTTGAAGTGACATCTATATTAATGCTTTTTTTTTTTTTTTTTTTTAAGGCAGGCTTTTCTGGAAAACTTGGTATATCCTAGAGAGCTGGATATGTGACTGTTGCACCAAGTTTCTAATTAATTTCAATTTTAGAAGACTTTCCTGGAATCACTTCATGCTAGGTTTTATGAATCCATAAAGCATTTTGGGTTTGCATGCCTGTCTGCATGCTTAAAAAGCAGTAAAAAGCAGTTGAACTGGGCTATTACTGATCACATATTTTCCTTTTACATCTGATAAGGAGTAGTAGGCTTTATTCCACTAGTGGTAAGAACTGCATCTTCATGGTCACCTTATTAACAAGAATTATATGCTTTCAGGGGGAAGTTTATTTCTTCCCATTTGGGGACGCTTTCAATCTGTACAAGAAGCTTAGTGGTTTTTAGGGTGTGTTGAGATTAAAATGTACATTGGCTGTGGGCAAAGTCTGGGTGTTGTACACCCAGTGGTAATACTAGTACTGTAGTAATAAATTTGGTATTTTTACAATATCTACCAGGATTTTATTTTTAAACCTGTGTCTGGTGTAATCCAGTGCTTTTCGCCTTCTGCCAAGCACAAATTTACAATGTATTTTGCTTTATTTTATTCTCTTGGAAAAAAAACTTTAAATCTATGTATTCTCAGGAACAGCATTTGACCCGATTGCATATGTAAGTATTTACTAATTTTCTTCAAGGTTAACAAAAGTTAACAACAAAGAATACTATTTTTAATTTTAGGCTTTAAATTTTTAAGTAATTGCATCCCTAGGCATAAAATGGGATACAGAACAACAGAGCTGCTTTCTTCCAAAATTTATTTGGCACCTAATGGGGCCTGGCAGTTTGGTTCTGCCACGTTCTGTTGGACTGACCCAAGAGCAGCATCAGATCCATAACAATTGAAAAACAAAGACAGCTGGTTTTTAAAGCTCCAGACTGAGGGGAAAAAAACCAACCAGATTTTTTTATAAATTTTGTGACAGGAACAAAACCCAGCAGCAGACAGTGAGGCAAGCTCAGCACAAGGGAGTTCAGCCAGATGCAAATCCAATAATGCAACATAAGCAGAGGAAAGAAGCATGGTGAACTTCTCAGCATAGATTCCACCAGGAGCCTCCCATCTACTTCCAGCAAATTTCAGGAGCTCTGATCCAGCACCTAAGATGACCCACTGACATTTAGGAGAAGTTTGTCACTGAATTCAGTAGTCAAGATTTCCTTGTTGTTGCACTGGCCATCATCATCCTGCTGCTTTAAAAAAAGTCAATCGCAGTAGGCTCTTGGCAAGATCAAATATTCTGCATGTTTGCAGAACAGGCTTTGAAACTCAGTTTGCAAAACTGCTAATTGGAAATGCTAATCATTCTAAGAAACAGAATTTACAGCAATTAAACTCAGTGCCTTTGTGCCAACTGAAGAAATTATTATTATTTCTCTCTGATCCTTCACTTGACATTCAGCTATTTTGTGTCAAATATTGGGTGGCTAATTTTACCTTCACCATCTCAAAACCCAGAATCAGCCAGAAATGCCTCATACCAGTCCTGAGGCAGACTGAGCAGCCTTTCCAACTGTTCAGGTGAGTTTACAGGATGTGAAAATTAAAGTTATGCTGTACCTCCACTACAGATTAGTGCCAGATTTACACACAGCACGACAGCAGGACAGAGATTTCAAGTAAAGAATATTCAGCTCATCATTCTATCGTGTATAACCATCCACATCTGTAACTGCTCACTGCTCCAAAATCCATCCAGTCAATCACAGGGCCACAGACACAAGGGACAAGGCTTCAAGGCTCTGGGAATTAATGTTTTGTTACAGCTTAATGTATCATTAGACCAGCAGATGGAAAGCAGGCTTCCACGAGATGCATTACCCTGGCAAGCTCAAAGTGACTTAAGCATTAAGGCTGTGGGGGCAGATATCTGGCTCAGCTGGCCACCCTTTTTCTACTAGAGCTTTAATGCAAGAAAAGCTGGCATGTGGTTTCATTACACCTGGGTTTGGTTGGGAATTACAACACAGCTCCAGAACAGCTTCAGCATCTATGGGCAGCGTGCTTCTTTGAACCACAGCTTAGGTAAAAGGCAGAGATGACTTCAAGCTTTTCAGTGCCTCTCTCTGTGGATGCTTTGCTTTACCAGAATTCAGTTCTGCAGAAGCAGAGGGGCATTCAGTGGTGTGATGCAAAGGAAAGCACCAGGTACTCACAACCCATCTGATTATTCCTACCCCTGATAAGCAGCTTCTCTAAACCCACGGCAGTAAAATCAAAATATCATTTGTTTAGCCAAGCTGCTTGAGAAACCCGTGTGGAAAGGGCTGCCTTCCAAGGGCTGCTTCTCCCACCAGCTGAATTCCAAGCACTCACAGACAGCTTTCAGACTCACAGACTGTGGTTCCGTCCCACAACATGTGTTTAAATATTTAACAAAACCAAGTACAGTGCATTTGTGAGGCTTTTCTGACCATCCCAAACATATTCAGAAGCACTGAGTTTGTATCTTTAGCCATTCATTCACAGTAACACTGCACAAAACCCTCTTTCATTTAGTTTTCTATAACTTTGAAGACACCCCACATGACCCCCCAGTCTTGTTTCTTTGAGATTACAGGGCCAAATAAAGAGTTCTAGTTATGTCATGAACACGTACAGATAACTGTTCACTGTACAAAATTCAAACCCATCTTCTCCTACCTAGAGGCACATTTTTCTTCCAGGAAAGAAGCTTCAGGAGCCTTTAAAACACAGTAATTAGATGATAGATACGTAGCCAAATGTACTTGAGCTTATCCATCCCTATGATTTGTGTCTCTGGTCTTCAACTTTCAGTTTCAAAATCACATTTCAAATGTTGCACAGTTATCAGAAACTGTGATTTCTGCCTTTTAAAGCTACTACATTTACTCTCACATTATTTTGTCACATCCAGCATGAAAATTTCACAAGAAGTTTTCAAAGCATAGTGTGGCTAAAAAAAGGAGCATTTTTCACTCCCAGAAACATATTCCTGGTCTCTCCCACATATCTGGGTAGACTGGTGTGAAAGTAATTTTCTTTCACATAGGGAAGATTTAAAAGAACAGAAATACAAATCCTGTGTACAAATCCTTTCCTCTCCAAACCACAGTCACATACATCAATATCTGACAACCAATGTGTGCAAGGCAAAATGAAGAAGCAGACTTCACCCTGCATATATTATCCTTCCCTTCCTCCAAACCCAGAATGACAATTCCTGTGCTCTAGCTCCTTGGGTACCTTTGGATAGCAGTTCCAAAGCAAGTATATGTTTCCTTACTACCTTTTTTTTTTTTTTTTTTTTTTTTCCTCCATGCTGCTTTGCAAATTAAGTATTTTAAAAACTTGGGGAATTGTATCCATGAAACCTCTGCAATGCCTAATTTTGCATCTGAACAGTGCACCATCCAAACTTATTCCCCTGGGGGTATTCAGCTGGAGAAAAGCTAATTCATTGTGAAATGCATCACTCATCTAAATAGCTCAGGATTTTGAAAGAGCTGGATGCTATATAACCTTTTCCTACCACATCTAGCTCACCGATGCGTTAAAAGGTGACCATGGAAGAACTAATGGAGCTGAGCACTTCTGTTCTGTTTTTTCAATGTCTATTTTGTGTTTGCATTTAAAAATAAATAAATCACAAAGGAAAACACATGTATGTCAAAAGGAGCACAAGTTTGCTGCAGCCTTGTTTTGTTCCACTAAATGCTTTAAAAATTTTATTTTCCTTTTCCCATCCTTACAGACTTCCCATCCCTTCAGCAGAGCCTCAACCACCTGGGCATTCACAGCTGCCTCCCACAGTATTCCTGAGGTCCTCTCTTGCACAAACAGAGCCCTATCTCCTCCTTAGCCATTAATGCTGAAATGGTTCTTTCAGCCAAAAGGACCAGCCATGTGACTCCATTAAGAAAACTGCATGGCCAGGAGGAGTGTTATAAAAAGGCCAAAGGCAAATGTAGCATTCTCTGTCCTAGAGGGTAAGTGCATTTCTGAC
>VZTR01002805.1:46027-72319 GCA_013400775.1 Chaetops frenatus
TTTTTTTTTTTTTTTTTTGTGTAGCATGTACTAATAAGCTGCTACTCTCACCCACCCAGCTGCTTCCCCCACCCTCTATCCCCAACCCTAGAGAAGGCTGGGTAAGAGCCATGTCATTATGGGAAATCAAGAATGTTCCCATAGCTTTTCAATACTCTAAAGACTTCCTGTAAATCAGCTTAAAGTATCTTACCGTCTGGCTTAAATATAAATATTTGTGTATGTGTGTGTGTGTATATATATGTGTACACACAGTTTCTGGTGAGATCCTAGAGTACTGGGAGGAAATTGGGCTACTGATTCTTCCCAAACACAAGAAACATGACTTTTTAAAAGGAGACCAGTTAAAAACAAAACAAAACAAAAAAACCCACCACTAAAAGTCCTCTCTTCCCTTACAAAAGTAGAAAAAACCCAAATTCACGGAGCAGATTCCAATTCAGATCGTATCTAAGTTATGTGTAGTACTAAGTTCCAAGATTTTGCTTTATGCTTTTCATTATTTTTTGTGACTATTATTATTATTTCTATTTAATAATAGACACTGAGAAAGCCACTGCTGCAAATGTCAGGGAATGACTGCTTGCTAAATACTTTAATTTGTGCCTGTAATAAAAATGAACAAATCAACAGCACAGTAGCTGTGGTTTGGCATAGCTTTACTTTGGCTGCTTCTTCTGGATGGAGCCCAGAGTTTGAGGATCTGCTAGGAGCCCTTATAAAGTGAACCAAGCTATAAAATGTAACCCAATGGGGAAGAAAAAAATTACTTTTGCCAGGGAAATGCTGTTGGCAACAATACAATGTCTTCTTGCACACTTTTAAACACCCTTATATTGTTGCACAGCACGTCAAAAATCTTTAATGTGGTGTAAAAATTTCCTTCAAAAATAACAGGATTAAACTTCCAGCCAAAGATCCCCAATCAGGTGTAATCAGCCACCATCCCATACATGTTCCTGGTTATTTACAGGTCTAAAGCCTAGGATTTGTGGATGTTATTATTGTTCCTGCGGATATCTTGCAGTAATTTAAGAATATTCTTACCTCCCTTTTGGTAATCAGCAAAATACTTCAGTAATTTGTGCTGAATGACCATAAATCAAGCTGCATCAGAGGAAAGTAGGAGCCAAAATGCTTCTGGTCACACCTGCTTAGGCAGGAGGCTGTGAGAGCAGAGGACTCTGCCCTCATGCCCTCTGTACTGGAGTTTGCATCACGACAGTGACACAAGACAAGGGGCAAATAAAGGCTGAAATCCAAGATTCGGTTCATTGCTTAAAAAGTTGTCTTCTTACTGATCTGATGTGTCCAAAATACAGTGAGAAAATATTGCCCTTGGAAATGTGCTAAATAATAAATCAATATTTCCATTTGCTGTCTACAGTGGGATAATGAATTTAATAGAACAGCCCTACTGCAGGTGGCTGGAGTTTTACATATGGAATAGTGATTTCTTTGTGGAGGGGTAGCCTGGATCCAGGACGACAAATTAAGCAGATGTTGTGTTTTATCTTCCTACTGCTCCATCTGGAAAGGTCCAGAGATCCATAAGTGTATTTTATCGGAAGCAGGCAGCTATAGAGGACAATTATATTCCCCAGTGGCTTACAAAATAGATTCTGCTTAGACCACTGTTTCTGACAGGATGAGGCACTAGCATGTACTGCAAAAAAAGGTTTGGTCATCAGCCTTTAGAAATGTCCCAGATGAGGTTTCCACCTTGCCATTCTGTGCTCACAGAGTCAAACCCACAAGACACATCAATACCTCGTGTGGGTACTTTGATTTCCTAGAGGGACAGGCCTCCAGCCTCAGCCACCTGGGATATCCACTGCCAGACTTCCCCCAGCCTTGCAAGGCTCTGCCTCCCTTCAGCTAAACAACTGAGATCAATTATAAGTTCTTCCAACAGGTGGGTTTTCCTTCCCTGTGTGATTGAACAGCCTTTGTGTGCTGCTGGCACAGCTTTGCCTCCCAGAGCCTTATGCCAAGATCACAGTCCTGCCTCCTGTTATTTTCCATACATTCACCTGAAAAACATCACTGTCAGCATGAAAGGGGCAGTGCAAAGGGCCTTTTGTCCCAGAGCCTGTGCAGCCCACATGAATTACAGGAGTTAGAACTGAGAGGTGCTGGTAGCTGCTGCTGGGAAGCCCTGAGGGGTGTGGATGGGGAGACCACCAAGGATAAGAGAGGAGGAGGAGATGAGGGGAAGCAGAAGAGAAAGGTAACAAACCAAGGCAGAGGCAAATGGAAGGCAGGGAAATGGTAATCAACCAGCAGTAACTCATCAATGGAAAAATACAAAACAAAGTTCGGGCCAGAAAAAAAACCCCAACCAAAAAACAAAATTCAAAGATTTTTCTGGAAGGGGGAATACGTTTGTAAAACTACGAAAATTAACTGAGGACTGGCAAGGTTTAGGAATCAAGAAATGCTATTCTGTCCTTTTAAATGACCTCTTCAAACCCCTTTCTGAAGCAAAGCCTTGATCATGATCATCTTATGTAGAAGGCTGAGCCAGCCTTGAAGCAGAATGAACTCTGTAACTTCTTCAGCACAGGGAAGTGAAATGCAAAGCTAAGGAAAGACAAATCACTCCTGCCTTTGGCTATCATTCATTCCCTACCATTAAGGAAAACCCAGTGACTGATGATCACTGCTGAAAGGGGTAATAATCTACAAAGAGGTGCCAGGCAGGCTACCTGATGTAAGACAGCATTTCTGGTACTGCTTTAGAAGATGTCCTGAACGGTTTGACCATCACAGATAAACAATTCTGATATTGTCCATTTACTGAAATTATGGGTAGCGTGCAAGGTTACCACACCTTTCTAGCCAAGTGTACCAGTAATAAAATATTAAATTATCACTTTCAGACAGTCATATTCATTCTACAAATAACAAAACCAAGGTGGAAGGAAGTGCTGCCTGGCTTTCTCCCACTTGCAGTGGCAGGAACAGGCTGGCAAATCTCCCTTTTTAACTGCTAGGCTGAATCTGCTCTCTCCAGAGGCCACACTGCCATGGCAGCAATATTCAGTACAAATGAAGTGTAAAACTTAGTTTATAGAATAGCAGCGTTCTGCAGGACAATTTTTCATCCCTTTTTTCAGAGTACCATGCAGCCTGAGCTGTGCTCTGAGGAACACAACCAAAAGTGAGCAGACCAAGGTCAGTTGTGAAACAAATGTTACAAAAATACAAAGCATCTCCAGACAGAGCCTTGTTTTCCACCTGAACTTGCACTGAGGACAGTTCATGTTCCCTGCTGCTAAGCTTAAGCTCCACTTTCCATTTCAGTCTGGCCATACATGTTCCCTCAGATTCCTTTCTGGGATGACACTATTGGTTTCACCTGAAAAAGAGACAGATTTTCATTCTGAAAAGATCTGTGTGACCACATGGACACACAGAGACTCATCCAGGCATTAGAAACATCAGAAAATATCAGAAACTATCCACAGCTCTTTTCTACAAGGAAGCTGCAGTTTCAGAACAGAGAGAGGAATAGAAAAGGAAAAATATCTGTGTAATAGAAAGAGATTTGTAAAGCCTTATTTTCAGTCCTGTTGAATTCATTTGTCACTGAGAGAGGAAGGGGGAGAGGCTGAGAATATTTATATTTACCATAAGTTAGGGGAGAAACACCAACCTTCTGCTGATTCCCACAAAACATTTATACAGACACAACAAATCATGGGGACGACCAGAGTGAGCCAGAATTTAACTTTTCCTTGAACAACACAGCAGTTTGTCCACAGGATCTCTTTCTGTACTAATTTACAGTTTTCTGAAAGACTACTTCTGTTGAAGATTTTGTCTCCTGCTTTAAACCCCCATGTTTTGTCTGCTGGCTGCTCCAGCATGATGAAGAGAAACTAAGAGATGTGAAAAGGTAGGAGTTTCAGCTTTTGCTCAATGCCCCAACTGGATCACACAACAAAAACTTGCTTTTTTAATGAGGTAGGACGTGCAGATCTGTTTGCATTGCCATTTGTGGCTGCTGTATCTGTAAATCAAATGTATTCCAAACTCTGGGCTTAAACTGGTCCTTACACAGATGCAAGGACGCTGCTGAAAGGGTTTGTTTTTTTTTTTTTCTGAAATTCCTACATATATCTCCACTGCAAACTGCCTAGGTAAGATGAAAGAGCCCTCTCCTCTGCCCTTTTTTTTAAAAAAGTCCAGAAAACCCTTGAACTCTCCTTGGCAACACTGACTGCACTCTGGTAAAGGTGAAGATCTAGAAGTTGTTGGGGATTCACTGTTTGAACTGGAGCCAAAGGATAATTCAGCTTTTCTTTAGCACTAGGCCTGAGAGTCAGAAATGTGTTAAATCCTAACACTGGTACTGAGACTTTATTCATAAGGCCTCCCTTAAAAAAATTATTTAATCACAAGCAGCTCCAAGATAGAATTGGTTTTAATATTATTTAAGTTCACATAGGAAGGAAAATAAATTTTTTTAAAAAGTTTTGTTCACATGTTTACAGATTACTATATATATTCTACAGAATATGCACAGGATAGAGAACATTTACATTGCAACTGGTCACCTATAGATATCACGAGCCTATTAACTCCCTCAGTGAACAAATTTAAAGTATGCTCATCCTTTTGAAGTACAGTTACTGAACACAGGCTGCTGGGGAGTTAACAGCACAGCCTTGAAACTTGTATTTCTAACAAGTTTTATATTTCTATTGTTGCTCTGTGCTGCTGCTTAAATATATTGAATATTACAGGGACTAATCAGCAGTTCAGAGATAGATAAATAATCTTTTTTTCAGGTTAAATGAGACCCCTCCATTTTTATTATCAAAAAGTTTAAGGTAGAATACATACGTTAATATGAAGGTAGGACACATACACTTACCATGTCTTCATTACCTCAAAAATTTTTCAAATATCCAGAGGGTAAAGATGAAACCACTCCCTGCAAAAGTGCATATCAGCCTTTGTTAGCTCTGGAAATCCTCTTGGCAACATGTGAAGTCAGAGTCTCAAAATGCCCCCGTGGTCTGGAGCAGTTTGGTGACAACAGGATGGGTGACACTGCACACACAGACGCTCCATTTCAATGAGGTTTGAAGATTCATTTCAGCTTTTCAGAATCTGTCAGCACATGAACACATGGACACCACGAGCAAGCCTGCAGCAACAGTCCTCTGGAAGGCCACAGCCACATGGTGACAGTGGCATTGCAGCCAAACATGATTTGCTGCTTGTTTCTTAATGGTTGTGCTAATACATGAAATATTTTCCAAATAGGAATAATAAGTAAACTCCTCGGCCTAGAGCATTTATAATCCAAATACAATAATGCAACAGGGTGTAAATTAGAGGGGAATGTGACAGCTTATTTAGGCAAATGGTGCTCAGAACTAGATAATTCTCCTTTTATAGTGCTACAGTAATTACTGATGAGATAGGACTGGTACTTAACCAAAAAGGACAGATAGCTCTAATTATACATAGCTAATATTAAAAACTACTGGACAAGGGGTTGAGGATAGCTCTTCCAAGTGGAATGACAGAAATTCTGAGGTTGGAAGGGACCTCCAGAAGTCATCTTGTCCATCTCCACTGCACCAGCAAGAACCTTGAGAGGACAACGTCACCTCCCACATACGGCAGCACAAATGAAAACACAGAGATGATGACAAGAGACTCGGTCAAAGGATGGAATGAGACAGGCCTGAATGGTCAGAGAGATGATAAAAGTGGGTATAACACACTGCAGAAGAGAGGCATCGAGCAGGCAAAGATATGTGGGACTTTGAGGAGGATTTTAATTCTGTTCCATGGAGATATCCAAAGAGAAGGTGATTAATCAGTGTCAAGGACTGCTGTGGCCAGTGGGAAAAACAAGGTCAGAGCAATCTACAGTTAACTGCCTGTAGAGCAGCATTCAAATTCACTGCTGGTTATCCATTACCTCACTTAACAGAACAGAAATGGGTTTCAGACTGTGTTTAGTGGTGCCACTCACAGCAAAGAAAAACTAAGATTTGTTTTGCCACCATGTTTCCAGGGTCATCCTCAGCTGTGCGGGCAGGAATCAACAGCTTAACAGGTGAAACAGGAAGCTGCTCTGGAACAGGGGCTTCACAGAGAAGTAGAAGGAATGATGGAGATGGTACCAGGGGAGACTGGCAGCCATGGCATGGTGTCATAACCACACCATTGGATAAAAGTTAAAGTGTTGGATGAAATCCCATTGCAGGGGTGAAATTTGGTACAACTCTTTTTCTATACTAGCTTTTTATAAATTACCAGTTCTAAAACGCCTCAGACTGCCTGATCTGTCCCAGCTTTACAACACTATTTATTTATTCATTTGTATTTACTGATCCTAATGAATATCACAGTCAATGAAAGCTTTATGCCAGTTGTGGGACAATGTCCCCACTCCATCTTCCCTTACCCAAGTTTTTTTGCTGGGCATGACAAAATATTCTGTGGAAAACCCTTGGGCCAGTACAAGTCATCCCCCAAAAACCTACAACCTACTCACTGTGGGGGCAGGAGGGAAGGGAGACACAGAGAGCAAAAACCTCAACAACACCAGTCCAGCCACAACTCAAAACCTCAGCAATTGATGGGTTTTTAATGAAGAAAATTCCCTTCACCACAGCCAGACTCAGCTCAAACAGGGAAGGCTGGCTGGACAGCCACAGATGTGTTTGCAGCAGCCTCTGTTAGGATGATTTAGGAACACTGGACAGTCAGACCTCAAACTCCCTCCAACAGCCAGAACACAAATCTGTATCTTGAAAATGGAGGGAATTCCAGGTCATGCCTACAGACCTCATGATCAGACCCATAACACAATGAAGATAATGGATCTGGAACTTTACTAAAACCCTGCATGGCACTGGACGTCTCCTGACAAGAAAAATGCCCACCTGAATGCTCTCCTCAAAAGTGCTTGAGAGACTGATTTGAAGTCTATTGCCTGAAGTTAAAAGTGTTTAATCCAGGGAATTGTACGTGAAAATATGAGCCCAGAAGTTTCTACAGGTTGTTGCAGCAGTCACCTGCATGGTGTACCCTGTGTTTGGATTATTCCTGCTCAGGACTTTCAGTGAGTGAACAATGAGTCTCTCTCATAAATTCAAATTCAGTCATCGCTGCATAACTCTGCCTACTTCTATCTAAATAACCCCAGGTTTTTGGGCATCTATTCAACCACCTAAATTAGCATGAGGGGATGGTTCCTATCAGTAACCAGAGCCAGTCTCAGTCTGGCACTAGTAAATATACTCCTGTAAGCATTTGGGATGCAGAATAGATTTCTGTTCTGCAACAAAATTCTGCTTAAATTAATACCAAGTTTATTTTTCCCTTTTTCATTTAATAACTGCAATTTTCAAAGATAAACTGAGTTTTTTTTCCCTTCATATAAAAACTTGAAGGTTCTCCTATAGAATGTTGAGGATCTCATGGATCTAGAAAGTATCTCCCTTTCTGCCTCACAGGTCACTTTGTAATCCTTTATTGATATTAAATATACAAATACCTTTTAGCAAGGATCTCCATTTAAAATATTCATACATCTTAGAAGAAAAAAATCTGAATAGCCATCGGGTTTTCTGACTAAACTGTGAGCAAACAAAACACTGGCAAATTTATTAAAGTAATCATGTTTAATTTAAACATGAGCCCAATATTTGGATTGGGCAACCGACACCTAACAGCTAAGATTAACTAAATAAAACAGAAGGTTAGGCAACCTAGAAATTTAACTAAAAGTAGCTACGTAAGTTTTACCTGATTACATGTAAGTATTTTTCCTCTTGACACACTATATCTCACTTCTCATAATGAGTAGATTTAATTAAAAACTATTCCTAACAAGCGCACTGAATAATTTCAGATTATAATGCTATGCATTTCTAAAGTGTCTTGTCTCCCATGCCTCAGCTAATCCCTTCTAAATGTATTTTCAGATAAGAATACCAAGACTCAGCTACTCCACGAGGAAACAGAGGTGGAGATGAGAAGACTCAAAAATCAGAGAAGGCCCAGTGAAGATCCTGCTGCAAAGATTTGGTCAGCAGCAAAAAACCCTACAGCACTCCTAATTTTCCTCACTATGGAAATAATATCTCTGCAGACAATGGAGAATGACTAAAGAGAAAGTTCTTCCTAGGGTTGCTGCTAAGCAGAGAAATTCAGCCCATACAGGCTTTCAGATGAGCATAAATGGACAATAATAAAGGTCACAAAATGCACTGGTTTGGCTTCTAAAAGCTGTGACATTTCCTGTCCCATGTAACACCACTGAATCACCTCCTCATTCAATTATTGCCATGGGATTTTCAAAGCTTAAACATCAGATCTGAAATATGAAAACTGCACTTTTCATCTTTCTAGCCAGAAACTCACCATGACTTATATCAGCAAAATATAACAAATGAGATACTGGAAGTGGTCCTGTAATTGGCTTTTGCATCACTAAACTTTGGGAATATAAATCATGCTCAATAATCACATTGACTCTTATTTCCATTATTTACAGTTTTCTTTTCAAACATATAATGAATGATTCTTTGCCATTAGTAAAAGTTTTACAAGATGGGAGAGGAAAACAAATCTTTTGGGATAAAATTTTTGAATGGCAGAAAAAAAAAACCTTTCAAAAAGACAGTTTCCTCAATTTATTCAAATTTTTACAGTGGCTTACATAGAAACCAATTAGTTTTAATCTCCATTAATTTTATGGAATGCCTCCAGAAGAGCTCTTAACACAAAGCTAAGACTCCAGTAAGGACAGTGCAAAGATGATGAGAACTCTGCTATCCTCACAGAGATAGCAGAATTGCAATTCTTGTGTGTTTCTGATAAAAAGTATTATGGGCATAATGTTCAAAACTGTCTAGAGATTGCTCTTTGAGTTTGTACTGGCAGTGGCTGCAGGAGAGCAAATTTCCTCACACAGACACTGAGGTGCAGACAGCAGAATTCAATCCAAAAAGGGGCAGAGGTACAAGGAAAAAGTCACTTAGAAATCTGGAAAGCAAAAGGAAAGTATAATAATTCATTTTGAATAATTACTAGGACTAAAATACTGTGTTAAATGTTAACACTTTTAAAACACAGGTATTTGAATTTGGGAATCTCTTTTTACTTTTCTTAAATACCCGGCTGAATGAAAAGTACACTTCTGGCTCCTGTTATACAGATTATTTATCTGTCAAAGCCCACTCAAAATCTCTGGTGTCTTTTGCTAGTTTTGACCTGTAAGTGAGCTGAGAAAGAACTATTTCTCTGTGAATGAGTAAAAAACTCTGCACCTCCCCTGCGACTGCTGCCCAAAACGCCACTCTCCCAAACCTCTGAAAGCACTTTGCAATACGCCTGCTTAAGGATGTTTCAGAAACTCTTAGGAAATGGCAATTTAAAACTGTTTACATCATACATTTAATAAGTGGAGAATGCTAAAATTGATGGAGGTAATCTTTAAATTTTAATACAGGTAGCTTACAGTGCTAGGGACCAAATATTAATTTACAAAAAACCAGAAGAGCATTTCAAATGAGACAAAATATTAACAGATATTCATGCATATTACCACATGGTAATATCAGGGACAGATTTGTTCATAACTTCAATTTAAAACTGAATTGAAAGACAGGTAGACTCTTCTTTTTTCAAGTATGCCTTGTTTTCTTCATCAGTTCATCCTGGCTACAAGCTTTTTGGCTACAATCTGTTTTATAAATATCCCCCTCATCCTTTCTGTGTATTTTGAGGCATCAGGATGTGAAGCACAGGGTTTCACCAGCAGGAATAAGTCTGATATTGCTAATCTGTGGTATAAGCGAATCAAACTGAGTGACAACTCTAAGAGAAAGCTGGTCATTAGGAAAGGAACATGCTAGTAATCATCATTTCTCAGAACAGAGCATAACAAGTGCACTGCTGTTAGGTGGGAATTCGTTAAACATCCATATATTTAAAAAAAAAAAAAAGNTCAGTTCAAGAGCCAGAGAGGGTCCCAGGATCAGGAATTTATAAGGTGATATAAGCAAACCAAATGGGCCACAGCTGCCCCATATAAGTCAAATATCATCACTGTCAGGAGTACATTCCTTTTAACCATAGTTAAAACCATTAGAAACATTGTTCCATCCTTTCCACTGGTAACTCACACTGGTCCAGCTCTGGGTGCTGAATATCCCCCAAATTAGGTCTACTAGAAACCAAACATGCATTTTTCCACTGGTACACCTCTCTGAGACATAATCAAAGAAATATCACTGTGATCACCACAGCAGTTCATGCTGATGTCCAAGCATGGGGACAAGCACAGGAGGGTGACTGAAATCCTCCTCCGGAGCTGCTCAGGGTGTTCAGGCTGACACTGAACTGAGAAGAGGAAGCAGAATGATGATGCTGGCAAATACACTGGCTCTGCCAGTTGAATTTTAGCAGGGGAAGGCTATCAAGGAAAGTAAAACTGTGAGGTAAATACTGACAAAATGGGTAAAACACAGGAAAGTGCAAGAGGTTAAGGCAGAAAAAAGGTGAAGACAAGGAAGTGTACAAGGATGCTGAAGTGCAAGGCATGGACATACTCCAGGTCAGAAACACATCTAACAATGGTTTTATTATAATTAAGTGTTGTGGGAATGAGCAAGGCCACCTAAAACCCTTTGGAATGAATGAGTATCACATAAAAACCAGAGTTTTTTCAGGGTGAAAGCAAGTACCAAGACACCAGAATTTTTAAAATAAAGAATTCCCATTTTGAGGGTTTACCCAGAGGATCTTGGCCACGCCATGTTAGGCTTCACAAATAAACAACTTGTTCCCTTCTCCCACCCCCACCTCTTCCCTCAAAACCCTGCAAAAACCTCAACAACTTTGACTGTCACCAGGACACAGAGAATTTTATATTAAACAATTGCCCTGGGCCACCCAGCTGAATTAAGTCAAAGGGACTGCTGGCAGGCTTAAAATAGGCATGTGTTTAAGAGCTTTTCTGGCTTTGTTGCTGCAGTGGGGAAAAAAAAAAAGGTAAAAAAAAAGCTGCAGATGCATAAATTTGAAATTGAAAATATCATCAATATCTCCAAGAAACAAAGTATAATTAGAATTTGTAATTAATTCTGGTCTATATTGCCTTGCACAAAGCTTAACTGAGAGCAAAGTGAGAGAGATACCAGATAACTCTTTTTCCCTTCCTGTTGCTTTGTACTGCTGTGAAAACAGGTTCAGTAATCACAAGAAGGAAAGATATGAGCTTCTGTGCTGTGTGGAGGGGTGTATCATAGCAAGGACACTAAAAAATTATCTACAGCAGAGCACCAAGGGAACTGACACAGCGAGGATGACACGGGAGCAGTGAAAGAATTCCTTGATAAGCGCTCTTATTATCACCCTGGTGGTTTTCAGCACTTTGGTTTTGTGACAAGCCTTCCTGTACTGTATCACAAATAATTTCCCTCCCTTCCAGATCGTGGGTCCAAGCAACAGCAGCACTCCCTACTGCCAGCTCCCATGAGACAAGCAGGACACCGTCTTGGCAGCAGAAATCTGCCGTGACCCCTTTTGTGATGCTCTCAGATACTTCTCATTGGTCTACAATCTGTTTTATTTTAAGGGAAGGATGCCCACAATGGCTCTGCTCCAACTAGCTAGAGTCATCTTTAGGGTGATATTGTCACTTGATCAATGATGGTCTGAGGATGAATCCATTCAGAACATCATTTAGAAGCAGCCCCCCTAAAATTTGTATCAAGACACCCTGGAGAACTGGAAAGAACATGCCAGGCAGATGTGTTTGCAAATGTAGGTAAAGTTTCTGCTTCTACAGAAACTCTTTTCATCTACTGCAGAGAAGAAGAGCCTGTACAAATTCAAAGAGAAAGCGGCTCTGCCAACATAAATGCCACAGCGACCACAGTTACCCTGATGTGTTTTAATAGGCATTATTTGCAAAACCGTATTTTGATAGATCAAAATAGCTCTCAGCCTAATTACAGCCATTTTAAATGGAAGACATTACTCACCCTTTTAGAGCTCAAGCCTGTGAGACACCAGGCAGTGGCTCAAACATGCTTGAACCCCTGCCATGGATGGAGCCTGTCCATAAGGGCAAGTAGAGACCTCGCAGAAGTCCTTGGGCTTGATGAAGAATTTATTTGTGAAATCCTGTTGCCTGTGATGAGCAAGAGATCAGAACAGGTATTAGAGAAGGTCCCTTCTGACTGGGAAATCTGGCAGCCAGCTGATCTGTGTGTTCCCAGGTGAGTCTGATGCCTGTGATGCTTCCACACACAAGCATCCCAAGACCTGGGAGTTTTAGAGCAGACACTGCACAGCCCCAGATGCCGTCACAATAATAATTATTGCAGAAAGACAGGCTGCAATTTGCCTCATCAGCCTCACAAACAGCAGCAGACTAAGCCATTAGCAATTAATTAAAGATCAATGGCATGTAAAACCCTAAGGAACACACAAGCAATTAGCAAGTGTATTTAAAGCAAGCCACAGACTCACAAGTTGTTGTCTGACAGCACTCAGACACCACCTCATCCCACTCCCTTTACAAGCCAAGGGGGCTGTAGGAGGGTCACCTACAGAGTTCCACTTGGCAAAGCACATTTCCAACACTCTGCACGGGTTCAGAGACCACGGGCATGAGTCATCGTCAGTGAGAGTTTTCCTGTTTATTCCAATGGACCTTGCATGGGCTGTAAACACCCTTGCCAGAACGAGTCATCTCTAATAGACGAGTATGTCCTGCTTTCAATGGTTTGGTGACTTGTGAATGGCTGGATTGCCCTGTACAGTCCAGAGTTTGAGACACGACTTGGTAAACACGCTGCACACAACATCAGCAGCCCAAGAGGGTGCAACACAGGGTTAAAATTAAGTTTGAACAATTGCTTTGCGTTAAAGTTAAACTCCTGACGTGCAGGTACATCACTGGGTAGTTTCATAACCCTTTATAACTGCAAAGAGCCATATGACCGCTGGCAATTAAAAGGAAAAAGAATTAAAAAGGCAAAAGAATATAGAATTCCTAGGCTGAATCCCAGAAATGGCTACAGTTTGTCACGACCCCTGGAGCAGAAAGAAACTGCATTTCTTTCCTCCCCGGCTCCAAAGTCCCGAAGGTAATTCAGCCTGAAAGAGCCTCCAGCCAGATCCCTTCACGCTGGACATGTTTACCCTTTACACGGTTTTACTTCATTTTCTTTAATGAAGGAGTTAAAACCAAACCCCAGAACTACTGGAAAAACGATGACGACGACGACAGCAACATCAGGAAGAACAGCGAGAAGAAAGAAGCAGCAATTTACTCCCGTACAGAAAACGCAAACCCCACCGCCCAGAGCCACGCATTTTCATTCCCGTGCGCCCAGCCACACTTACTTCCTCACCCGGACCCTCAGCTGTCCTTCCAAAAACACGGACGAAGCAGCCGAACCCAAGGGACGGAGCCCCGAGCAGCAGCCCCCAGACTCCGAGCGACACAGGAACCGTGCCTTCGGCTCGGCTGTCGCCACAGGACCTGGCTGCCATCAACCCCTCCTTCTTCTCCTCCTCCTCCTCCTCCTCCTCCCGCGGCGGTACCCGCGGAGCAGCAGCGACACAAAGGAGCGGCCGGGTAGCGACAGCTCCCTGCGAGCCTGGGATGGTGCGAGGAATCAAGGAATTCATCGGTTTTCCTCGTCACATGGATAAAAACCTCAAAACAGCTGCGTCTCGGTAGACCGAGAGGGCAGAAGCTTTCCTGGAACCCCTCCAGTTCTGATGTCAATGAAAGCGTCCGAGTTCCTGAGACTCAGCTGAAGCTGCATCCAAAATGACAGCTCCAAGTTCCAAAGATAGCGATGGATAAGCCTGAAGGCTAATATTTTTCCCTGCCTAACCGCAGCTCTCCATTTCCCTGCCTCTGCCACGCTTGCTTTGTTGGAAAATAAAGGAATGTTGCAGGGCTGAGATGCTACTTCATGAAATTGCCGTGTTCCCTGAATACAACTGCCCATTAAAGCACCAAGATGTTCTAAAATTTTATTAGAAGCTAATCACAGGGGCAGAGAGTGGTTTCCTTTGGTTTGCTTACCGTGCAGGGAAGCCAGTAAAAGCCCACCTATATTTGCACCTGTATGTTCACCCCCCCAGCAACGCAGCTGCACTTCCAGGTGGAAATGGAAACTGCACACAGGTGCTAACTGTGTATTAAAATAAAAAGGAACAACCCAAAAGGGTTGTCCAAGTCACTCAGCACACCTTAGCAGGAGGCAGGTGAGGTGAATTAAGCAGAAATGTAGGTTTTTACTGCAGGGGGGACATCACTTGGATCCCAGCCTTGCAAACAGGTCTGCAGCTACAGTTCCTGGCACCTTGGAGTTCTTGTTGTAATTCACCCAGGATGTTTCACTTCCTGGAGAAGAAGCTTGAATTAGTGTCCAGTGTATAAATCAAACCTATGTGTATCAATGTGGTTTGATTCAACATGCTTTTCTCCACTGGATGGAGAGATACATGCCGCCTTTCTGGAGCAGATCTTCAGGGAATGTTCAGGGATTGTCATAGCTAATGAAAAACCAAACCAAATCAAAACAACACAAAAAAAACCAAAACAAACAAACAAACAAAACCCCACCACCACCACTACCAACAACAAACCAAAAAAAAACCCCGCCACCAAAACCCTCAAGAAAAAGAATCCAGCTGGATCACCTTGTTGAACAGGTGCCTGGGTTAAATATTCCTGGGAAGGACTCAGGAAAGGGAGAAAGGAAGGGAAAGGACTGGACTGACACAGGATTACAAGATCCAAGTTTCATTTCTTTAGGTGGGAGGCTTAAACTACCTGGCCTGTAGTGAGATCCTAAATTTTACATCCCCTGACCTTGTGTCTAGGTGCATTCCAGTAATCCACATCACACATTGTTCTTTTTCCTTCTCCCCAGAGAAGTGAGTGGATGCAGTTGTGTCTCATTTCAGTGAGATTTGTGTATGGCTGGTAGGGATTTAGTTTTTATCCTTGTAATCAAGCATATGTGCCCCAGAAGGCAGCACTGAGGGAAAACAGGGAAGGTCTGGAGCACCCTCAGTACCTGAAGTTCATTCCCTGGACAAGACAGAGTATTTGAGCTGAGAGTATTTGTCTGCTGCAGGAAGTCATTTTACCCTTTGGATAGTCACGTGTCATTTATCTCTGGAAGATCCAAACCAAGAAGTATTTGACCTGAAATGCTACAGGAGCTGAGGATAGTGGACAGAGAACACTTTTCCTGTTATTACCACAATTTTTTTTTTTTTTTTTTTTTTTTTTTTTTTTCGAANTTGCCGAAGCAGCTCAAGTCATTATCCAGTTGAAGTTCCCTAACTGGAAACTCTTCTGTTCTCACAGCTCCAGCCCTGACTTTCAAAAACTCAGGTCTGGATATGCAAAGTAAAGCAGCTTCATAAGAATGGGATGGAGCCTTCTTGCCAGCAGGGCATGATGGAAAAGAGGAAAGATGTTATTAGTAGATGTTATCACTGGAAAGTGATATTGCCACTGAAATTAAAAAGAAAAAAAAGAGATATGGTCTTGTAAACACTTGCACATGGGGCTTTGTTTACTTCCACATGTGGTTAATCCAGATGGCCATGTGATTACAGCTGAATCTGAGATTATGTATCACAGGCCAGTTTGGACAGGATGACACTGTGCCTGGAGTACTCTGCCCAAAAGAAATGGGACATTTTCTTCTATGCCTGGCATACAATTTAAAGACACAAAGAAAGAGTCAGAAAAACAGAACATATAAGAAAGTAAGCCTGGTGGGTATTTGTTTTTTTATAGTTACTGGAAAAAGATGGGACCTTCTGTATGTGCTTTTTAATTGGCCAGAAATAGGAAATAAATCCATCTTGTATTCAAGCTTTCTTACATTACATGGATAGTGCATTACAAGGTTTTGCACTCTTGCCAATACTCACTGTCAAAAGAGTAAATTGCCAGTTTTCACAAAATTGCATGTTGCTCCATAAATATATATTCAGCAGGGGCATATGCCTTCTCATTTTAATATCTGTGTTACACTTTAACACATTTGATTAGAGATGCATGTGGTGGGAGACTGCTGCATTTCTTATATTCAAAAAGAAGAAAACCTCCTCAAATTTATATATGGTGCATCCTTTCTTGCTTTTGGAAATTGAAGGTGAGCCTGAGAAACGAAGGTGCCACTAGCACTCCACACTGACACATTCCCATCTCCCATCCTTGTATCCAAACTGATGAAAAGAGGGTTTTCAGTCCCTTAAAAGTGTAGAACAGTAAAGCCCCTAGAAGGTTTTGGCAACACAGCCCTAAAGGAAAAGCTCCACTCATAAAAGCTAAGCAATGGACAAAAAGCTATTATGGAAATGCTGTTATCACTCACTTTACAAAATAAATGGGGAAAAAGTACCTGGCACTGGCTACAGAAGAAAATCTCCACAGTCTGACAGAAAAAGGAACAAGGGATTCATCAACTCTAAAATGATTAATAAGTTTGCTTTTAGCTTCCTTTTTTTTTCTTCCCAAAACAGACCTTACTAAAATAAAACAAAGGCAAAATGCTCTCTGACAGCTCTGTCCGTCTCTGTCAGTTATGTATTTTGGGAAATGGGGTGAGTCCACATGACCTCTGTTGTCCCTATCTTTGAGATAATGCTGTTACATTTTAGAAGAGCACTTGAGCTATGGTTGACAAGTGCCCTGTGAAGTTCTCTTATCACAAAACCTCGGTAAGGGAAAAAACCTGGGCCCTCTGAAACCATCTCAAATCATAGAAAAAAAGCAAGTGGCACTTGCTGATACAGAGGTAATTCAGACCTCTGGTAACCCGTGGCACAGTTAGAAGTTTGACTATAGCATCATGAACTGCAGAAAGTATAGAAGTTTTTGTCCCTAGAGCCCTGTTCTTCTGCTAATGGTGATGAAAAACACTGTGGATCGATCATCTGGCTGAACTTACCTCAAGCTTCCTGCTATAAAAATGGCACAAGTCTCCCTCCTGGGAAATCTTGGATAGTTTCAGACCCCAGCCTGAGTGGACTGAAGCTGCTAAACTGGAAGAAAGTTTTAATTTCTTATTCCCCACTCCCCAGAAATTTTTCATCTTGGGGAATATATCAAAACCGAACTGCAAAGTATCTAAAGATAATTTATATAGATAATTTAGGTCAAACCTAAAGACACTGCAGGATGAGGCCATGAAGGTACAGCCCATTTTCACCATAGCAGATCAGCTGACTTCTTGTTAAGCCATACTCCAAAACTGAGAGTCTGTGACAAATCCTGCTGTATTTCAGTTTTCTGTTCCAGCTGGGCATTGTGTCTGGATTCTTGCCTCTGAAGACACATCTGTCAAGTGAACCTGCTTAAATTCCTAGTGAGGAGAAAAGACTGAATATCACCACAATAAGATGAACAGAAATGTAGCACGTAGGGATTCGTTTCTGTGTTAAAGAATCTATTAAGTAGATCAAAAATACCAGCAACCTTCTCCAGTCTATTACAGAGTATTTAACCTGAAATAGTTGACTTTTCCTGAATCTGCCATTCTCTTTTTCCTGAAAAAATGTTTAGCCTGGGCATTCTGTCTCCTTCTCATGCCTACACTGCCAATGGTGCTCTAATGTAACTGCAGCAATTCTTGATAAAACAGCACTCTTGCCACATGATAAATTGACTTGTAGCTGTGCTGCAGACAGAACTGAAATGTGAAAAATAAACTGTTTAGTGTTAGATGTTAGAAATAACTGTATCAAAATGTGATGATCATTCTATAGTACTTTTACTCCAGTAAAAGTGTGTGGTCTTTA
Organism: Chaetops frenatus; assembly: GCA_013400775.1. NCBI lineage: Eukaryota > Metazoa > Chordata > Aves > Passeriformes > Picathartidae > Chaetops > Chaetops frenatus. The sequence goes on from VZTR01002805.1 coordinate 63,860, forward strand.
ATCAAAGTGTCCTTTTAACTTAACAGAAAGTACTCTCTTTTCCATTTTAAATTATCATTTAGGATAGGCTCCTAGACTTCTTCAAGGAAGTCTCCTACACTTCAACAGTTTATATGTGCTAATCATCTTTTAAACACTGATGCTGGCTAGATGCCACACACCCACCAAAGTCACTCCATCAGTCCCCTCGCCAGCTGGGCAAAGGAGGGAAAATCCAACAAAAGGCTCGTGGGTTGAGATGAGAACAGAGATCACTCACTGATCACTGTCACAGGCAAAACAGAACTTAACTTGTAATTAGTTTATTACAATCAAATGTATGGTAAAGAGAAAGGAAACCAAATCTTAAAAACACCTTTGTCCCAGCCTTCCCTTCTTCCCAGGCTTAATGTCACTCTCAATTTTCTCTTCCTCCTTCCCCTCAGTGGTCTGGGGAGATGGAGAACAGGGTTTGTGGTCATTTTATCAAATACTCTCTCCTTCCTCCTCATCATCTCTCATGGGCTCGGGCATGGCCAGAGGGTCCACCCTGGAGCTGTCCGGTGTTGGCTCTGCTGGACACAGGAAGCTTCCAGCAGCTTCTCACAGAAACCACCCCTGTACCACCCCCACAACCAAAATCTGGCCATGCCAACCCCATGCAAACAGAGATTACTTTATCTGCTGTTACAGAGCAGCTTTTATTCAGTCAGTGAAAAACCAGCCCATAAGAGCAGCAAAGGAATGGCACAGAAAGGGTGGCTGGGCTGGGTGATTAATACAAAATGGAACACAAGTCACTTGAGTTTTTCAGACTCACATATCCTAAGAAATTTAAGGCCAGATAATGAATATGGGTTTTTTTCACACAGTTCTTTTCACCTTTCAGATCTGCACCAGAGCAGCTGCATTTTCTTCACTGAATTCCCCCACTTTGCAACTCCAGCTTCCTAAGTTGGTCCTCAAACTTTTGGATGTTGACCCGGTGCTTCATTAGGAACTTCCCATTTAAGTGAAAAACAGGTATGTCATATTTGTATTTATCATACCACGCTGAGTTCTCTGGAAGGGTAATATCCACCTCCTGCAGAATAAACTGTGGCAGAAAAGAAATATGTCAGCTCCTACTGCACATTGAAAAACAATACCTGCTTGTCTTCTGATCAGTGTTTTCCTCAGAAATGCAAGGCTGTTTTCTTGAAGATTTTGAGTTTATTCTTTGTGTTGTAGGTAAGTGTCTGATTTTTTGAGTACAAAATATACAAAGCCACAACCCTTGGTTGCCTCTCCACAAGGGACTCCCTCCCTAGCCCAAGATATTCTTGTTCTACTGTGCAGAACCACTCTCGTGTGAGCAGCAGCTTCAACAAACACACAGCTGGGAACAAAACAGGCTGTAGAGTGCAACAGCTTTTAATGATTCCATTAAAAGTTTCATCCTTCAACACAGAGATCAAAACCTGGTTGAAGAATGGCAAAAACTGCAGTCACACATAGTACAAATATTCAAAGCCTCACTTAGTAATATCCTTCCTAAATTATATCATTACCTGCCTCATAAAAGTTGCAAAGTCCTCCTTCAGACAAGGCAATAGTATTTACAAAAGGAGTGTTTTCAAGAACTGCTGCAACACAGTGTATACTGGTTTAGTTTGCCAAATACTTACTTGAGTAGCATTGTCACAAAATGCTTTTAGATAATGAGTTTTATGTAAATTAGTGCTGAAATTATCTTGAAGAGGTCATCCATGAAAGAATAACAGATGCAAATAAATCCATGCTCTTTTCTTTTTACAAAGAAAGAATCCTGATTGACTGTTCTTTCCATGTAGAAAAGAGATACAGTATTTCCATACATTACCCTTCTCTTGTATGGCTCAAGAACTTCTTTGGCTTCATCACACAGAGGGCATGGTTTCTAAAGGGAAACATTAAGAGTAGCTTAAAGCATGCAGTAAAACACAAACATTGTTTGTACTGTAAAATAACACACACAAACAGGAGCATTCATTACTGTAAATGCAGGTTCCATTCCCCGTGGCAAGCACACTGTCTTAGGGCTTTCTAAAACTTTACTTATCAGTGCAGTACAGTATGGATGGGAAAAAAAACCAAAAACCAAAAAACAAAACAAAACAAAACAAACCAAAACAAACAAACAAACAAACAAAAAAAACCAAAACAAAACTTTCCAGATGCTGAATTTAATTATTTTTGATTTGCTATTCAATTTCTCGTAAGGAAATTCTAAAAGTCTTCTAAAAGCTGAACCAAAGGAATGATCTGAAAGGTCCTGCAGAGACTCCTCATTTTGGTCAGCACTGAATATTCAAAGCACTGTCATCCCCAGATGAAGACATCTGCAGGTACCATTTCTGCTAAAAGATGAATGAGAAAGCCACCCAAGTAACTTCCAGCCTGCCTCAGATCAAGACACTCAGCTTAGTTCAAATGTGAAAAGAAGGCAATTTAAGATAACATTGGTGACTTTGCCTGGAAGAAATTAAGCAGAAACCTCCAAACTGCAGAGCTGGAAGGACAGCAACCTCCAGAGGGGAGAACTGGCAAACAGCTGCAGTGTTGTGACCTGTGATGGGGTCAGAAAAACCATTTACATTTTTGTAAACTCCCTCATCTTCCACTGCAGTTGAACACCTGACTTCTGCTGATCACGCAGTCCATCACTGAAGAAGTGACTCTCATGAAGGCACACTGCTCCCACGTGTGCAACAGCAGAATTTGGCCTATAATTCTCATAGCAAAGTATATGGTGGTGAACATGATGGCGCTCTCTCTCTCTCTCTCTCTCCCCCTCTCTGTTCCAAAACATGTCCCACATCTGGAAAATACCTTCTTCTCCTTCTCCCACTGGAAAGTCTTCCTTTGACAGGGAAGGGCTTGTTTAAATGTGAAGTTAATCTCAAACAGCTACTTACTATTTCCTGCATGTGAATTACTTCAGACTAAACACTCTACTTGTATTCAGATATAATCTAAACTGCCTTACCCACATAAACAAGTCCTTGTGCTCTGAAAACCTATGCAGGATACTAAAGTGCTGTGTCCCTCATAGTTCTGGTTGCTTTTGGAGGGACTGGTCTAACAGATATTGGTGACTGAAAGGAATGACCCTGCACACCACGCTCCTTCCAGTTAAAACAGGACACACTTGGTTCCTCTAGGCCTGTGGAGAGCTTTCTAACATACCAGGCACCTAAATAAATTTGGTAAAGTAGGCTAACTTTTAGGAAAAAGATACGGTTTTACTCTCATGGCAAGCATAGGCACTAGGTGGTACTGATTCAAAATCGGAAGTGAATTATATTAACAAACAGTGAAATCTTTTTTAAAAGTACACTTATATAAGCAGTTGTTGCACGAATGCTGGGATTGTCAGATAAATGGACTGCAAGGGGAAGCCCATTTGGTAGCTTCTCTTAGTTTGCTCCAGAACTCATAAGCCCCTTCTGCTTTCTCCTCCTCTTTTCTCCTTATTAAAAATAAGAAGGAGGCAAAAAAGGTGTTAATTAGCATAAGCCAACAGTGTAGATTAATTTTTTTTATAGTCTGCGCTTTGCTTTGCAATTGCCAGTGAACATTTAAAGTTAACAGTAAACATTAAAAGTTAACAGTTAACATTTAAAAACACCTTCAACAAAGGGCCATTTTAGAGAACTGCTGGAAATCTGCTACCAGGAAGTTTGATTTCACACAGTGCCTTACTAGTCAGGAATTTTAAAACACAAAGAGCTTATTTTTCCAATTATTAACCCAAAGGTAATGGCATTATTCCCTACCTTACCCCATTTGAATTACGAATGAGTTGAGGCAGAACTGGGCAGGGGGAGAGAAAGCTACAACTTTAAAGTATAGTTCTGAATATTAAATGGATGCTGACTGGTTATTTTTAACCTATTCCTTTGTCACACAGTTTAAACACTCCTATATGGTTACTGATGGAATGAACAAACATTGTGCAGGAGAAGGAAATTATTTTAATCATATTTAAAACCACCACACTGATGTCAGCACCCTCAGTGCTTTGCATTTGTAGTTAATTCTCCTCTTGAAGGCTGCAACAACTACAAAAATGCAGCATAACCCACCCTGTGCCATCCTTTATAAAACTGCAGAACAATGCAGGTAATAATCAAAAACAATTCCTGGAATGTGACAGCCCACAAATGACCCCTTCTGCTCATCTCATCTGTTTTCTAAATATGCCCAGGAATCCTACATGCATTTTATCTGTTGCCAATAAAGCAAAAAAGAAGGTAAAACAAAATCTACTTTTCCCTCATGTGCTCCCAACACTGTTTGGATACATTTTACAGCCTCACAGGTGGTGCTGAAATTAAACATGAGCACTTTGAAGAGCCTGCTTTGACTGCTGATGCTCATTCTTGGCAGATTCTGTATAACAATTCATCTCTGCTCTCCATTTTCGGGATGCAACAGTGGCAGCTGGGCCAAATCTTTATCTAGTAAATGAACCATAGAGCCACTGAGGCAAAACTGTTCTGAAATCTTTATTGTTTGCTAATTCTTGCTACAATGAGAGCAGGACTGTGCTGCAAAGCCTGGTGTGCAGAAACCCAGTAAGTAAAACACCCCATACTACTTTGAAGGGGAGGAAAAAAAGGCAAGGACAAGCCATTTAATCTGTGATTCCTGTGTATCAGAGCTGATAAATACACAGTCTTGCCCAGCTTTATTGTGTAAACAGTTCTTACCTTGGTGAATAAAGTCAACACTGGCTTACTGGAGCTGGCTGAGCAGAGTCGTCTCCCCAGTGGGCTGGGTGAATGCCTCGCTCGTGGCAGGGCTCTGCTCAGAAAACACAGCACCATCATCCTGTTTCAGGCAAAAATAAAACTCTGAGCTGTTCTGTGCCAAGCGACAGCTCATGAAATTTCATGTCAGGGTAAACGCGACGCTTCTGTCGCGGCTCTAAATCGCACACAATCAAAACATTCTCCCGGGGTTTTTGTGCTCAGGGTATCATCAACACATTCATCAGGGAGGTGGTTTACTATGTGGCAGGCCAGAAACACTCTGCAGCTCAAAACCAGCAGATCCATTAAAAAAAAAAACAAACGACCCAATAAACAACAAAACACCTATGTTTTCTTGTTGAAATGCCTCTTTTAAATTCCCTAACACAAATGCTGACATAAATGCATTATGCTATTGCAGCTCCACAGATGCCAGCTGGAATTACATATTTAAAAATGCAAAGTGCCATGCTTTGAACCTCTGTAATCTTGCTGCAGTGTTTGACATAGTCTACTTACCCGAATTATTCCATCAAAAAGCTAATCTGTACCTAATCAGAATATTAATATAATGCATTCTGCAGTAAGTAAAAAGCTGCAGCCAAGATGATTTAACTTGGTAATGTTAAAAGCATTCACATTGCCCTGAGTCCTTCCTGCAACAGTAAACTGATTGATGGGTTTGTGATTCCTTTGAGAGAGTTTGAATAAGGTAAGTGTTATTGAAGGGTGCCATGTTGGAGTCCTGGAGTCACCTCTCCATAGTATTGTTAATAACAACACTGCTTCCTCCAAACTTTTGCCTTAATTTGACCTTTAAAAGGCATTTTAGGGCTGAGGGGCAAAAAAATCTCAAAAGCCAAATGGAGTCTGCATGGTGATTATCAGCACACATGACTCCTGATATTAGAATTTACACTGGGGAAACCAAATCAAATTCCTTTTACCCAAAGCCAAACTGCTTCTGCTCAGTTTTGGGCCTGACTTAACATGTAGCTCTATTATCTAAACACACAATGTGATGTCACAATTTTAAACAGCTTAAGAGTGAGCAGGACCACATTGGAACTGCTGAACACTGTTTAGAATGTTCAGTAAAAAAGAGCCCAGTGCTCTTTTGCTTCACTGGATCTCTCAGAACTAACATCAAAAAACTTTTTTTTTTCTTTAAGAGGACAGTTTAGCCAGAATAACCACTGAGGAAGAACAGTGAAGTGGATGCTAATGCTGTACCAACCACAAGAAAAATCAAATGGGTGACACAGCACTGCTCCACCAATCTTCCTGCACAGCCAAAAGACAGCAGTTATTAATAAGAGTCAGCTGCAGGGGCAGAGCAGTAAGATTCCTGTCACTGAGCAGTGACTGGCACAGCACACACTGCCAAAGGTCACAGTCCTTGGCAGCTACTGCATTTGTTTCACTTTGCCAGGTGAAAACAGAACTGCCTGGGATTTTACTTGTAAAATGTAAGAACAGGCTTGGAACCTTTTGGAAAAATGCAGATCTGAATCAGTCAGAGGTGGAAAATTTTTAAACCCACAATAAACAGAAGTCCAGAATGGATGCAGTTTTGGCATAAAGTATTTGCAGCATGTTGGCCTGTTCACATGCAAGATAAAAATGGGGGGGAAAAAAAAAGGTCTGCTTTCTGACAAGTTTTTTTTTCAGAATGCTTTTGTTGACAGCCTAGAAAGCCTTCCAAATGAGGAAGATGTTCTCAAATTGTTTTGTGGCTAGCAGAATGAATAAAGCCCAGATTTCCATAATCACATTCTCCCTTCCACGCATGTATGTGCATGAACACCTCCAGTTCAGTCCTCTATAACCCCTTTTTGATCCCTCTATGCTCTGTTGTCCTGAGGACAATTCCTACCAAATGATCAGCTGTAGAGGAATGAATAAAACAATACCAGTACCTACGATTTGACACCTCACAAAAAGAAATCAGCCAGCAGTGCCTTAACTTCCTTACCAATTTTACCTAATTACAAGCAATTCTACCTTCAGAATTCAGCAGCAAATCTTCACTGACTGGTACTGCTACTGAAGACAGAATCTGCTGTTTTCAGGGCTAGCATGACACTGGCTGGATGTTTTTATCACTAACCTAAAGAAAGCAGAGTCCTGTCTGTCCATTTATTCACCTACGTGGAACAATACCAAAGACACTAAAATGCACAAAACTGCACACATAATTGTTCTGGATATCTCTCTCTAGACTAGCCCCAGTTACAAAGATTTGCTTGAGGAAAAAAATGAGTTCATAGATGCAGAGAGGGATGCCTGCAAACTTCAGAATTTACCTTCCCCTAAACCACAATACTACAGATTTAACAAATGATTCTTTCAAGTCTTGACTTGGCCCATGCTGTTTTGAAAAGCCAAGTTGGACTCAATTCCTGTTAACAGAATTTCCATCATCCAATAAATCCTTGTGTGCTGGAAAAGTAAGTTTTGACATGAAAACCATTCCTTATTTAGATGAGATAATTATCTGTACAAATTTAATCTCAGCATCAAGGAAAGATAACCATGGATGGATTTTGGCTCCAAATTATTTACCTTTTAAGTAATAGCTGACAGAGAATGGGGGGAGCAAGTAGGTGCAAATATCAGAATGCACGATGATGGCATTTAAAACACGTATCTCCTGTTGTGCCTCATTCAAAACCAGCTATGGCCACTAAACTTTCTGGCAGTCTGTGTTTGATTACCTACCAAGGAAATGCTGAACAGGTAAATAGGTGCCACAGCCACAGACCAGGGAGCCCACATGAGTGGGGACAGCAAATCCCGCAGCTGTGGAGATCCCCACGCAGCTTTTACCCCACCAGACATTCAGAGGAGGCCTGAAAAATACAAGAAAATCTTTTTGCACATGCACATAATTCCAGAATTCTTTCAGGGAGAATCAGGCTCTTGCAGCAACTCGAAATTCAAAGATATCATCAGTAATACCAGCTTTATCAGTGGGGTGATACTATGCATCAATCAGTGCATGTTCCCATGCATTTTCTCCTCCAAAGTACAATAACCTGGGGCAAATGCCACAAACGCACTGCATTCCATCCCAGAAATGATGGAAGTGTCACTTCATCCCAGTGAGCAACACATTTTGTGCAGTAATCCCTGCAGGAATGTGCATCCTGGAATCTGATCCAGGGCCACAGTACAAATTTCAGGTAATTTAAATGACATCCAACAGGTTGCTGAAATGGCCTGTTCTGGAAACTATACAGAACTTGCAGAAAACAACAGACTGCTACCAAAATGTAAAGTTTGTAATGGAGTTTAAAAGACAATAGTAATAGTAGCATGATAGAGTATAATATATACATCGTCTATATAAGACAGCATATAATATTTTATATATAATCATGTATCTCATTAAATTATATTAATATCTTAGGTGGTACACATTACACCATAGAACATCGTGACATTAACAAATATATCAATAGTATTAAAATATTAAGATATCGCTGACATTAATACATGTTAGGACTTATATAGACTCAATAGAAGGTTGTATTAATATATTGCTAGTATGTAGTATTGCTTTGGTGTATTGTATTGATAATTATATTAATGATGCTGTATATTATATATATATTATGTATATAGTACTGTAGATTATGTGATATGTATATAGTTTATGTATATGTATATACATAATATATATCCATGTATGTATATATGTATG
>VZTR01002806.1:0-21599 GCA_013400775.1 Chaetops frenatus
TGTCTTCCAACCCTAACAGTTCTATGATGTTACAAAATGCAATAAGTCGATACTTTTATTTTAAGATGGTTATGTTGCTGTGGTGTTGGGGGCTTTAATTGTACGGTGGTGCTTCATAAAAACAATTTGGTTTTTATTGTAGCAAGCAATGTATCTGTTGAAATTAATCACCCAGTTAATATAACCTCATTTTTCTATATGAAATTATATGCTGTGCTGTTTATTTTGGCACATTCCAGAACACAACTGGAAGTAGTATTTAATTTGTTAAATAATGTTACAGTGACAGAATACAGGTACTAGCAAAGAGAACTTAATAGTTGAATAGGTCTCAGGGTTACCCTTTGAAAATTTAATACTTGTGATTCTAGTAAATAATAGAACTACTTGGAGTAGCAAAGTCTTAAATTGAAACAAATCCTGATTTGTCATATTAAAAGATCCTAGAAGTTCTTATTTATTGAACTTCCTGTTTAATGTTACTTAAAGAACATCACCAGTAAGAAATAATAGATGAGCAATTGTTAAGGTAGACGAAACTGTTATGGTAATCTGTCCTTTAAACCATTAAACACTTACTGCTGATGTCCAAGAAAGGAAGGCAGCAATTCTTAATCCTGTAGCGAGAACAAGGTGCTACCCTTCATTGCTGATTGTTTACTATCTTCTTATTAAAGTTTTACTGGAAAACATAGATAAATTTGTATCAGCATTTCTTCTGAAAGATTGTGTGCAGAGTCTATGTAGGCAAGGTCTGTTTACTGACTGCCCAGCAAATGCTAAATATTGTGCTCAGTTTTTGTGAGCCAACTGACTTGCAGCATGTGTGTGCTCATTCAAGAGGTTTCATTTGGTTCTGAACATGATGTGAACAATTCAGTGTTTAAATTGTGCTCATGGCACCAACTTTCCAGATGAGGTGAGTTACAGGTTAAACAGCATTGAGGCAGACTGTCCGTTCATGCACGCCATGAAACATAAATACCCCGGTACTTAGAACAGAGAACGAAGTTGTTCTCTCCTGTTCCTGTTAGTAACATAGTGCTTACTAATAAGTTTGGTAAAGTTTCTGGAGGTCTTTCTCCTTTCTGGACATCCCATAGAATCCATACTGTTCTAATTGACTTAAGAAACTGTGCTTAAAAACCCAGTTAGATATAATGTAATTTAAAGGAATTTAACGTGTTACCAAAATTACTCGTACACTAACTGTATTATGTAATACTTAAATGTAGTTCTGGGAAAGAGTAATAGATATAGGTGATTATATGGAGGGAACTCATTTACTCTGCTGAATTTTTCATTGGAACCTCTGCAATGTGTAATAGGAAAAACCTTTGTTCTTTTCATTTTACTCCCGATGCTGATATTTTTTGTATAGTAGATCAGACTTCAAAACACTGAATGTTAACTTTCTTCTCCTGCTACACAAATACTATGTTTTAGTAATATATTACAATTATGTTAATATCCTTTGTTTTTGCATTAATACGTATTTTACAGATGTTTTTGAACTAGACCAAGCTGGTCTTACTCCCACAATAATTACCAGCTCTTTCCCATAACAAGACAAGTTACTATCTAGCTTTGATGTTGAAAAGTGATTATGGTAACTGAACCAGAACAAAAAAAAACCCCGCAACCCAAAAACGCCCCCAACACTATAATCTTTGTTAAAAATGTATGCTATGTTAAAATCTATGTTAAAAATAAAGAGGGAACCAGTCTGAGTGCATTACATATGTACTGAAAATGATACTTAGCCATTTAATAGACTAAGGAAAAGAAAAAAAATTTTTCATTCTCTTCTTTCTAAGATGTTGTTCTCCTGTTTGTGGCAACTCAAATTTTATAGAAATTAGAACTACTTTAAATATTTTAGCTGTAGTGACCTTTTTATTAAATGTTGGGGATTTAATTGCTCACACTTGAAGTAATCTCAGAGGTAGTTCAACAGATTTGCTAGAAGTTTCATTTTTGTTTATCCAGAACAGAAGTACTTAATTGAAAATATGACAGAACCTAATTTTCTGATGGTTGATACTCCATATTTTGTTCTCCAATACCTTAATTGTTTTATTTTTGTGTTAAAGTGATGAAGAGATTGTTTAATGATAATTTGTATGCATAAGTTGCTTACAGCACAGCATTTCTAATTTACTACTTCATCACTTAAATGCTTCAATAGTTCTCATTTAGCTTTGATTATAGTATTAGAATAGTATATATCAGATACACACAGCAAATGTAAGTGGATATATTTGGCATAAGCAGATTATCTGTGTCATGCTGATATTCACTGCATGTGTACTTTGGCCTTTACTTGGTTATTTTGCTTAGAAAACATGCCATATTTAGAGATGGAGAGAATGTTTCTCGTGCACTGTTGTCTGCAGCTACTCTTCTATTGCCAATAGTAGGTGGGTTTGGTAGAGACTCGGGGAAACAACTTCACATGTTGTCACTAGCAGTCTTAACAATTACCTAAAGTTAGTTTGTATGTAAAAATTAGCTTCTAAATGTGGTTACTATTGTCTATGTTCACTGTATTGACAATGATAATACCATCTGCTTTGTCAGCCTCTTCTTTCTCCCTTTGGAAACTCATCAGATAATCTGTTTTTCTTAACTATGTTACAAACTTGCCGAGTTCTGCTGGATCACATTTAATCCTCAGACTACATGTTAATGCACTTAATGAAGGATTTCACAATTTAAGCATTATTCTTGAAACATTATACTTTTCCTCTTGATTTCTGAAATGTGTACAAGTGGCTGTTTTTGTAAACTTGGCCTTCTTTGTTTTTAGTTAATCTGTAGTGTGCTTGCTGATTAAATTATGTATGGGATGCATTTGTTTTTTATTTCATAGTAATCTTACTGCTTCAACAAAAGCTGTGTAGCTGTTCTTTCCTGTGATAAGTGTGGTGTTGAATCACTGAAAATACTTAAGGCATGAAATATATCTGAAGTTTTCTCTTCATGGAAGAAGAAACTTTCTGTTTTGTTAATTGCAACATATCAAAAGATGTAGTGGTATCATCTTCTGTATGGGATGAGATAGTGGCAACACAAATTATTGTGACTAAAGAAAATATTGGGACTGAAAGAAGGGGGTGGGGGCTGTAAATGTTAATTGAAAGGTTATGTATTTAATCCATCCCGCTGTTATCTTACTGGCAAATTACATGTGTACAAATGTAAATGGCAGTTCTCTTAACAGTATGTATATGTGTTTGTACACATACATGTACAGAAATGCACATCACTGCAGCTGTGCTTGTAAAAAAAGCCCAACTAACAAAACATCCCCCCCTGCTCCCAAAAAAAAAACCCCAAACCGCGACCAAACAAACTAAAAACAAAAAAAACAAACAACAACAAACCCCAAAGCAACAACCAAAAGCCAGTTTTTTTGACAAAGTTGTCATTGTGAAAATGATTATATGGTCATGGTCTACTAATGGAATAAATATTGGAAAATGTTACTGCTAGAAAGCATATGCAGCATAAGGTAGGGTAAATTACTCATTTGTCATTCCATTTTCCCTATAAAATGTTTCAGCTTACTTTCTCAGAAATTCAGTCTCAAAGGTACCTATCTGCAATTTTATGCTACAAGTTGTGTTTATTAAACACTAAAGTACCTAACTGAAAGTATACAATCTTACGGTTTAGTATGCTGTATTTTTCTTTCTAATACCTCAAGTGGTTTTATACTTGTTTCAAGTTAGAGGCTTTCAAAAAATCAAATCAGCCATATGTATCTGATTTATTTTTTTATGATTATCTAAGGCTTGTCTGAGAGCAATGCAAGATTTTCTAAGAAATGCAGAAAAATAACTGTATTACCAGTATCATAAAACAATATTCCTTCTAAAAAGAAAAAAAATCAAACCTGAGTTTGCTAATTTTGGTGGGTCGGTGAAAGCTTTATTGGATTCAGAGTCCATTCTTGTATTTGTTTTGTCGGCATAGTGCTATTTTTTATCTTCTGCTTTAGTATTTCCATTTTGTTTGCATATAAATGTTACAATTGAATGCATTAGCTGATTTTCTTTGTAATAAGACACGCATGAAAATAATACTTGAAATTAATTGTATCTTTAAGAAATTTATTAATCCTTGGGGTAATGTTAATCTTGCTCACGAAGAGTACTCACATTAAACAAACACCATTGTGAGTGTCGTACACATTCATCACGCTTTGTTTTGAATGCCTTCGTTGTCTTGGAGTTCCTTTGTGTCTCTTCATTACTCCATTTCCATGGCTGGTATTTTAGCCTGTGACTCTGTCAGATTAAGTTGTCTCCTAAATGGTCTTGGAATATGACTACTGCAGTCTGAAGGCATGGAAGATTTTCTCTGAAGTGGCTAAACTGACTGCCAGCATTGCTGCTTAAGATAAAATTACCAGATGTTCTTCATTATAACATTCAGTTTCTAGTTGCTTCTTAACCATGACATATATTAACCACTGAACCATGCAGAGCCCTGGTCTTCAGATGCTTTTTATTTGGTGTGGAAAATCATATGAAAGTGAAATGAGCAGGAAATGCTGCTCTCCATGTCTTCAAAAAGCAAACTAACCACCAGGACATTTTAAACCACATTTTTGAGATGCTTTAGTTTGTTTAATGTATCATTATGCAATCTGAAAGCTGATTTGACTATGGAGAAGGCCGAATATAAGGTATAGTTTTCTCTCTTGATGAAAATCCCCTTTCAGCTGGCCATTCTGTCTAACATGTAACTAGGCTGTAAAATAAAACTGGTAAAAATATGGATAAGGGAAGACAAAGCTCCTCACTANTGTACAGGTAGTCTCAAAATGGAGAACTTGTTTTCATATATGACATGATTCTACTGAAGCTGCTTTATGCAGGAGGTTATAATGTAAATAACATCATCAAGAGTGGGCATTTATGGTTACAAGTACTCAGTTGTAATAATACAGTGGGGGTTTTTTTAAAGGAAATAATAGAATCCATGTGGTGTTTCTTAGCTGGGGATCAGGAGGTGAAACGAAATGCTAGATTCCTAAAAACATAGATACATCGCAAAGCATTTGTTTTGAATCATTAGTAAAGAAAGGGCTCCTTTCTTTGTGTGTTTATAATGCTTTTCTGAATTTAGCTGCTTATTAGATCTTAAAGTCAGCATGAAGGATAGAGCATCTTTTGGTTTTGGTATACTGAGGAACTACTGAGCTTTTCTTGAGACTTTCCTTAAAATAATGTTTAGGCTATGTATGAAAAGTACTCAAATAAGCATTGCACCTCAGGAACATAAAAGCTTTTTAAGAGTTTTCTTGATTTCTTTAAGTTGAAATAGACTTGAAGAATAGCTTGTTTTGGCTTTTTTCCAGTCATAAGTAACTGACTCTGCAAAATCAATGTTTAGTAAGTCACTGGAGCATTTACTAATAAGATGGTAGAATAAATGAGTTTTTAATTGACTTAACTAATTATTTGATCAAATGCATGTGTTTATGTTCTTTGCTGTATTTTGATATTTCAGTCAAATTGGAATTTTTCAAATTCATTTTCCTTAATGAAGCAAAAAAAATTTTTTTTGTATGTTAAATTAGATGTTGTCACATCTTATTTTCATATTTCAAAGGAAAACACAAAATACAAAAGTCACAGTAGTATTACGAAATTTAGTACTACGTGTCTGCCTGAAGTTCCTCAGATTTTAACTTGCATGGAAAGATCCTTAAACACTGCATTTCCCATTCTGTAAAAACCAGACACACTACTTTGCAGTCTCTTATTAATCAGCAGCTCTGAGACTTTGGCATGGTTCATTCTTACTTTTCTTTACTACTTCTGTTCTGGTGTGGGGACTGGTAAGGACTATAAAAGCACCTGATCTGCTTAGGAATTAGTTGTTCTATGCATAGAGAATACAAGATGTTGTTATCAGGGGTTTCTTAAGCAGAGGATTTGTTAATAGGCCACCACATGGAAATTTTGTTGACTCTTGGGGGCATCAGTTGCTGCAGAATAATTATTAATATCCTGGAGTAGGTACAAACATTAGGATTTGGAGCAACTTTTTTTCCCAGTACATTTGTTTCTGCTTAAACACTTTGAGTAACGAAGATCCTCATGCGCAGTCTCCCAACATGTTCTGCTGTCTCTTTTCTTCAAGGATGTGTGTTTTGGACGTCTTCTCAAAAAAAGGCAACAACTGTCTTACACACCAGCAAGATCCAGTAGTGTTTTGTTCATGCTGCAAACATGCAAAATTAGCAAACTAAGGGAATGTGAGGTTGGTGATGTGGAGAAACAGGCAGAAGGAGAGCAACAAGTGTGTAACTGGTTCGAACTTCAGCACCTGAGCTCCACTAAACACTTGCAATTCTTGGCTTCTAGGATGCTGTTGTGTTTGTGTGTCACCTTATTCTGGAGGCTGTTTCTTTAGTTCTGAGTTGAGGAATATTTGAGCACGTGAAAATAAAACTCAGGAAAACAATTGTGAAATACCACTGGTGAAAATTTTATATATAAAAATATATTGAGTGTAGAGAGATTATTAGTTGTTGTGGAAGGAAAGACTGACTTCATTTGATTGCTTTTTCTGTGTTGTTGGTGTAGAAGCAGTTAATCTTAGTTTGGGCCACTTCTGCTTAATTTTTAACATAATTTCACTTTTCAGCATATGTGAGGTTAGATACATTCAAAGTAGTGCAGCCTTAAATTGGTCAAATTGATTACTGAACCTCTGCTATTTCTACATTAGCAATTCTCTGTGAGTGAGATGAATCCTACAGTGCTCAAATGCAAAGTGAGAAACACTCCCAGAAATTAAAGGGAAATACTCTTAGCTTTTTGTCTGTATTAAAAGCAATAATTGACTTAATCTATGATAATTGATTAGTGATGAGTCAGTTAAGACAGCACCTCAGGGGGGGTCCTGCAAAGTTCTCCTTCATCTTGTATCTAACACATTGAAGAAAACTTGATTGGTAGAATGGAAAGTATGCTTAGAAAAAAATGAGGTCATTGCCAAATGCTTTTAAAGACAGTTTTGAATTTTAATTCTGTCTTGAAATTACTGTGCCTGAAGTCAATAATTCATTACACAAATGTAAAGCAATATTCTGTTGTAGGGGGGCATAAAAGTTTCATATGTGTCCCGTTGTCTCAAAACCGGGACAGATATTACTATAAAACTAGGGGAAAGGATTAAGGCTGAGGTAATGGAGAAGAGTATTTGGGCCCAATGAATGTTGAAACAAACATAAGAACTGAATTTTTGAGGAAGGAAAGAAACAACCTGGGATGCGTTAATAAGGATGTGGTTTATATGATATAATTATTCTGAGTAATTTAATGATGTTGTGATTTCAGTAGAAGTACTGCCTTGTCTAGGCATCCTGCTTTTGGATATGACCAAATTCTAGGGCCCAAGAAAGGCAATGGGAGCAGGCAGGGGTTTGGAAGCAATAGCTATACAGAGTCCAAGTGTTAGTACATGCAGTTTGGAAAGAAAAGGCAGGGTTGAGCTGACTTGGAACAATTTATGAAGGCTCTTTATAAGGATCATTTCCTGAGAATAACTATTAAAGGAACTGGCTTAACATTTAACAGAATATGTTAAGTTCGAAGTCTGTGATTTCTCAACTAGAAATTCTAAATAGTGTTCAGATAACATGAATGAAGTTGCAAGCTTGAGACTAACACAGATTACTCCCTTTTTTTTCCTTAGTATCCCATATTGTTCTATTTAACTTATTTTTATCCAAAGTATTTTATTATTTGATTATTCTTTTAGTCATGATCCAAATTAATGAAACATTAAAGACTATTGTTTTTCTTGGGAGATTAAGAATATAACAGTAGTCAGCTTGTGTGTTGGGTAAAATACTGATTTAAAGTCAGCTTTGCAACATTATCTTAGCATTATCAGTGGAATGGCATAAATATCTAAAGTTATAGTGTGCAGGTGTGTGGTTGTGGAGAAAGGCAAGTAAGATACAGCTCATGTAAGACAATGGTACAGCTTTGGTATTAAGCATGAGATGTGTGACATGTAAGATTTTAATACTGTTTCACAGCTGAACTTTATTACTTGTAACTAGTTCATTGCTTTATTAAGCCGTAGTGAATATTCCTTAATTTCTTAGGATTCACAATTTGTGTGTGTTCACAAGTTCCTTTCATCTTTACTCCACACCCCCTCACTCCTCGATAGCTGATTTAGACTTCATAATACGACTTTGTTTTCTGAGCTTGCAATAATAAATAACTTTGGGAGTATATATTCCCAGCATAGTTTAGCTGCTGTGAAACACTGTTAATTTTGTTAAAGAAATTTAATTTGCTTGCGTTCATAATTTCTGCTCACTCTTAAATCATTTCTGGTCTTTCCGGTTTCATAAGCATTTCCAATACGTTGAGTTTTAGTACTCAAGCCCAATTTTAATTAGCTGAGGAAATGAAAGCCGACAATTTTTCACAATTCCATTGAATAACTTTGTTTACTGGGATCTAAAATATCCAGACTTACGTCCTTATGGCAGAGTTTCTGTTCTCTTAATTTCTTCTTTGAATTTATTGTTCATTCTGAAATTTCTTAGTTTACTTATCCTTTGAGCTGGTGCTTCATATTTGCACTGCAATTTTCACAGAGTACTTCTCTGTGTTCTCAATGCTACCATCACTTAGTGCTTTTTTTATTTATGTCATAATTTTCAGAATGTGTGGGTGAAAAAAATGAAAGGGAAAAAGCTCTTGAAAATAACTAGGAAATAATACTGTGTATGGCTAAATGGTGGCATGGTGTGTTGAGTGTAGGCGGGGGGCTATCCACTGAAGTCAACCAATTAAACATGAAATGCTTGCTTTATTTGTGTGTACAACTGAATAAATGATGCAGCTTACAAAAAGTGATGTGCTTTTGTTGTCTGTGTATACACATACATTTTTGTATATATATACATAGTTTTTGTGTGTGTGCGTATGCATGACAATACCATATTTTTAAGAAATGTTGCCCATGAAACCTAAAATAACAAATGAGGCCTCTCACATGTTTCTTTCTGAAGGAAATGCCTTGGCATGGGTAGGTAAAGAAGAGTTACTCTAGGTGTCCTTCCCACATTGAGCGCAGCAGAACCACATGGAACGGGGAAAGAAAATGCTGTCTGTAGGCTCCTTAGCAGGCAGCAACTGAACAGTGAGCGCTGGGGCCCTTCCCGAAGGTCTGTGCCATTGTGGGCCGGGAGCTCAGCTGGCACCCCAGCATTCCCACCACATGGAATTTGTGTGCATGTCTGGTGGTGCACCCAGCCCCTGTGTGTTTCCTTGCCGTGGTGCACCTTCTTGGCCTACAGATGAGCATGGCTGGACACATCAGTGGTGAGGGAGGGCAGCTCAGAGTTTCTGTAAGAGCTTAATAGGAGGAAATAATAGCATAAATAGGAGGTCATAGCATAATGAGGAGGAAATCAGGATCGCTGCTGCTGTAGACTACCTGATGTTACATCTAAAAGATCTAGTTTCACCTGAAACTTGTATTCCCAAAGTCAGGCTCACATGGGTACTTAATGTATGAAAACAGTACCTAACTCATTTCTCAACCTCAGGCATTTAGTGTGGTATCCTAAGCCATTAAACTATTTTTAGACACAGAAATAACATCTTGTTAGATTTTTAATTAATTTTATTTACTTGATTTTATAGAAATTGTTTATTTTTTGTCTTTCAGTTTAACTTTGTTGGAAGAATCCTTGGGCCCAGAGGACTAACAGCTAAACAGCTTGAGGCAGAAACAGGATGCAAGATAATGGTCCGAGGAAAGGGCTCAATGAGGGACAAAAAGAAGGTAAGGTCTTGAAGAGCAGTGTAGTTTCAGATGCATAATTTTGTTTTGTAATGGAAGATAAGTTCATGTCTCTCATTCTTACTGTGTTCTTACTATTATGCTTTTTTGTTACCTAGTCTCTTCTACAGACTTAGTAAATAACACAGGCTGTCCTGAAGAAGTAAAATGTATATACTCCATAGTTCTGCATTTGGGAGTCTAACTAATAAAGTATTCTTAGGCAATAAGTAACTTAAAATTGTGTCGCATTTCACAACGTAAAAGTAAAAATTAAAGTTAAATGTATTCTTCTAGGGAAGAGCTGTTAACCTCAAAGATCTTATTAATAACTTTCTTGTATTGAATTACCAAAATAATGGTTTGTGCATGGAGTGTGGTTTCAAAAAATAATAATAAAAAAAAGAGTTAAATGTATTTCTGGCAGTCACGTGTGTCTGAATGAACCAAAAAGCACTGTGTTTCTGGTTTATTTTGTGTTCAGGTGGAGTTGTAAAGTAATTAGGGCTGTTCTTGCCTTGTCCTGTAATACGCATGCTCTGCCTGTATGAATAAGGAAACTGTAATAGAGCCTCGTTGAATGTCAGGTTGGTCTCATGGAACCTCTGTTTTTCTAGGTTTATTTTCTAGTTGGTTCCCTCTACCTCCAGCTACTACTGCTGAAGTTAGACCAACATCTCCACTGTAGTTTCGAATGTTTGCTCTTTGTTCCCAGAAAGACAGTTTCTTTTGATTTTTTTTTTTTAGGAGAATGCCCCTCTTTTCCTTACATAATCAGCCACATAATACATTCCATTGATACATATGTAGTACATAACAATTACAACAGAAAGTTAATGTCTACCCAGTTAAACATCTTCTGCTTGTCAGAGCTTATTAAATATGTTACCTTCAAATTTCATTTAATGCCTCTTGTTTTCATAACCTGCTGTAATACTGTCACTGTCCTTTTGTCTTATTCTACCATTCTTGTAGGTTTTGGAGTTTGTGAAATGTCTGTTAGAGAATCACAGAGTGGTGGAGGTTCCCCTCCTCAGGCAGTCACCATGTCCAGGTTTCCCTAGGACTGTATCCAGGTGGCTGCTAGGTCTAGTGTTCTCCTACCACTGTGCTTCAAAACCTGTCCTGTCCCATGGAGAGTCATCTCTCTAGACAGCTTGAGCAGATTTAATCTCTGGGGAAGTATTTTTGGACTGATTTCCCCTATTCTCTCTACCTTTTTTTTTAATTGTATTTTTTGATTATTTACAGAAGAATAGACAATGGGAGTTACTAGAGTTTTGTATTTAAAAAGAAGATTAGAGGATCTGAGACCTTCTGAGTGAGTCATCTGTTTTTTTAGGTTTAGTAAGTAAAGAAAAGAAAACTACCTTCAACAAGGACAAATATAGCAGATGAGATAAAACCTCGTACACATTGAAAACTAGAAATTGATCTAGTCAGCACTTGAATGCCCATTACAGCTTTGAACTTGGTTCTCTCATAATTTTTAAACATAAAGTAGTTGGCCATTGATAATTTAATGAGATAATACTGCAGTTAGTGTGGAATGTATTTGAATGATATCATATTATAATGCATTTGTGTATCAAACAGTATGATATAGGTTGTAAACCAGTATTGAGTGCCAAATAATTTTCTTCAGAAAACTGATTTTCATTCTTAATATTTTCAGCTCATTTGCTCTCCTGAGGTGATTAGTATTGGTCATTAGTTTACATTTTTCAGAGCAGACTTTTTGGTGCTATACCACTGTTGAAGAAATAGGAAGAATTTCATAATCCTTATTATGATGCACACCAATAAGTTTTTTCTTGTAAAAATAATGATTTGGAAGCTGATTTAAAACATGGTGATCACAGACTAAAGAATGAGTGACATCTGTCAGTTTGGGGCACAAGTACACTTCCTGCTTTTGACTCTTACCTCTTTTCCTGATGAATTATACTTACAGATGAACTCTCTAGTCTTGCAGTGCAAGATGACTAACTTTCTTGACAGTTTGTGCCATTTAATGATAATCACCTTTTTTCATTTTCTCAAAGGGCTTCTCTGTTTGCAGGTTGTACCAAAATGCTAATGAACATCAAAGTAGAAAATACAGAAGTAATACTATTTTTTTCATGGCAGATTGAGATACAATAATTCTTTTTTAAAACCCTTTCTATGCTCTAGAGTCAATGTTGTTTAGAAAAGCCAGTATTTGAGATTTTTTTCAGTTTTTCACTGAATAGTTCTGAAATTTGGAGGTGATAAGAGATGCAGATTATTTTTTATGCATATTTTGTAAGTGTATTTTATACCTGCAAACTTGATTTCCCAGTGCTAATTATGAAAGAAATTTTATCAGTTGTGGGAAGGAATAATTACTAAAAGCAGTGTCAATCTTATGTGACAGCTACATGGTACTAAACATCATCCCCTTGAATAAACTCTCTGTGTACTTTTCCTGCCTTGCTAGTGGTTGCAGAATCCAAGAGAAGATACAAGACTGACATGCTGGAAAGTGAACCATCTAGATATGCACAACAGAGAATTTTGCTTTGCTGTGTGATCCTATGAAAGAAGTAATGAATTAGAAATCTTTGTCACGTGGCCAAAACACTTGAACTGGCATCACATCTTGAAACTTGCTGACAGATTCCCCCCAGAAAGCAGGGGAAATCCTCAAATCATTTGTATTTGAGGCTCAGCTGGTAATCAGAACATCTCTCTAGGCAGCTTTCAACAAATTTAGAATCAAAACGTTAATTACTGAGAATACTGTGATTAGAGCCTAGGGGTACTTGAAGGAGATTACTGGGGAGGGGAAAGGGATTGCAGGCATTCATCAAAAACTAAGGAATGTGTAACTTTATTAAGACAAAGGCATTTTTTGCTTAGTCTGAATGCACCTTTCATTAGGTAGAGAAGAAAACTAGTAACTTGAACACCAGTTAAAGTTTATAGTGATGACTGTCCAATGATGGATAAGCAAAACATTTTTTTTTACATCTCCCTTGTTTTACATAAATTCAGTGAAATAGGCATTGACATGTGCATAGGGAGGAGCCCTGTGCTTTTTAACACACTGCCGTTCTCTCACTTTAGACAGGGATATGAAACCCAAGAGCATCAGGCTGCTGGCTTGTGGCAGTCTTGGTCAACTCCATTGTTTCTTTCCATTTCTTTCTACTTTTAGACAAGAATCTCACCTAGAACAGTGTGTGATGAGAGAGCATCATTGATTTTTACTTCACGAGGAAGGAATCTCATTATGATACACAGAATTTTTTTCTTATAATTGGTAGTTTCAAATAGAAGGGCAGGCAGCTATGCAGTTCTAAATTTGAAGAACTCTGTGCCTTCATTCTCTGTAGCAGGTTTAAGTCTGTTGCACTTCACTCTATATTAGATGATTTGAACTGATTTATGGTTTCTGACCTACTTGTTCCAGCTTACTTGTTCCTACAATCCTGTTCGCCTTGCAAGCAGAAATACAAGGTTTCATGAAAGACATGCCCTCAGTTAGTAGCAGTCTTGACCTTTGACTTGTGCAGAGTTGTTACAGTAAATAGATAATTCCATTTCTTTGAACTCTTCATTTTTCTGTGTTTATAGTATGGCTAAAAAGGAAATAAAAAACCCCTGTCCTTGGTACCTGCACAAAGTGAGGAAAATACCAGAAAAATGTATCTGTCTTGTGATTAGGATATTTTATTAAGTTTATATACTGCATTACATATTTGTAATATTTTTTTACCTTTTAGGCTTTGAAATATCATCTAATAAACTTTGTTTTCCAATGGAAAGGCTTAAGCATTCAGTGTAGCTAATAAAGTGATGTTAGCAACATCAGGTAATACATTGTACTGTCTTGTTGAGCAAGCCCTATTATTGCTATCTTAATTATAAGATGCTTAGCTTTTATAGTCTGTGAAAAGTACTATGTGTGAACAAATCACGCTGACATACATGTTGAAATGGAATGTGTTTAGCATATGGGAGGAAATGAAGTTGTTCTATGTTTCAAAATGGGAGGCTGAGCAGCCATCATTGCTCTTGTATCCAGGGAGTAGATTGCTTGGCTGAGGCCTGTTGCCTCCCTCTAACATGTGCCTCTACAAAAGCATGCCAGCGGTGTTTGACGATTGGGTGTGTCTGTGTTGACAAAT
Organism: Chaetops frenatus; assembly: GCA_013400775.1. NCBI lineage: Eukaryota > Metazoa > Chordata > Aves > Passeriformes > Picathartidae > Chaetops > Chaetops frenatus. The sequence continues at coordinate 13,986 of VZTR01002806.1, forward strand.
AGTCTTTTGGAATGGCAGTTTTAAAAAATTTCGTAACTAGTTGCAAAGGTGGGGGTTTGACTCTTTCAGTACCCTTAGGAATAGCAGGGGAAAAAAAATACTTGAAGTAGCTGCGGACATAGACATGTGAAAGTCAAAAGCAGTTCCATATTCATAATACAGGGCTAGAATGATGATCCTTTTATTAAAAAAAATCCCTTTTTGACAATGCTGATGGAGTTTCTGGAGTAGTCTTTTGGAATGGCAGTTTTAAAAAATTTCGTAACTAGTTGCAAAGGTGGGGGTTTGACTCTTTCAGTACCCTTAGGAATAGCAGGGGAAAAAAAATACTTGAAGTAGCTGCGGACATAGACATGTGAAAGTCAAAAGCAGTTCCATATTCATAATACAGGGCTAGAATGATGATCCTTTTATTAAAAAAAATCCCTTTTTGACAATGCTGATGGAGTTTCTGGAGGTCAGATGCTTACTTTCACATTTAGAAGTATAACTAGCAGAATCCCTTGACAGTGTCCATCCTTAAGGATATTGTTTATTAAAATTGACTTCTAGTTGCTGGAAACTGACTGAAACAGTGTGGAGCAACAGCTCAGTATGTTTGAGGTGCTGGATTCTGCTTTGTTAATTTCAGTTTCAAAGCAACGCTGCAAGTGTTTGACTGTTACATTCATTTTAATTGCTATCAACATATGTGACTATACATTAAAAGCCATTATATGAGCAGGCTCCTTAGCTAAGATTGAGGCTTATATAGCATGTGTCCTGAATCTACTGCATTCAGGTCATAAACTCGGAATAGAAAATCACTTAAGGCATTCATAATGAAGTGTTTAAGATACTACTCTGGGAAGAAAAAGCTTCAGCATCTCCTACAGTGACATTTCCTTTGAACACACTTTTTTCATAAGCATGTATGCCTTGATTAAGTTTGATTTCTCAGTCTGTTAAGGCTTGGAAGACTTTTTTAATGCTTAATTTTTGACTACTACAGTAATTGGCCTTTTATTTTTAAAGTGACTCTAAATAAAAAAGTATTAATGTAAACTTGCATATTCACTGTATCACAACTGCTATTTTAATACAGATGTTAAGGAATAACCTTGGTGGTTGATACTGCTTTGCCTTCCTAGAGGTACATTGTAAAACATAAGGTGTGTTGAAAATATTTTTGGTTGCTTGTAAGCTAGTATTTTTTTTTCCCAGTAGTGAGTACTTCAGAAAATGGTCTTTTCTGTTCCAATTTCAAAACCTTCATTTCATTTATAACTAGTTATTATGAATAGCAGGAGAATTGTAAGGCTGGATTTTATTACTATTATTATTATTAAAGAATTTTTAAAGCATAGCCTTGCTCCCTTTTCATAGACAAAACAGAGGTCTCTCGAGTTATATTCCTGGTAATATCTGAGCAGTGACCCTTTCAAGGGTTTACACTAATAGCTACTAGCATAGACCAAAAAAACCCCCACCAAACCAATGCCCTCCCCCTCAAAAAAAAAAAACCCAAAAAAACAAAACCAAAACCACCACAGAAAAAAAGTCTTCTTGCCAAGTTACTGATTCAATTATATAATTAAATGCTAAAGATTAGTGAATTTATAGTTCTTTTAAATATACTCTTAACTAGACAGTGGGGAAGGTAATAAATATTATTTCTCACTGACAGCAGACTCCTTTTAAGCCTGTTCATGGGAGTTTCGTACTCTAGAGTTTCTAGAGTATTCTTTGTAATCTTACCCTCATACATCTTTTCTTTAAGTAAAAAATGTACAGTTCACAATGACAGTAGTGAAGAATGCAGGCACAACTAGCATAGTTATGTATGGGAATGCAAATTTTACAAGAAGAGAACATTTTCCTGAAGTTTTATATAAGATTTGACAAACGCTTCTTATTTGAAGTAATTTATTTCAAGAGTATTTTCATAGCAGCCAGGGGAACGCTCTTACTTTCAAGAGGAGAATGGTTTTATTTTGAAGGGAAAAAAAATTAGGTGCCTGAGGACCTTAAAAATTATTACAAGGCAATATTAGTCTTTCAGAAAAAATTACTGATACGAATCTGATGCAATGCATTTTTTAGATGGTTTATTTCATACGTGCTTTTGCCCTTTATTGGCTATATACCAAATATATCCAGTGTATATTGGATATATTTCTACATGAGCTCAATACAAAGTTGCAGCTTTGAGGAGATTCTAACACTACTAAGACATGGGTTTTGCTATGAAATGTGAACAGTAGCTGAAGCCTTTGGCTATGATTAACTTTGCTATCAAAAATTCATTATATATCATTTTGTTCTGAGAGCAGTTAAATTGGTTATTGAGCTAATTAAATATGGAAATAACTGACTTTAACAAAATACTTCTTTAACGTCATAAAATACACTGGAAACTGTAGGCTGTAGAAGTGTAATCAAAGCCCTGCTAGTTAAAATCAACTTATATTATGCTTTCCTAGTATTTGTTTTTCTGTCAGTTCTCTGTGAGGAAAAACCCTTATGATCAAGCAGTAAGAGAATCTGGATCATCTTGAAATTGGAGAAAAGTGGCATGAAGTGTAGTGGAAAAAAAGTATATAGTGGGAATCCTGAATCATTGCCTGAACATCTGTGTATAAACAAGTCTGGTTTATAAATTAAAATGCTCTGCCTGTTGAACAAGAATTGACTCAGCCTGTAGCACGGCAGTTGTTCTCTTTCTGCAGAATTACTCCTAAGCTTTTGTTAGGTGGGAGGCACAGAGAGTGTAAATTGTGTTGTGAAAGGCTGACCAGGTTTCAGCTCACAGCAGTTTGTATCTGGCATTTGAATAGAAGTCTTGAAAGGCTTGGGAGACTCTGCATACAGAATTGTTTTGAGATGCTGACAAAACTGTCTGCTAACATTTATCTGCATTTTACTTTGTCTAGCAAAGTAGTGAAGCAAGGTTTAAATAATGAAATCTACTGTAACCCGAAATTTTTTCATACTAACATTTCTAACTTTCTTAGGAAGTAATGCTGTGATAATTTTTTTACCAGAAATAATTTGTGTTCAGGTTTGCATTTTCAGTGTTTGTTCAGTATTATGCAACTGTGCTTGCAATTCTGTGTGGGAAAGGCCGTACTTAGTTTGAGGCTCGTGGGAATTTTCTTGTGCCTGCATGAAGATTGAGTCTACTTAAATGTGGGAATGGAGTTAGAACTTGTTGTTTAAGGGGGGAAAGCAGCATGCCTGTGTGATTCCTATGTAGCTATCAGTTCCTGGTAGTTCTTGATTCTCCTAATTTTTTAGGGGGCTTATAGCAGGCAGAATGCAGGCAGATGGTTGTGTACCATAGCGGATATGGCTCCTCAGGGTCAGATTTAGCAGTTTTACTGAGACTGATAGGAAGGCTCTTTAGCATGGAGTAAAAGAGTAAGCACAAAATAAGATACCAGTATTGCTGAAACCAAATACTTAAATTACTAGTTGAATATTTAGAAGATAGAGATACTTGATTTTGTGCTATTTAACTCTTTTCCAAATAGAGACAAGTAATCTGTTTCATTGCAGCAAGATACTGAATTTCTGGTCAACTGTATGGTAACATTCACAAACTGTAATTCCTAAAACGAGTAGTCAGTTTGCCATTTAAACTTTTTTATAGATGGTGAGTTTACTTAGGTTTTCTGGCTTAGTATTAGCCTTTGTCATGCCTAGGCTTGTGTTGAAATGGGTATTGTTAATCACAGGCTACACTAAGGCTATGCATGGCCTACAGTACCGTTCAATAAACTTATGAATGAAATTCAGGTAGCTGTGTAGATGTTAGTAAGGATATGATGGGACAGTATCCTCACTTTAGAGTTTATCCAGCTATAGTTGCAACATTTTATTGTTAGTCTTTGCACTTTTAAGGTAGAGGGAGGTATTTATTGACAGACAGATGGACTTTTTTGTTAACCTTTCATGAGAGTTATTAGCAGCTTCTGTCTTCTAATTTTTACATTTTTTCACATCTTTTTGGGCAGCAAATGGGGAATGTTTTGATAAATGTAGGACTCACTGAAGTGCATGGGCACTGAATATATCTTAAAAAATTTGCTTACAACTCAGTACAGTTCTGTTTAAAGTATGTGTTAAGTATATGCATGAAAGGATGAAAGCTTATTTAAATAATGTTTGGTAGGGCCAAGTACACAAATCTGTTTTTGTGTTAGAGAGAACTTGTTACTCTTACAGTAGTAGAACATTCCAAGCAATGCAAGACTGTTTAACTTAATAGAATCTGATATTCTGTGCAAATTATCTGATTTAAGTGCCACAATCTTGCCATGGAACAAACACAACACACAGTATTTATGCTTTCTTGATGCATTTGTTGATGTTAGTGATTCTTGAATGTAATTTGACTCATAAGTCAATTCAGCTCTATATTACTATATGACAAACAAAATCTTGTCCTAACCTTAATAGCTTGAAATGAAGAAAACATTAGGCTGGTTTTGGATGCTGAAAGTAAGATCTGCAGAACAGTGACTGCATGCAGGCAGCAGCTTTCATGGGCCTGGCAAAATGGTTTAACTGGCAGCTGAAGTAACATGGAAACTCTGGCTGTAGGAAAAAAAATGGGAACATCAAATTATTGGTTGGTTTCATAAGAAGGTGTTACAGAATTATGTACAAAATTTGATAAGAATGGATGGAATCAGTACAGGGAAGAGATATCTAGTCAGTATAAAAATGTCAGGAATTTGACACAGTTGCTGGGAAACACCAGGATGTCTTGATGTGTGAAAAACTAAAGTTTGTGGGGAGTGAACATACGTATAGTACTGTGGAAAGTAACCCAAAATAATTTATGGAGCAGTTAACGTTTTCACAGCAAAAGGTACGGGAAATTTTTTTTTTTTCTTATTGAGTCTTACATAGAATCGTAGAATATACTGAGGTGGAAGGGACCTTTCAGGATCATTGAGTCCAGCCCCTGGCCCTGCACAGGATACCCCAAGAATCACACCATGTCCACACACGTGTTGAACTCTGTCAGGCTGTGACAGCTGCACTGGGGAGCCTGAGTCTCCCTCCTTTCCTCTCTTCTTCCCTTCCTTCCTCTTCCTAATATTTCTGCTACTTTGAAGCTAGGTCAGCTTTCTGGTTTTTTTTCCTCCCTCTTTCATTAATTTCTCCCTTGTTTTGTAAATTATACTAATTTTCCTTGATTTGACGTAAGGTTCTTATTGGTTCTCTCTAGAAATGTTCTCTGCTATCTTTTTCCATCTTGGTCCTTGAGTACCTCCTTCTCATTGGTCATGTGCTTTATAAATTATTGTGATAAAAGGAAGGTTAATTTCTATAGTGCTTCATTTATTATCTGAAAATACAATTAGATGACATGAAATTGCACTCATCTGAGTTTTGGTTTCTAGCAGCACTTCATATATTTGCATTATGGTAGCAAATGATATAAATGCTGGTGTTTACAAAACAGGGTTGTAATTGGGAAACCTGAGTAATGCAGGCAAGGAAGATTACACAAGGCAGAAGGAAATAATGACACACTTCTCATGCTACTAACTAACAGTAAAAATTATTTAGCATGCATAAGACTGTCTAAATGGGAAGAAAAAAGTCCAACAGCAAAAATACATGAAGAAAATTATTTTCTGAGAGTCAGGGTGATGATGCAAATTCACCAATTGGCTTGCCTTGAAGTTACTGGAACGTTAACTCTGAATGCAGTAGCTGTTGAAGAGGTGTGGAGAGTACATAGCAGAGTTGCTCTCACACTTGGCTAGAGGTTTCTGTAGGTAAGTTGTAGGTGTGACATGAGGAATGAGTAGATATAAAAGGTTAAGATTAATTAGTATCTCAGCTAGAGTTCCTGAAACCTTTTTGATTCCTGACGCAATTAATGTAATTATGAACCAAACTGTCCTTTTTTTTATGCATCATTCTACACATCTGCTACTGGTATTTTTGTATGCACAAATGGAAGGGATTTTTCTTCAAGAGCAAAGAACTGCCTGTTAATTGAGTGTCTTTATCTGGCATGTGGGCAGTGAGTGCATGTAACTAAAACGTTTGGATGTAAATACTTATGTAAATTCTTATAAAATTTTTTTTTCTGTCTGGTAAATTTGACGTAGGTGTTACTTTCTTCCTAATCTTTCTGTAGTGTTCTGTGATCACGTGCTATGGCACAAGGTTGATACTATTGTTTCCAGTGAGGTCAGCATTTCATGGAACTGGGTGTTCTGGTGTGGGGTTATTTAACTATCTGGAGGGGTTTTGTGAAATTATTTTCTTGGATATTGATTTGCTGTTGGTATTGTGGTGATTTCTTTGTTGGATGTTTTTTAACACTGTTACGGCGCTGGGTCCATTCTGTGGTAAAGTTGCTGTAAATTCTAAGAACCACATGTTTGTTTTGCATAAGAAAAAAAACCAGTTTTCTGGAAGATGGGACCCATAACTTAATTAATAACAGCTCTGCCACTGCTTGTGGGCTCTTTATATAAATAGTATTTTCATAAATGGTTATCTGGACTGTTTGCAGCCACACCAAAACAGTTAATGCTTCTGTGGCAATCAGACAGTGATAGAGAGTGGAAAATCCTGTTTAGCTGTCTGACTGAATCCACCTGAAGTACCTGGCTGTTTTAATTGCTCCACTTGATGGAATTATTTCAGAGCCACTTAAGATTCAGAGCTATTGATTTCAAATGTTCCCATATTTACAACCATATGTATTCAAGGAAATGTAATTTTTAGGCTGTTGAGGATCTTGGCAGATATTTTAACTGGCTTGCTGAACTTGTGAAATATACTATTACTGACACATGGTTTCAAGAACTAAAAGCTAGTAGTTGACAAATTTCAGATTTAAAATTAAATTTTATAGAGAGAAATAGAGGTTTTTCTGTGGTGATAGAGTATGTTGTAGTCATTCTCTCTCTATCTAGTAAGTGATCCATAAATGACCAAGCAGTCTTTGTGGTGGCTGTGAAATACTCCTATGTTTCAAGTTGACAATGCTGAAATTGGATGTTCACCTAAATTTTGACTGACAAGGAGACCTAGAACTTAAAACTGTTGGCTCTCATTGACTCACAATGAGAAATAAGTTGTATTACAAACCAAAAAAGTGATAATTTTTCAAGTAATGTGGTTTGAAATACTGAAGTCACTCTGGAAATTAGTATTCAGTGAGGACACAAGGGTATTGCAAATACCAAAATCGGTTTTTGCAGCCTGACTAGTGGAATTTTTCAGTATCCAGCCTTTTAAATGATAAGTTCAATTTAGCTTGAAATATACCTTTTTGGAATAATTCATTTGATGATAAGATTAACCCTCCTTAAAAAAAAAACCAAAACCACAAAAACAAAACAAACAAACAAAAAGAAACAAAAAAGCCACCACACCACAATTCTCCATTTCTAAGAAAAATCAGATATATAGAAGATTTTACCTTGTCATCTATATACTCCTGCAAAAACATTTTGAAGAGGAAAACACATTTACTTTACATGTTTCGGCTCTCTTAAGGAAGTCTAATTTGGTTCTGACAGGCTTCAGATCTTTTACTTGCAGTCTAATATATGTTTCATGACTTATGCTAGAAGAATCTACCAGGTAGAATAAAGT
>VZTR01002810.1:9045-57524 GCA_013400775.1 Chaetops frenatus
CTCTTTTTTCGGGTTTTCCTCTCTTACCTGCCCGCTTTTTTCCCCCCCCCCCCGCCCCGTTTTCCTTTTACACTTTTTCCAGGGAGCAGGGTAATTCCAACCCCAGCCTCTCGTTGGCTCCTGGGCTTCCGTGGGCCCTGCTCGTGTCAAGGACGAGCAATTAAGCCTGGCCTCGCGCAGCGTAATTAGATTTTTGTTGATGAGCTGCTGGTAATGTGTTTGGTTTAGATTAAGAGCTTAATTCCTGGGGTGTGACACGGCCTGTCCCCAGGAGCTCTGTGCCCATGGGAGTGGCGTGGTGGGAGGGGACCCTCGGCCACCCCTGCCTGTCCTGTCACCTGTCCCCACGAAGGTGAATGTGGCCTATCCCCCCCACCTGCCTCTGGGCTGTTGTTTCTTTAACAGCTCCAGCAAAGTGGATTTTGGCAGTGCTGTGTTATTGCTCCGTTTCCTGCTGAGTTCTATTATTTTTTAATTAAAAAGAGCCTGAGATTTGTTATTTAATGTCTCTCTAAACAGTAGCAGCTCCAGGTTGCAGGTGCTCGGCAGAGCTGGTGGCTCCCTAAATCATCCCGGGCTTCCAGCACAGAGCACTGGGCATGGGGGCACAGTGGGGTCCCTCCAGGGCACAGACACCCCCATTGCTTTTTGGGGAAAAAGAGTTTTCCCTGGTGACTCCATCCCACAGCAGGGCTGGGAATGAGAATCCCTGAGACTGGCAGGTTAGTGATTGTATATGCATATGTGCACTTCCCCTAATTATGGAATAATTAGGGACACGCAGAGATAAAAATTACTAATAATATTTACTCTAGACTCTATTTTTTTTTTTTTCAATAACCTCTCTCTCTCTTCCTCCTTCACCGAGTCTTGGTGGAAATAACTTTGCAGATCCCAGTTAATGAATATTTGTAAATGCAAGAACATTCGGCGCCGGAATATCCAGAGGGCATCCTCTCTCTGCCTTGTAATTTTTTTTCCACCAGATATTTAATATTTATGGTTCCACAGCCTCGTGAATAAAGAGCCACCCGCAAACCCCCAGGAGCTCGGGGGCCGGGATATTTATGGCTCTTCCTCTTTTCCTTTTCAATTACAAAGACACCTCACATAATTAAGTGCTAATAACCTTGTTAATCTAAAATTGATACTCTTTCTCCTGGCTATCTCTTAATAGAATTAAAAACAGATTAATAATCAAGGGTAGGAGACACTGCACGGGATTCAGGGAGAGGGGGCCCCGCTCCGGCCCCTCCCGGTGCTCCCGGGAGCTGGAGCCGGGTTGGGATGGGCAGCACCAGGAAAAAGGGGCTGGCAGGGAGGTTGTGTTTTTCCCTCGTGCTCTTTACGCAGCTTAAATTTTTAAGACAAACAGCCATGTAACACCGTCTCCTAATGAAACTGTTTTATGTTAATTAATTATGTATCAAGGCTCATTTTCATGCGCAGCCCGGCTCCGCTTCCCCTCCGCCGAGCCTTTGATCTGTCAGAGGCTAAACGGGAGATAAATAATCAAATTGAGAAGCAGCCTGGATGGAAATAAACATGTTTTAGATGCGTTATCTGGCGGGCAGAGCAAGGCCCTGGGTAGGGGGGCTCATGGTTCAGCCACGCTCAGCTGCACACCCGGGCCCTGGGAAGTTTCCTGTGCCTCAGTGTCCCTGCGGCCACCCCTGGGGACAGCACCGTGTCCCCATCATGGAATGGGGTCTCTGTAAGTGTCTGCTTGTCCTCTCCAGGAGCAGGAGGCTGCAGAGGACCCTCACTGCACTAAACTGATGAAGAATTAAAGCACTGCAGCATTTCTTTCTTGCAGCCCGTGGATGATTCCGGCAGCTCCAGGCCTAGGATGGGTGGGATGCTGGCAGTGGACACGGTTTCGGCATAATTTAACACAATCTCTCCCAATTTGTCACACCTAAGCAGAGGCAGATGTGCATCCACATTCATTTTGGAGGAACTTCAGGAATTACAACTTCATCAGCCAAGGCTGCCCGACGCCTCAGCTGCTGTGGGGTGCAGAGGGGGAGGATGGCAGTGCCCGGAGCCCGCTCCCCTCAGCTGTGGGGACAGGGACTGCAGGGCTGGCAGGAGCGATGCCCACGGGCACAGCCCTGGGGACCTCGGCTGCTCCTGGGGCTGTGGCAGCTCTGGCTCAGGGTAGGACCCTCCTGTCCCAGGGCCAGGTTGGTGCCCTGCTGTAAATCGGGTGTTGCTCCACCGGTGAACACCCTACAGCAGGAATTCCAGGTTATAACTGAGGAGTGTTTTACAGCCGTAATAACCCGGCAATGTTCTGGCCCGGGTGTAATTAGCAGCTCATGGATTTCTTCCTGAAAGGCTGACCGCAGAGAGGGGCCAGCTCCGAGCGCTGCGGCATCCCGGGCTCTGCCCACATCCCCCCGAGGGACCCCCTTCTGCATCGATGGGGGACCGTGGGGAGCAATGCTGGCAGCAGGGACCCCCCTGCAGCAGGAATTAGAGCCTTCCTCCTCCTCCTCCTCATCCCGCTCAGCACGAACAGCTCCTCGCCCCCGGCTGTGCTCCTGTTGGGATCCCGGCGAGGTTTATGCCTGGAGGTTGTTCGGTACGAGGATTAGGAGGGAGGTTATTACATTGCAGCAGCTCTCCGGGCTGTGTGCGCCGTGACGGGGTTGTTTTCTCTCCTGGAGCTCTCCGGGACCTTGCCCAAATCCAGCCCTGCTTAAGTGTCACCCATGATGTGCCCAGCCGGGAGGAGAGTCCCATTCCAGGCAGAGGACATGGGAACACCGCATCCCTGCTGGGCCAGTGCATCTCCAGCGCTGCAGGTGAGCGCCTGAGCCCTTCACCTGTGACACAGGTGAGCAGCGAGGGCGGAGCAGCCTTGGGACATCCTCGCCGGGACAGCGCTGTGCGCTCAGGTGGCCGTGCCGGGGTGCGAACGCAGCGCCAGGGACGGTGCCCGGCGGGACCAGCCAGGGCTGTGGGCACGGCCAGTGTCCCCCTGCGGCCACCAGCCCCGGGCAGCCCGGCCGTGCCTGTCACCGGCCCCACCCCGGCCTGTCCCGCTGCCGGGAGGCACAGCCGAGCACGGAGCAATCAAAGGGAGCGCTCAGAGAGCCTCGTCCCCTCCAGTCTTGCCCCCGGCCCTGCCTTTGGGCTTCTGAAGGCTCTGCTCCAGCGGTGTCAGTTCTCATTAATCCACACATCAAAGCCGGAGCTGCCAAACATCCTTGGGAGGCTGTGGGGATTCCTCAGCAGCAGCGGGGCAGGGGGCTCAGGGGTGGCACAACAGGGTCCCTTGGGGCAGGTGGGGGGCTCTGACCCTCTGCCCTGTGCCCACGGAGCCCCGAGGGAGCTGCACAGGGAAGGTGGGGCATGGTCCCTGGGCAGGGATGTTAAATAACAGGACAGGGCACTCGGTGCTCTGGGCTGATTGAGAACGTGGTGATCACCCAAAGGCTGGACTTGATCCTGGACGTCTTTTCCTACCTAAATATTCTGTGGTCCCATGAAGGAAAGGCCCTCCTGCAGCAACATCCCCCATGTGTCACAGGTGTGCAAGGAAGGAAAAGAGATTTAGCAAGAAAACACACAAAAATAAAAGCAGATAAGGTGCTGCTGCACTCCAGAGAGTGAGATTTGCCTGCCAGGGTCCTCTCTGTGCCACTGTCACTGCAGACTGGGATTCCCTGCTCGGCTCTGGCGTGGCTCAGCATCCTGCCAGTGAGCTAATCAGGTCAATGCATTTTTAACAGGCCATAGGAAATCTTTATATTTTTTGTCAGGCTCATTCTTCTCCCCCGTCTCTCTGTGGGGGCTGAATTATTTAATGCTGAATATCAAACAGGGCTGGTTTCCCTGTGCCAGCTGCTGACGCTGCATTTTAGGGCTGCTGAGATTGGCAGGTGGCTGCACTCCGAGCTGGGCCCGGGGGGAACCCATTGTAGCAGCAGATTACCTGCTTGCAGCCACATTTATGGAATAACCTGGGTCCTTCCAGGCACCTGAATAAGCAGGATGGGCTTGGGGAAGGGATGAGCAGTGCCAGACCAAGATGCTCACAAATCTCACCATTCCCTGTCTCCCTAATCCACCCCTGGGTGCAGTGAGAACGCCAGCTGGAGTTTGGGTGTTGATTTCCATGCTGGGACAGGCTGGGGGAGCAGAGCAGGGCACCAGGGGATCCAGCAGCCTCAGCTCAGCTGCTCCCTGGTTTGGGGCACCGTGGTGGCCCGGGATGGGCTGGCAGGGAAGGTGTGGCAGCGGGCACAGGTCGTGTGTGGCGAGGAGCACCCGTGGGCACACCAGCACAAAGGGCTGGTTTGTGTATCGGGGTTTATCTTTCCCATTAATGGCTTTCTAAATTGGTGGCAGTGGAGCAAAAAACCCAATCTGAACTCGGAGCATGCATGATTACTATTGTAATAACCTTGGCTAATAAGAATATGATGTGGTGTTAGGCTGGGAAAGAAAACACATTTCTCATTAGCTTTTTGATTAATTACTCCACATAATTTCCTAGGGGGACATGCCTGGGACTGATTGCCTTTGCTTTTGACGCGTGGAAGTGGTTTACCTTAAGTTAATAATTTTGGCGGTGACATTTTAATGGCAGGCCTCAATTAATCTCCAGTCACTGGGCAAAGGGCAGGCCCTCACCCTCCCCTCACTCCTCTGGGGGTTCAGAACACCCACCTTTCTCCAGGACAGGGCAGAGGAGCTGCGTGGGAGAGAACGTTAAGGTCAGGCTTGGGCAGCCCTTGGCAGAGGTTTGGGCTCCAAGATCTGGTCCTCCCTGCCCTGTCCCACACGTGGTGCTCCGGCTTCTCAGGGCTTTAAATACCTGGGAATGCAGCAGCTGTGCAGCCCCCTCCTCTGCCAGCACTGCCAGGGATCCAGCTGTTCCCAGGCATATGTTTACATGGCCTGCAAGCGACCGATTTCCTTCCGTGCGTTATAATATAAATATTTTACAGCAGCTGAAATATTCAGCGCTCGTTTGATGTTGCCACATGGAGTGGGATCAAATGAGGGTGGGAAGGAGGGGAGAACAGGAGAGGGGAGCAAGCAGAGACTCATTTGTTTCCCTGCCTGGAAATGGAACGGTGCTGCATATTTCTGCATCAGGAAATTACCCACAACAGTGATCTCTGCTCACTGCTCCGGGAGCAGGTGCTTGGCTGGTGCTGCTGCAGCTCCACGTGGGGCTGTGTCTGATGTGGCTGCGGGGTGGGACTGTCCCAGGGGCACATCCTGCACCTGGCCTGTGCATCCCACGTCCCAGGTGCTCCCAAAATCCGCCCTGCACTCTCCAGCCCAGCCCCTGTGCTCTACACCAGCATTAAAACATTGGCAGGCCCAGCCAAACTCCTACTCAATGAAATGTCAAGGTAATCCCAGGCCTTGCCCTGCTATCCTGGCATTCCTGGGGCTGTTGCCTCGGTGCTGGGATGGAGGGCTGTGGGGTGTGGGTGGGCAAGGCTGGGCAGCACCTCTGGGCATGTTCACCTGGGCCAGGTGCTGGCCAGGAGGAGAAGAGGCAGCAATATTTATGTTTCCATCCCAATGCATGGATCAAAGCCGACACTTTAATCTGTCCAACAACATCTCAAGGATAAAAAAGTTGCAGGCAAATCACAGGCCTAAATTGGTAATATATTTCTGCTTGTCAGTTGACAAATCACTTTACAAACCCCTTCTGCATCTTCCCACGGCCCCTGGGTGTGCTGGTTTGGGATGTGCCAGCCTTCCTCCCTCTGTGTCGTGGTGTTTGTGCCACACTCCTCCTCAGGAGGGATGTGCTGGGAGCTCAGGGCAGGCTTTGGCAGAGGTGGGGCTGCTGGTGCTCAGATTTTGTCCCTGGCCCCAGCCAGCGTTTCTTCCACTCACATTTCACTCCCCTGACTCCAGCCCACCCTGGTGATCGTGGCACAGCATCCCTGTGGATTCAGTCCAGATTCCAGTGGAGCAGCTGAGGAGTCCCTGCCAGACACGGCTCAGAGCAGAGGGATCCTGCAGGGAGACAGCACTCAGTGCCAAGGGGTTTTTCTGCCTTCACTTCTTTTTATTGAGTTTCTCTTCCTCTTCTTTCTCTCTCCTGGCCAGTGCCAGGCCGAGTTGATGAATTATCCCAATATATATTCTGTCTGGAAAGAAAACACATATCATATATATCTTTGACAAGTTATTATTCTTCCTTATCAGAATATGTGTGCATCCAGCCACGCCATAACTCACCCTCCGCGGCGCTGGCGGATCCGGGCGGGAGCAGCTCCGGCCGGTCCCGACTCCCCGGCTCCGGCCCGGCTCTCGGGATGCTCTGGGGTGGGGGGACAGGCAGGGGACCGCCTGCCGCCGCCTGCCAGCCGGGAAGGGGGCCTGGGCGGAGGCGAGAGCACCACGTCGAGCTAATTCAGCGCCTGCCTCACCTCCAGCTGATTGCTGCAAATTAAATTTCACGCCAATGAGCCGGAGGAGGCGGCGTGCGGCGCGGGGGGAGAGGGGCGGCTGGCGCGGGCACGCTGCGGAGCTGGCACAGCCTCCTGCCCGGCTCCGGGGGCACACGGTGCCCGTCCCTGCCCCGCTGTGCTGGCCCTGAGCCCCCCACAGCCCGGTGCCCCTCTGCCCGTGCCCCTCTGCCCGTGCCCCTGCAGGGGCTGTGCCGCGGCTTGGGCAAAAACCAGCTCGCCGAGGAGCGAGAGAACATTCCTGGTTGTTCCCCCACAGAATGACAGCCTCAGACTCTGGAATGAGGCCCAGCAGGAGCGCAGCTCTGGTCCGCAGCGGGATGACAGAGCACGGAGCCGGCCGCAGGGTGCTCGGGGTGCGGGGTGGGCTCTCCACAGGTGGGAGGAGTGGGATCCATCCAGGTGTGCTGTCCCTGCCTGGGTGCAGCGCTGCGAGCAGCGGGAGCGCTCCCGTCCCCACTGCAGTGCCTTTAATGTTGGACTGATTAAGATAATAACTGCTCCATCTCCGCCGGTTTGAAACACGATCTAATAGGAATCTTACAACAAAAGTTGCCAAGCAGCCAGGCCAGGATTTACTAATAGACTCCGAGCGTGCTGCAACTGAGATGGAAATTAATTTAGTGATTAGGAGATTAATAAATGGAGCAGAGCATATCCTTTCCTTTAAAGGCCGGGAGGAAGCACTGGGATGTGGCATTCCCGTGGTGCCTTCACGGGAAGTGTTCAACTCTTTAATCTCGACGCTTCCTTCCAGGCTCTGGGGCGAGGCTGCCGGAGAAGCTGCCCTGCCTCTTTTTCTATTAAATCCCATCTTCTTCCCCAGGTGTTTGTTAGCATTCTTTTGTCTTCACAGACACCTGAGCCTGGCATTTGGGGAGAAAAATCCCGATCCACCCCCTCGCCTCCAGCCGGCCTGGATCCGGGACAGCGGCAGCACTGGGAGCACACGGAGGGAGGGAGGGAGGGAGGGAGGGAGCAGTGCCTTGCAGCCTGCTCCTCTTTAGTGCTGCTGGTTCTGTTTGGCAGCAGCTGTGCATCCATATTTATTGAGGGGAAGGGAAGGAAAACTGTCGGTAATCCCAGGGAAGTGGAACACCTTGGAATTACCTGGGCAGCTGGGCTGGCGTGGGCGCACACGGGCTCCCGGGATGGAGCTCTGGGTCACCCTGGAGGGCAGACAGGAGAGGTGGGGTGTTAAACATGCTCTGAGCATTGCAGGGGGAAAAGGCATCGATGCACAAGTGTGACCCTGGAAAGGAGTGGGGATCTGAGGCCTCCTGCCTGGTGGCTCCTTGGCTGGGGTGAGGTGAGAGCTGCTTCCCTCCCCAAAATGCTGCTGGGACCAAAAGCTGGGGTGGGACACGGTGAGTGACAGGGAATCTGTTAATTCCCTGGCGGTGCCTGGAGCAGTGGGAGGGTGAGGTGGGAAGCAGGAGGGAGATGCAAATGGTTTGAGGGTACGAGGTGCCCCTGCACACCAGGTACCTCTGGGCCGGGGGCAGGAGATGGAGCCCAGGACACCAACAGAGCTGGCAGCTGCTCTCTGCTGGCATTTCCAGAGGGCAAAACGTGATCTCTCACAGATGCTGATAAGCTTTCTGAGCGAGGGCAGGAGAGTGAGATGAAGGGGAGTGTGTGTGTGTGTGTGTGTGTTTTCCCTCCCTCGCTTCTTCTCTCCCCTCGCTATCTCTGGCACAGCCTTGCAAGAAGAAGAGCCTGTGGGCATCTGTGCTTCGCCTCTGCCTTCCCTGGGGGCCATCAATATGCAGAGACTGTTACCTGGGCAGAGCCCCTTCCCTCTGTTCAGTCAAGGTCACGGCAGGAGCTCCTGGCTGCCAGGGATGGTCCTGGAGCAGAGCAGGAGTGCTTGGGCAGAATGTGCTGCTCTGGAAGAGGAGGAGGATTGGGATGGGTTTGTGTTGGGTTCGAGCCGCTCCCAAATCCGTGGTGCAGTATTTTCCCAGTGGGAAATCCACCCTCCTGCCCTGAGGGAGGGAAGGTGGGCGGACAGCATCCCTGCCGAGGACAGGGTTTCTGTCCATCCCTGCTCCCCAGCTCCTGGCACTGGGATGAAGGCAAATATTTGGAGAACGGCAGAGCCCGGCTTGCTTCAGACAGAGCCGGCAGCCTCTCAGAGGCTGGGATTAATTTGAAGGAATTTACTGGTGGGGTTTGTGGCAGAGAGAACAGTTTGCTTATTTCACACTCGTATGGCCACCTGCTACGAACTGTTTGTTCAGTTTCAAATTCTTTAATTAAAATCAACATAAAACAGATTGAAAACATCCCAAGAAGGGGATGCTTGATTTGCTGGAGGATATTGCAGCAAACGAGCCAAAGCACTTAGAAGACACCGGATCACGGGAAGCGCCCGGGGCGGACACCCGGCTCTGCCGGGGCCACCGGCCTGGGGCTGAGGACAGGCGGCCCTGGGGCATCTCAGCCTCATCACCAAGGCAGAGTGGACTCTCTGCCTCCTTCTTTATCAGGATTCCCCTCCCAGCGTGGCCGTCCCGGCAGTGCCCGGCGCGGCGGGCGCAGGCGCAGGGTGGCGGCTCAGCCCTCGGCAGAGCTGATCAGAGGCCTCCTCCAACAAACATCAAAGCTTCAATTAACAGGGGCCGCGTGCGACCCTCTTGCAGAGCCCAGATAAGAATAGAAATTTCCCTCGGAAAATGGATTTGTGTTTAGCTGCGTGTGCCGGGCGGTAAATGACCTGCTCGGCGCGGCACCGGCGAGGGGCCGGGGACAATTACGGTGCTCATTGGGAGCCGGTTATCTGAAGGAAACAGGCGCGCTGCTATTTAGCTGTCTAATATCCCAGTGGGAGGGGAGGCGGAATTAAAACCCGTCTCTTTTCAGAGCCATTTCAATCTGAAGGATTCTTCCTTTATGAGGTGGCTTTTCATTTCAAGGGGCTCCTTCCTCTCTCCCAGGCCCCGATTGGTGTGTGGCCGCCTGCAATGGAGAAGGACGGCGAGGGGAAGCAGGGCTTGGCTGGGTCTGCACCCTGACACGCAGCCTGGGGATGCTCGGGGAGTGGGAGCAGGATCTCCATGGATTCTTCCCTGCACCGGCACCTCCCGCCCCGATCTTGGCGAAATAAAACCAGGCACGCGGTGCAGAAAGTTAATCCAGAGCCAGATGGGCGTTTTAATCGCTGGAAAGGTTAAAATGAGCCCTCCCCGGCTGCCGTGGGCTCCCGCCAGCTCCCGCGCTCCTGCGGGCCTGGGAGACCCAGAGCACCATGACTGTATTGATTCAATTATTCTCTACAATGTAATACTCTGCATTTGTGTGATAGCAACAAACAGAGTTGAAAGACATACAAAAATAAATGATCTGAAAGTTAATATGGCTGAATGAGCAGCTCTGAATGAGGGGAGAGCGCTTTGGTTTTACATTGTGGAATCAATGGCGTGCAGAACAATGTCCTCCCTTCCCCGGGGCCCCGGGGGCCCTGCCTCAATCGATCACTATGCAAATTAATTGAATTCATGAAACCTGCATCGCTGGGTAATTGATGCTTCTTATAATTACCTCCGAGTTATGAGCTTTTAGGGGATTTCATTGATCCCTGCCCAGGGACAGGGCCAGGGCAGGTTCCGAGGGTGAGGCTGAGGCACTGGGGGCTCACCGGGATCCCCGGCTGTGACACCCACTGCCTGGAGCCGGTGGGATTTCCAGAGCCTGGATGCTGTGTGGAGGATGCAGCCCCTCGGGAAAGCACCTTCCCCTCCTCGGGGACCAGGGGCATGGGGAGGTGACAGTGGCAGGTGCCCCTGGAGCACAGGGCCAGGCCAGCCGTGCCTGGCTGCTGGATGGTGGGAGTGAACAGGTTGTATCCGAAGGGATAATAGGCTTATACAACGCATTATTTAAGAAAAAGGGACAGGCAATTGAGCTCTGCAGACTAATTAGATTAAATTGATGAGCTCATCAGTATTGTGTGTAATTAAGATCAGAGCTAATTGCGGCTGTTTGACGTCCTGCGTTACCCGAGGTGTCCCTTGCCCAACTGGTGGGAACTGGTTGGGCTCCCTGGGTTTCTGCTCCCTGCAGGAGGAGCAAGGGACGTGTGACTGTGCCCAGTTGGTGCCGAGCTGGGGGCCAGGCAGGAGGGAATCTGGAGGTTTGAGCAAAGAGCTTTGTGCCAAAGGGAAAGAGCAAAGAGGGAGCGGGATGGGGTAGATGGAAAGTTCCAGAAGCAGAGGCCTGCCCAAGTTCCAGGGGAACTGCAGCCATTGCTTCCTCTGGAGGATGGGTAGGATTTATCCAGACGGACACGGCTTCACAGGACGGGCAGTTCTGGCTGTGGTGTGGCGGCTGGAGCAGCCTGGGTACAGCTTTTATCCGTGCCCTTCCCTGTTCCTATCTGCTCTTTTCTCTCACTCCTGCACCACCACCTCCTCCTCGCTTCCCTCCCCTTATCCTCCCACCTCGCTTCTCTCTCCCACTGCCTCACCTGCCTCACCCTTCTGCTCCCCCTCCCTGACACGGGTTCTCCACAGAACCGCTTTGTGCCCCTCCAGGCCCTCCAGGGGCTCCATTCCCGGGCCCTCCGCCCAGCTTTGGGAAGGGGCTCCCACCCGTCCCTGCCGAGCCCCTCTGTGCCGTTCCCGTCCCGGTGCTCAGCCGCCGCCCGCCCCGGCACTGCGCTCCCTCCGCTTCGGGCTCCTTGTCTCCGTCTCCAAGGTTACACCAACCGCTTCCCGCTCCTCTCCTGAGCTCCCAGCGGGATTTCCCGATGCTGTTCACCAGTTGCGTTTTGTTCCTCACTGCCTTTCCCAGTTCTCCCGCGCCTTTCTGCATCCGGCCACTGCCTCCTCCCTTGGAGAGCATGGCCCGCACCTGGCCGAAGGGAGGGCAGCACTTGGCAGCACCTTCTCTCCTGAGAGATTCCCCCGTAACTCGGGGCTGAGCATCCAGGGCCACTCCAGGGCATCCTGGCCGAGCTGGCGGCCCTCGGGGAGACCCCGGGCTGCTCCCCCGAGGCCGGGGGGGTCCCCGCGGGGGCTGCCTTCGGAGAGCTGCTCATCCTGCTGGGAATCTGGCAGCAGGAGAGCAAACGTGCACATGCAGCGTTTATTTCTTTATTGCTGGCTGCGGTGGCAGCTGTGGGGGCAGGAGCGGGTCCAGCCCCGGGACAGGAGCCCTGCGGTGCCTCTCTGCCTGTCCCCTCGTCACAGTGGGGCTCCCCACGGCTAGGGAGGGGCTCGGAGTCCTTCCAGAGCCCCCCGCAGCAGGTCTCCCCACGGCACACCCCTGCAGGGCGAGCATTTAGGGACACGGCCTCGAGGTAATGACAGGGAGGTTTAATCCTTTCTGCGGGGTTTTTCGCTTCTCCCAGCCTGGAAAGTGGCTGGGGGTGGGGGAAGCAAAACAAACCCCAAACCCCTTCCCAGATTGTACGAGCAGCCTGAAATATCTCTGCCTTCTCTCTCTGCAGTAACTGGAGGGAACAGGAGCAGATGTTTATAGGTCACGCTGCTGGTTTTTCCCTTTCTTTTCGGCGAAGTGCTTATTTTTCTCCAGTTTCTCCTGCTGGTGGGGAGCCACTCGCAGCGTCCCCTTTCCGCGGGCAGCAGCAGCGGCCACCAAAGCCCCGCAGGTGCCGGGTGCGGGCAGCCCCCGCGCTGGAGGGGACGTCCCGGCACAGCGGGGCCCCGGCAGCGGTGCAGGGACGCGGAGCCCCGGGGAGGGGCTGCGCGGGTGGGCGAGCCCCGGGCTGTCCCCGCGGCGCGGACGGGAGGTGGCACTGCTGCACCGGCGCAGGAGCCGCAGCCTCGCTCGCCCCACGCCGCTGCAATGAGCGAGGGGCTCTGATAAGACCCGCGGGGTCTCCGCTATGTCCCCGGTTGCAGTGTCCCCCGTCCCCTCTTCCCCCGCGATGGCACGGGACTGGCCGTGTCCCCGCGCCGCCGGTGGCACTGCGGTGACGAGGGTTGGCCCCATGGGCTGTCTCTGCCCCACTGCGCTGTGCCGGTGTCCCAGGAGCTGCGGCAGCCGCAGATGTCCCTCCCTGCAAAGTCCTTTTATCCCTGTAGGAATAAAGGCTCCCCCTGCCTCCTGTCGGGTGCTCAGCTCAGCCACGCTGTGGGATGCAACAGGTCACTGCGGCCCCCGGTGTGGCCCCCGTGCTTTTGGGGGTCACCGCATCCTGCCCGAAACACCCCCAGAGCCTTTGAGGTCACAGCATCCAGCCCAAACCACCCAGAGGCTGGTCCTGCCCTCACTGCCGGGGGCATTGCCGGGTGCATCCGCTGTTTCCACTGGCACAGGAGAGGGGCAGAGGGCTGGAGGGCTGGTCCTGCCTTTGGGGGCACGCTCCCAAAGGAAAGGTCTTGGAACAGGAGAGATTGCTCTCTCGAGGCTTTGCTTTTTAAACAAGCTCTTTAGAAGGGGGAGTTCGGAGCAGAGGAGAGTTCAGACAGATCTGATTCCCCTATCTCAGACAAACACACCCGCCTTTCCCTGACTGCAGATCAACAGGACATGTTCCAGGGAAAGATCACCTCGAAAGAAATGGATTTTCCCCCTACTGCTTTGCCATTTTTGCTTGTATTTCTGAAAGCCGGAGTGACGGGTTGTGAACTTTAAGGAGCGATTTCTATTCCTTGCTCTCATCTGACATGTGGGCAGTGGGACTGCGAGCCTGAGGAGGAGACAGGGCTCAAACAGCTCGGGGGAGGATGCGGAGGGCGAGGCAGCAGCTTCCTGACTCTCAAAGCAGCTTCTCCTCCGAGTCTGCCGCAGGAAACTTCGAGAGGTGGTGCCGGGGAGGGGCAGGGGGTGCTCTGTGCGAGGGGCAGTGCCCTGGCAGTGAGGGCTCGGCGCTAATTGCAGCGAGCAATAAACACCGAGAATATCAATAGAACGATGGCATTTAATTAGTATCCAATGGCTCGTATGGATTTCTACGTTAGATCCACATTAACACGAGATTCTCTGATCCCGAGTAATGTTAAGGAACAAATGCTTTGGGATTAGTGCAGGTGCAGCCATCCTCGCTGTCTCCGGGGACAGGGGGGTCCCTGCAGGTGTGGTGGGATGGCATCTGTCCTGTCCTTCCCCTTCCCTGGGCTTTCTGGCTCTTTCCCCCAGCACAGAGCTTTTCCAACAGGTCCTGCCCAGCTGGGCTGGCCACGTCCACAAACAAAAATCCCGAGAAATGGAAATGAAGTTTCTGATCTCCACCCAAACCCGGCGCCCTCCACATTAAACGAAGCCCCCCCACCAGCCCCGCAGCCTTTTGAGTTTTGTATGAAACACTCATTATACCTTTGGTGTGACAAATGATTGAAAAGTGTAATTTGAAAGCTAAGCTCCCCATCACACTCTTCCCTATTGTTTATTTGCCAGCTCCAAACGGGTTGGCTGCCAAGGAAAGTAATCAGAAGGTAATAGCCTGATATCGGATGAATCCCCAGAGCTGCCAGCAAGCTGGAAAACTACAATCTCGGTGCCGCCTGCAGTATTGATGCGCTGAAAATAATTGTGTAGAACAGCAGAGCTGGGATCAAACTTGGGCTGACACCCGGCATTGTATGGCTCGCGTTCGGCACAGTCTGATGTGGTTATTTGTGACTGGCTCGGGGCAAGGCAGCCAAAAGTGTCTCAGGAAGAGCGGCTGCGCTCTGTTTGCCCATGTAGATGAGAAAACACCTTCCTAAAGCAAAATGCATCTCTTTATCTCCATCCCTCCCTCCCTGCCTTGCCTCTTGCTTCCCCTCTTGCTGCGATCCCGGGAAAGCGTTGATTTTATTGAGTGTGGCAAGTGGCAGTTCATTAAAAAGTGGGAGCAGATGGGGAAGGGATTGTAGAAGAAGATTAATGATGCGCACCGACAAGGAAATCGGCCCAGGTTCTGGAGTAAACACAATCACGCCGGCTTCCTGGGAGCGGGTAATCCTCCTCTGTCAGCTCCGGCCTCGTTAGCCGGCTGGCGGGGCCGGGCGCTAACGAGCAGGGATTGCCACGGCAGCTCCCGGCGCTCAGGAGCCCTGGGCACCCCTCGTGTGCCCGGGAATTCGGCTCCGGTGCCGGTGCCGGTGCCAGCGGGGACTGGGAGCGGGCGTGGCTGTGGGGATGATGCTCTGCTCGAGGCCATGGTGGTGCTGCCTCTCTCGGGGGTGGCTGGCACGGTGGGCTCCGTGTCCCTGCCGGTGAGGGGTTTCCCCATCTCTCCCTCCCCGCCAGCTCCGCTCGCTGCTGGGAAGGGTGGGTGATGGATGCCCAGGGTGAGAGGGAGCCCTGCTGCCCCTGCAGCGCTGCCCAGCTCCCGCGGGATACTCAGCCTTCCCATCTGGGATACTCAGCCTTCCCATCTGGGATACTCGGCCTCCCCACCCGGGATGCCCGGTGACGCCGCTTGCCTGGGGGAACAGAGCTGTCCTGGCAAAGAGGAGCGAGGCTGCTCCCGTTAAATTCCTGCCCGCAGCCTCTGCTCTGCGCCGTGACCACGCTCACCTGTCCCTCCCTGCCTCACCTGTCCTGTCCCGGGGGCTCCGTTCCTCCCCTGCCAGCCCTGACCCCTCCATGTGCTGACGGAGGGGCCGCACACGGCCGAGAGCTGCTGCTGCCGCTGCCGGGTGGAGATTCAGGCTGCATCGGTGTTGCAGAAGGACTGCTCCTGCCAGTCCCCCCTCCCAGCCCTCCATCAGGGATGGGGCTGCAATTTTGCTGCAATTTCCAGAAAAGCACCTGACTCCTTGTTTAAAGACCTGCGGGACAGGGACACGTCTGGGTGTGGCGGTGACAGGGGCACACGGGGGGGCTGCTGTCCCTCTCTGATGTCGCGGGGGTGTCACCCCTTGGGGGGCTGCAGAGCAGGAGCCGGGCAGGACGGTGCTCCGTGGCTGCTCCCAGGCTGGCATTGCTGATGGGACACCGTGGCTGTCACCACTGCTGTCCCCACCTCACCCGCCACTGCGGCCATCCGGCACAGGGGGATGCTGCCAGGGAGCGCCACTGCCCAGCTGAGCCACCGCCAGGGGCATAAATAATTTAATAAAGGAACTTTTGAAATTATATTGCCCTAAATAATATAATAAACCCTAATTTACTCACATTTATCTCCCGGAGTTTTTTGTGAAAGCAGTAATCTTGCATCTTCTACAGTGATGGATTAGCAGGAAGGAAACTCCACTGGGGAATAAAAACCCACATCGTGTAGTTTTTGACATGTTATTATTCAGTTTTATCTCGGGTTGCTCATTCCTGGGCCATTACTCATGTTCACAGGGATTTTTCTCCACCCTTATTTATTTATTTTTATCATGACCAGAAGCAGAGATGTCAACAAATCATCCTGCCTTCCCCTGCTCGGTTTGGAGGGAACAGTGTGGCACGCTTTGGGGGGGTCCTGGTGGCAGCCCACGCCCCAGGGCACTGCAGGCACCGGGCAGGGTGGCACCGTGTGGGTCCTGCCCACCCTCCCCGCAGCATCCCGGCCCCGCCAGGCAGGGAGGGACACAGCTTAATTAATCCATGGGTTTCTAAGAGATCCAATCGATGGAGCAGGTCAGAGCTGCGAGTCCTGCCTGTGCTGAGGGCGCTTGATAAAACAACCCGGGCGGGGAGCTGGGACAGAGCTCTGACAGCCAGGGACGTGCCAGCACCTTGTGCCGTGCCCCAGGAGCGGGGGCATGGGTGGCACTGCTCCCCTTGCCCTTGCAAGGGGGCTGCAGTCAGCACGGAGGACACGGGAGCCCTTTGGGAGCTTTAATTCTTGCTAAAATGCAGCCTTTATTGCTCATTAGCAGCTGCGGGCAGCAATGCAGGATGCGGCGCCCCAGCCTTGTCCCTCGGAGGGAAGGATTTTTGGCTGCCTTGCTTAAGTCACAAGGAGGTTTTTAAATAACTGCAATTACACCAGGAGTGCCGGGATAGGGGCTCTCATTTATTAGCACTGCTTTGTTTACTCCCAGGCTTGGCAGAAATGGTGGAATTTGGAGCAGCAGCCAGTGCCCAGCAGAGCCACCGGGGCTGCCTGTCCCAGTGGGATCTCCCAGAGAAAAAATATTAGGAAAAAATTCTTTACTTTGAGAGTGGGGAGGCCCTGGCACAGGGTGCCCAGAGAAGCTGTGGCTGCCCCTGGAGCCCTGGAAGTGTCCAAGGCCAGGCTGGACGGGGCTTGGAGCACCCTGGGACAGTGGAAATGTCCCTGCCCATGGCACAGGGGTGGCACTGGACGAGCTTTAAGGTCCCTTCCAAGCCAAACCAGTCTGGGATTCTTTGATTCCCCAAATCCAGTCCCCACTGTGGGGTCAGCAGGCCGGGACTCCCCAGCTGGGGAGGCTCAGGCGGGCTGGGAGCGCTTCCTCCTCTGTGTGCAAACACAGAGAGCTCTGTTTGTTTGTGTTCGCTGGGAATGTGCCTGCTGCATACACACACACACACACAAATATATAAATATATACATATATGCACAGGGGCTGGGCTGGGAAGCACGCAGCTCACAGTGGGAAGGGGTTGGCAGAGCAAAAAACCCTGGAAGACATCCAAAATATGGGAATGATGGCACATATGAGCCCCCTGGATGATGGGGGAGGCAGGGCTGCGTTCCTTCCTCCCCCCACTGCTGCAGGCACCACCCGGGGGGCTCTGCCAGCCCCTCCTGCCCCCCTCCCGAAACATCCAGTGCATCATCCCAGTGTAAGAGTCAAACTGGGAGAAGCAGAAGCCCCTGCAGGGCTGAGCTGGAGGGGGCAGAGGGGGCTGTGTGAGGCTGCAGTGGGACCCGCAGCCCGGTGCCCTGCAGAGCCCAGGTCCCGCCGGGCTGCGGGGCTTCTGGCACAGCTCCCCCGCAGCACTGACCCTGCAGACCCGGCCCGCAGCTCCCTGTTTGCCCAGCCCTCTCCAAGTTTGCTCAGCTCGAGCCGGACGGCGGTGAGCAAACGAGCGGCTGTTTATCCTCACGCTAATGAGGAGCCCAGCACCGCCACTGACGACCTGGAGGACGGGGTGAGGTGAGGGAATGTGTACAGGGCAGCGTGTTTTCCAGGGAAAACCCGCTCAGCCACCACTTTTCCAGCAAGCCCGAGTTCTCCGCTGCCCCCCGGGCTGCCCGCTCTCAGGGGGCAGCAGGAAATCACATTTATTGCGAACAGGGATGTTATTGAGCCAAGCCAGGAGGTGATCAGGGGCTCCCGGAATTGGCAGTGCGGGGTGTTTAATTAGAGCTCAGCCATCCCTCATCATTCCCCGGCTCTCCGCCCTGATCCCGGCTCCCAGCCCGAGCCTGCCCCAGCACACCGAGCCGGCTCCAGCCCCAGCTCCCCCCTCAAATACCTGCTCCAGCCTCTCAAGGTGAGCACGGTGGGGGTCAGCCGTGCTCCAGCGCTGATTACAGAGCCGGCAGGAGCTGCTAAGATTTCTAATTAAGATTAAAGAATGCACACAGCTTATAAATGCTTCCCAGGAATGTATAATTCGATTTCCTTGTTCCCTCGTGTCTCCTGCTCCCGGGGCAGCTCAGATGGCTCCTGGCCACAGGCTCCAGGTGCCCCTCGCCCATCCCAGGGATGCAGACCCAGGGTCCTGGTGCCTCTCCCGCAGCACCCTGGGCAGGGATGGCCCTGGAAAACACCTTGGTGGAGCTTCTGGATGTCAGAGAGGACAGGCAGGGCCCCCCAGCCGGGTGCTCTGCTGTTCTGGATAAGGGGGAGCCACGATGAGCCCACAGATGCAGATGCAATGAGTTACAGTGCTTTTGAAAGGGAGCTTGGCTGTGATTCCTGGACCAGGAGAGGAGAGCCACTGGTGGATCCCGGCCCCATTCCCAGCCCATCCACCGGCCCAAGGCAAGCCCGGAGCAGGCACAGAGCTCTCCAGCACAGGTACCTGAGCGGGGGGACAGCTGTGCATCAATATTTATTCCAAACTCCCAGGAAACCTGGATGAAGTGTAATTATCTCAGCTCAATCAACCCGGATTAGCATACCATCCAGTCACCCATCAGACAGGGGTTTGATTTCTGGGATCAAAGCCGGCTGTAGCCGCTGATGAGGTGGGTGCAGGGGAGGTGGGAGAGGGGAGCCTCTTCCCGGGCTTTCCAGGTCTCTTTTTCCTCCCAAACCCCATCCCACCGAGCGCTCCTCGCTCGCAGCGTCGCTCCCCGTGCAGCATCTCACCCTCTGCTCTGCTCCCCGTAATTAACAACTAAATATAGATCTTAATTAAGGCACTGATGAATTTAATTTGGAGTGGCATTACTGCCTTAACTTCCAGAGCTCAACGCCTTGTTTGGATAATGTATAATATAAGCTAAATGAGTGCTTACTTGTTACCACCATAAATAATTCCTCACAAATCCCTTCAGATATGTCTCAGTCACTAATCCATATCCTCCTACGGAATATTCACAGGCACCAAGCCTCTTCCTGCAGATTTGAACATAAACCTTCAAGCCTCATGTCTAACTCCCCACTCTGAGCCTGGTGCCTGGTGGGGAGGGAAAGGTGAGGGGTGGCAGGGAGGGGTGGAAGGATGGGGAGTTTGGGGTGAAACCATCTCAGCCCCGAAGTCCCCTGTGAGGAGCCTGGGCTGAGGGTGCCTGGCAGCTCCCAGGATGCTCCAGGGGCACCACATCCCACTGGATGAGGGGTTCAGGGTCCTGCAGCCCCCGGCACTGGCACAGGCTGGGGGATACAGGTGGATCTGCAGGTGAGGGAGCTGGAGCAAGGCTCTGGGGGCACCACAGGAATACCTGGATTAGAGCTGGAGGGAGGGCAGCTATCAAGTGCAGCAGGAGGTTGGATAGTCAGGAATCAGCTCCTGCCTTTGATTAAATAACATCCACAATCATTTTTTCCTCTGCAGAGCAAGTCCAGAGCTGTGTTGGGAAGAGAAATAAACCCCTACGTTTGCTCTGCACTCAGCCCCGAGCCACAGTTGTGTCTTGCTGCTCAAAGGATTTCTGGGAAAGCTCCACCACTTTTATTCCTTAAACACAGAGCAAAACAATCAATGGGGTTTTGATATCACCTAAGCCCTGCAAACCTGTTCATGGTGAGTGGATGGAGCTGTTACAGCCTGAAAGGAAAAGCCACAGCTGGAACTCCCGGGGCTCCCAGCTGCCCTGAGCCTGCCACAACAGCTCTGGGCAGATGGACCAAGGCCACTGCACTGCCCATCCCTGGTGTGTGGCCTGGGAGGACCCAGCTAAGAGCCACCCTCTGCTCCAGGCTCCCACTGGACGTGACAGAGGGACCCCTCTGCTTTCCCAGCCCTGTGCCCATCGTTTTCTCACACAGGTCGTAACACTCCACAAGGGATTTAGTCCCACTCTGCCTTTTTTCACTACAAGTGCATGAAAAACAGATCTGAGACCCTTCCAATTTGCTCATCACTGAAAGGAAATAAAAGTTTGAGATCCTGCCTAATGAAATCAGCCTGGTGACAGACACACTGTGGCCCTGTGGATGAGGGAGTGACCTCAGGGGAACACCATTCCTTGGATGGCCGGACAGGGCACGTGCCACGGGCTGTGTGACACCAGGGATGTCCTGGCTGCTTTCCCAGTGGGTCACAGGCAGCCAGGCAGGGCTTGAGGAGGGGCAGGAACCGGAGCAGGGCCACCAAGGTGCTGATGGAAGCAGTGCCACCACCCTGCTAATGACAGCAGCCACCCTGGGCACTCAGCTGTGCCCTGTGTCCTGTGCCCTTTGTCCCAGCTGTCAGCACTTCCCTGGAAAGGCTGTGTGGCCCAGGTCAGTGAGATAAAAGCTGCTTAACCCCATGCTGAGGGCACAGGGACACCCTTTGCTGGTGGGAGAGGACACCGGGGTGCTGGGCAGGGCCATGGCTGGGCTGGGCACCGGGCTCTGCCCCGGCCCCACTCCTGTCTGCTCCACTTCCCTGCTCCCTGCTGTCCCGGTACAAATCACTTGCTCAGATAACAGATGACGTGTTTATCCCAAGGGATACAAGCCTGAATATTAGGATGTCAAAACCAGCTGCATTTGCAATACGTTACTGTCAAATGGAGAATAAAAAGGGAGTTGCAGTTATTTAATTTGGTGCCAGCGCAGGAGAGCGGGAGCAGGGGGAGCGCTGGCTCTTTGCCCAGCTGGGATCCGGACCCCTGGGCCTGGCAGGGGCTGCCTGGGGGTCTGGGGAGGGCAGGGAGGGGTGGGCTCACTGCTGGGAAGGTGCTGCATTGCTGCCTCTCCTCCCCCTCACACCCAGCCCGGGAACGGGAGAAGCCAGGCAGGTCACGGGGGGCACGTGGCAGCTCATTCATCCGTGCCAGCAAAATTTGTACTTGAAAAAATTTGTTGGGAAAAGAAAGGCTTTTTTGAAGACAAACATCCCAGCTCCTTGGGGAAGGCTCCGAGTTTGCGGAATACCAATTAAAAATATAAAAGTGCTTTAAAAAAAGTAAATCTGTAAAGGCGAGTTCTGAGATGGGGAGAGGGGGCAGAGGGAGGTTGGCACACGGTGTCCTTTGGCAGCAACAGTCCAGGGCAGGGCTGGAGAGCAGTCCCTGCTGCACAGCAAGGGCAGCAAGCTGTTTCTCCAGGTGTCCCAGGCTTTTGGCTGGCCAGGTGCCAGGGGGAACTGCCATCTCCTCAGTGTCCCTTGCCCCCCACCCCGAACCCCTCTGGGCTCATGGCAGCACTACCTGCCCCAGGTGACCTTCAAAGAGGTGGCCGTGGGGCAGGGGACACTCGTCCTCTGTCACCTCAGGGCCCGGTGAGTGACAGCCCACACGTGGCAGGGACCAGAACCTCCCTGCTGATGCTGAGATAATGCACTGGGTAATACTTTTTGACATATTTCATTGAAATATAACAAAATATTTGCATAGCTTTATTAGATAAAGGGGAGCTGACTGGAGGCAGAGCTCGTTTGGAAATACGATGTGAAAATTCATTTAAAATGAAAGAATCTGGAAGCTTAAGTTTATGGTAATAGATTGATCGCCCAGAGTAGCTAATGACTCCCAACAAATAGATCTCAGCAGCTGCATCCTGTTCCCCTGCTTGGCTGCTGCCCTGGAGTTGACAAATCCCCATTTACAGGGTGAAATGGGGCCGTGGGTGCCGGTTCTGACCCAAACTGGGAACACTGGGAGCCTGTGGTGCTCGGGCAGTAGGTGCAGTGGAACAGGAGGAGGGAAGGGGCTGCTGACTCTGGGATAAACTCCTGGGTTTAATTTCCATCTCCTGATGCTAAAGCAGATTGAAATGAAGGCACCGAAAAGCTGCAGATGAGAGGTGGGGAAATTAATAATGTCATAGTAATAATAGTAATGAGTGGCTGTGCGTGTGCTAATTAGTTTGGAGCCCTGTCTCTGGCTCGGCTGCACCTGTGCGTGCCGGGTTCCTCAGCTCAGGGAGGAGCTGCCAGGTGGGAGCCAGCCCTGCTCTCCACCTGAGCTCTGCCTTGTCCTTAGAACCAGGGGGAAATGGGCCCCATCCCAGCCCAGGGCTGCAGGATCTGTGCTCTGAGGAGGTTTGTGCTGCTGCTGGGACACACTCGCCACTGCAGGAACCACGAGTTTTGTCCAAGGACGTGGAAATTCCGTCTGAAAGGAAAATGGGGTGTGTTTTGGTGGGGGCAGAGGTGGAGCCCTGAGTGTGGGCCCTGCCTGGGCAGGGGTGGTGTCCAGGGAACAGCTCCAGCATGAGAAATGCCTGTTCTCCATCCATGTATTTAAATGCTCTGTGCCTTGGCGTGCCAGGCACTGGAGCAGCGGGCAGTGCCTGGCCCACCTCGGGCTGCTGGCAAGTGCCACGGTGCTGCCACGTGTCAGCACAGCCTGGCACAGCCCGTGGAGGGTCCCTTCCAGGCAGTGTGGGAGGAAGAGCAGGTGCTGCATTGTGTGGGAGCAACGACAATGTGGGAAAGGTCCCTGGAGCCACCTGTGGCAGGGATAAAGGCTCACGGCGGATTTCTGCCTTTCAGCACTCGAGCTGAGCTTCTTTTAAGCTGTGGGCAGGTGTGGGAGGGGGAGCAGATGAAAGAGAGGAGGAAACGTGCCAAGCAAGTGGGCAGCTGCTCCCTCTGTGTGACTTTCCAGTGGTTTGCCCGTTTGGCTGGAGGATTTGGTGAGAGAAGCTCCTGTCTTTGGCTGTGAGGAAGAGCTGCATCCCAAGGAGTTTTGGGGAGGGGTTGCTCAGCCAGTGGGGTGCTGGTGCTGAGGGAAAAGCAGCTGGTGAGAGGTGCTGTGCCAGGTCCTGGCTGGTGCCAGCTGGTTCCTGCTCAGCAGCCCGGTGGGACAGGGTGGTCCTCGGGGTACTGCAGAGTCCCAGACCCTCCCCAGCTGTTCCCTGGGCACGTCTGGGACAGGCTGGAGCTGCCCAGAGGACTCATCTGCTCCCTGCTTGCAGCAAAGGCAGCTTCTCTAAATCGCATCAAGCCCAGGAGCAGCCTCAGCTCAAAGCTTCCCTCAGGAACCACCTGGCCGTGGTTCTGTGGGCACCTGTTCCCTCAGCGCTGGCATTTCCTCATGGGGATGGTGCTCAGGAGGCTGAGGAGAGAAACCTGCTACTCACAAGGGGGGAGTTGGAGATGTTTCCGCACCAAGCTGCACATGGGAATAGCAGGAGTTTGCTGGAGAGGGTTGGTTTCCTCATCCCTCCCTCCTGCGTGGATGCAGCTCCCATTAGTATTCGGGGCTGGTCAGAGCAGCCACTTAGGCCTGGAGACAGCTCTGCACAGGCACGGTGGAAATGTCTTTATAAATGACCGCCGGCTTTGAGTGACGTGCCCTTCTTAAGCTAAATAAAAGGAAAGATAAACCTTCTAAAAAATACATGAGCTAAACATCCCTTCCACACTTCATTATGCAAATGGCTCTGCCCATTGCCGCAGCAATTAGCTGCTCCTTGGCGCTGGGGGCGAGGAAATCGGGCCTTTCTCCTCCTCTTCCTGACCGGGAGTGGAAGGGAAAACATTGGCTGCTTGTGAATCTGTAATGCTGGAGTGGAGTTCTGGAATGTTCTGGTCATCTCTAGTGGCAGAAGCGGCTCTGCCGTGCCCTGGCCGGGTTTTGGGCAGTGAACATCCGGGGGAAGCAGCTGGAGAACAGATGAACCCTCTTCCCTCTGTGACAGGGACATCTCCTGTGGCACGGGGGGCTCTGGCTGTGACTCCTGCTTTTCTGGGAAGCAGGTTCAGGTCGGACATCAGGAGGAGTTTCTCCATGGAAAGCGGGGTCTGGTGCTGGAAGGGGCTGCACAGGGAGGTTTGGAATCCTCCAAGGAATGTCTGGATGTGGCACTCAGAGCTCTGGGCTGGGGACAAGGTGGGGATTTGGCACAGGTTGGATTCGATGATCCTGAAGGTCTTTTCCTTCCTCAGCGATGCTGTGATGACCATGGTGGGTGGCACTGCTTTGGTGAGAGGGAGGAGCTGAGCCCCCTTTCCAGCCTTGGATCACCTGGGCTTCCACCTGCAGTTGCCTCTGGCATTGTCACCACCCTGTCCCCTCCCCTCACGAGTCCCTCCTGCTCCAGGTACAGCAGGCAGGTGTACAAGTTATCAATCTTGCTCTGGAGCTGCTCCACCAGTGAGATCCCTCCCTGTTGGTGCCCATGCTCTGCCAGGGCCCCTTATCAGGTTTGCAGTTTGGGATCTGCGTTAAGTGCTCAGAAATCAATTTTCAGCATATTTTGTGCTACAAAATTTGCCATGCCTGGATCCCTGATACTAATTGAACAAGAGCAATTGATGTTTTAGTAGTAATTAAAGATGGTAATTATTACCAAATCTCCCCGTGGCCCTGCATGTTTGCTTTGGACTTGTCAAAACTGGAGGCAGGTGGAATCAATCTTAATAAAGTTGGGACTTCAAAGCTGCTTCCTGGTAATGACTTTCCACAAGGTTGGTGAGGAGTGGAAGGCAGGGATGGAGAGAGAGCCTTGAGCCTTGTAGAGGGCAGGGACATTAATGGGTGCTTTCTAATTAAGTGAATTTTGAAAATCTTGATCCAAAATGAAAACTCCTCATTGTTTTTTCACCCCGGAGTGGCTGGAAGGGGGTTTGGAAGCCACAGGGATGCGATGGCTGGCCCAGCCCTTGCTGCTGGCCCATCCCCTCACCAGCAGTGGGAGGGCTCCTGTGCTTGGCTGTGGCTTTTGATGTCGCTTTCGGTGCCACCAGGACCGTGCCAGCCCCGACGGGCCGTGCTGGGGGATGGATTGCTGACCTATTTATCAGCACCTGCTTCTCCTGCATCTTTCCCTCTGCTGCCAGAGCCCAGCACCCCCCGGGGACAGGGGGGATGCGAGTTTCGGGGGCGTCCCGTGGGGATGCAATATAGGCAGCAGCAAGGGGGAGGCAGGAGAAGCCTCAGTGCAGGAAAGCTGCATTTTGGGGTGGTGTGTGGTGAGGCTCCAGCCCAAAGGGGAGCGTGCAGAGCCAGATCTCCCTGCTGGCTCCTGCCTGGATTCACCTGCTGCTGCTGCTGCTGCTCGGCAGAGCAAACCCCCGGGGAAACAGCTCCTGGCTGGTGTTTCTGCAGGCACAGGCAGGATCGGGCCTGCGGATCGCTGCCTCCGTGTCCCCATGGAAACAGCTGCGGGATGCTGCAGAGCCCGGCCCCTCGCAGCCCCGGGCCCGTCCTCAGCCCCGCTCCCGGCACAAGAGCCCTTCAGCGGGAGGCGGGGAGGGGGCTGAGCCCCAGCTCCATTTTCCTCAGGAGAGCGAGACCCTCTCTTCAGGGGAAAATGGAAATGTAATCAGATCGGCTTGTGTGGAGCAAATAGAAATCAGTTTTAATAAAGGCAGAAGAAATGCAAAGCAGCCGCTTGTGACAGAAATGGTGCTAAAGAGGCACCTCTTTAAGGAAAACTGCTCCGGGGATGTCGATCGGGAGAGGCACGGCCCTGGGCTCCCTCCTGCTCTCCCTTGTCACCCTGGGTGGCAGCAGGAGCAGTTTCCCTGCTGGGAGTGGCATTTGGGCAGCAGCATCCTCGGGGGAGGGGCCCTGGGCACCCCCACCCCCGCACCCCTCCCGGGGCAGCCCCTGCGGGTGGGGAGCGGCTCCCGCCGGCACCGCGGGGCTCAATTACTGCTCAGAGGAGCCACTTTGCCTTTATTGCTTTCATTTATTACCCAGGGGCCAGCGCCTGCTTTCTGAGGCAGCTATCTGGTCACATCGTGGCCGATAAGCAATGCTGGTCTGTCTTTATAAGACAGCCAAAATTTATCACTTTCCACTTATTTATTTATTTGGTGGGGCTCTGGTGGTGGCCTGTATTTTTCTTCCAGTGACGTTTTGCAAAAGGCTTTATTTTCCCGTTCAGCCCCAGGGGGAAAAAAGCAAACCCAGCCCAAAAGAGGAGACAGCTCTGTAATGAACCCCACTGGAAGTGAGAGCAGAGGATAAGTTTGTGTTGGGCCCCCATGGAGCTGCTCTGCGGCCGCCTGTCAGCCTCTGTTTGGTTTGAGGTTCCAAATGAGCTCCTGAGTTGTGCCCAGCTGGCTGAGGTGCAGGATGGGGGGGACAGAGCTGGGGTGGGATGGGTTGTCCCAGTTTGATCCCCTTCCCAGTGGGTGCTGGGCTGGGTGGAAGTGCTGTGGAGGAGCTCTCGAGCGGAGCAGACAGAGTGGGAGAGAACTGCGAGTGTCTGCACGTCTCTCCAGTGAAATCCTGGCAGTGAATGAGACAAAACAAGGAGGAATTTAAGGCATGGAGGCTTTATGGGGGCCCTGAGGAACAGGCTTCCTGCAAATTTCCCTGGATGAGGCTGCAGGAACGATGCCCTGCGTGTCTGCTGGGCTGCACTGGAGGGTTCTGAGCCTGTTTGGAGCTGGTGCTGGTGGCTGGGGAGGGCTGTGGGCACGTGTGTGTCACCACACTGAAAGTGGCCATGGTGGGGTCCCTGCAGACTGGTGCCAGCTGTGCCAGAGCTGTTCTGGGATGCAGAGGCCGGTGCTGGCACCCCTGGGCATCCTCAGGATGCTCCTTGCCTGGTGGCAGCAGCAGGGAGAGGATCCATAGGAGCCCCCTTTCCCAGTTCCTGCTGGGAACCAATGGATCAAACACCTCAGCCCTTCTCTTTTCCCCACTGGGAAGCTGCTCTAGAGATAAATGGCAGTGTTTTCCCTTTCCCACCAAGCTTTCCAGAAGGAAAGGGTTGGGTGTTTGGAGGGGCAGGACGAGTGGGAAGGCACACAAAGCCGAGGCAGGATCAGTAATTGGCCAGCCATAATTTCATAATTCATTTCTGTGAAACACAATGAAATTAAAAGAGTTTAGATTCCGAAGTGTAATGATCATCAATTAAATTCTGCCGGGGCTGAGCTTCCCTCTCATTTGAATTTTATTTTATTATTATGACTTCTCTGTGATTGCGAGAGGATGAAAACAAAAGCTGCTGCTGGAGGTGGTGGTGGTGGGGAATTAGAGCCGGCAATTACTGCTGGGTGACAGAGGAACCGAGGGAGAGGCAGCAGCTCCTCGGCCCGCACCAGGCTCAGGCAGGGGCATCCATCATCCTGAGCCTAATCAGTTAATGCTGATAAACTGCCAGCAATAACTGACAATTGAGCTGGGGGCTCTGGGCTCGGAGTTCATTCATTTTGAAAGTGCCATAACTAACCCATTAAACCCAGGAAAGCACAAAAGCAGAGCCCCGGCCCCTGCCTGCTGCCCTAATGAAGGCTGCTGCTGATTCTTTTAAGTGTGGATGATGATGTGTTTAGCGGCTATTGATGCCAGAGGTTCAGCCCAGGCTGGAAAAGCCGCTTGAGGCTTTGAAGAAAGGAGTTTGTGTTTATCCGTGGCAGCTTTTGCCCTGGGTGGCGGCTCCTGCCGAAAGCCGGGGGAGACGGGGCCGTGGGGGCCCCGCAGAGCAAGGGCTGGGCTGCGTTGGGTGCTTGTAGGATCCCGCTCACGAAGCGCGTGTGCTGATGGCAGAACGCTGCTGTTCCCCGCGGGAATTCCCTCCGTGGGACGGATCCTGGTGCCGCTGTTGAATTCCCGATGCAGCGGGGGCCGGGCTGGAAGGCGAAGCTGCCGCGGGTGTTGGCTGAACGCGCAGACACCGCGGTTCCTCCGGGGAGAGGCGGCTGGAAATGCCGTGCTTCCCACCCCGGGCTCCCTCCCGCTTCTCTCAGCCCTGGCACTGCTGGCAGAGAGCGCGGGGAGGGGTCTGACCCGCGGGACACAAATCCCAGGAGCTGATCCATCCCCGCAGGAAGCTCCGGGCCAGGCCGGGCACCGAGGGGCTCGGGGGTGTCCGGGGTGATTCACTGCCCCAGCCCCGGGGTCACTCCCAGCCCCCGGCTCTGGGCCAGCTCTCTGGGCTGTGGCCTGGCTTCCATCACAGGGGACAGAGGTGTCCTGATTTATATCCCCGGGGGCCCTGCTCAGCCAGCACTCCACGAGGAACAGCTTCTCCCATAAACTATAGCGCTGGAGAGTGGCTGCTTTTGGCAGTCTATCCTGTGTAACAGGGACTGCAGGAGTTCCCTGATGTGCTTTTCCTTTACTGGGGGGGGTTTCCTACCCAAACACCCCGCAGTGGTTACGACATTCCAGGTGCTGGGATCCCTTGCCCAGCTTCATTCCCCTCAGCCTGGTGCCTGGGCTGCGTTCCTCTGCCTCCCGCTCCCAGGCACTGGGTTTTTTTCCACCTTTGTTGTTAGACTGAAGAGCCTTCTATTATCAATTTTTTTGTTCTCTGTGTAGGTATTTAAAGACTTTGATCAAGTCACCTCATCACCTTCCCTTTGTTAATCTGCAGAGACTGAACTCCTTGAGACTTTTTCAATGAGGCAGGAATTGTGCCTCTGTGTCCCTCGGCTCCTTTGAAATTCCCAGCCAGAGAGTCGAAGGTTGGGCACCTGAAAACGAGAGGGTACCTGGAGAAACTCGCCCCATCAGGGCTCCACGCTCCTCGCCTGCTTTTGCACTGGGCTTTGACATTGTGCCAGCGACTGTCGGGAAGTTTCTGATCGCGTTTTTCCTTTTTTCTCTCGTGATGGATAATAACTCCTTCTCAGAAGCAGATTTCCCAGGGAAACGCTGCCTCTTCTCTGAGTCCTCCCCCCTGAGTGTGCTCTCTGCCCTGAGCTGGTGTCCCCATGCTGGGATCTGTGGGGTTTGTGTCCAGAGGAGCTGGGGAATCGCTGCTTCTTCCCCTCCTTCCCAGCGTCCCACCCTCCCCACATCGCGCTCCTCTCCCTGTCTGTGTTTGGGGAGGTGGGGAGAGCAGCACCTGGCAGTTATTTTCCTGGGAAAGCTGCTGTGCTTGGCTCTGGATGCTTTTGAGGATCAGTCCAGGAGGACTGGCTTTCATCTGGACCCTGCAGACCCCGGAGCACGGCGCTTTTGGGAGGCTGAAGGGGCTGGCTCCAGGGAAGTCCCCCGGGAACCCGCTAAAGCTGATCATCAAAGGTGTTTAGTCTTTGCAGGAAGCAGGATTGCCGAGAGACTAAATGATTCCAAGAGGATGTTTCACCTCAAAGAGGTCTGTTTTCCAGCCTGGCTCTGCATTTCAAACCCCTCGCTGAGCTGTGGGCCCAGCTCAGTCTCCAAAGGACCAAAGTGCAGGGGGTTTGATGGATTCCAGGCCCGGGATCACCTGGGCTGTGGCTCTGAGCTGCACAGAGGGGTGGTGGCTGTGCCAGCCCTCACCATCACTCTGCCCCTCGTCCCCCAAACCCCCCTGGCTGTGAGGGTGTCTCTCCTTGGCTGCTGGCTGGGGCTGTGCTCACCCTCGCTTGTACCACGGGGCCTTCCTTCCTCCCTCATCCTCCTCTCCCCAGCTGCCCTGGTGTAATGAGTTGTCAGGATGGTGAGGATGGACGGGGTGCATGGGGTCCTGATGAGATGATACAGCAACAATTCCATTTCATCTCGAATTTGACATTAAACTTTAATAGTCTCAAGGACAAGAAGCCAAGAGATATCAGATGTAATGAGATAAAGCAAAGTTTCTCTGACAGCAAATTTGATCACAAATGGGCTCTGAGATTGCTTCTTTGATATAAATGAAACATAATTCATCTTTCAGTGCCTTGAATGGGCTTTGAGGCCATGTATAATAACAGTGTCGCCATTGCTGGCTCTGACAAGTGCCAGCATGGCACTGGCAGGAAGGGCCCCGAGACACTGCTCGTGCTCCTCCCTGGCCCTGCCTGGGACAGGGAAGTGGCAGGAGCTGGTGGAGGGAGCCACAGGCAGGGACAGGCAGCACCACTCTTCTCCCCAGCACGGCAGGCAGAGGTGCTCCCAGCACGCTCCTGGAAATTTGGGAGCTGCTGGTGTGTCTGGGCTGTGCTCAGAGGCTCCTGCAGCCCTGTTCTGGAGGGCTCGGGCAGCACTGGGGGCTGCTGCCTGCAGCTCCAGCAGCCAGTTGTGGGTTTTCCAGGGTTTCAGGGACGCTGGGCATGGGGAGATTGCTGCAGGAGCCCACCAAGGCACGGTGCCTGCCCAAGGTTTGCTCCTCATGTGGCTCTCCCAGCAATGCAAACCCCCTGTCTGGGGGGCTGCCCCCCTCCACAGCCCAGCTGTGCCAGTGCCTGCTCAGAGCTTCCCCCTCTGTCACAGATAAGTGGGCACAGATAAACATTTCTCTCTAGCAGCAGCAGTGACCACTGAGTTCTGTGCTCTCAGGGGCTGTGTGAGTTTACTCCTGTCCCCAAGAAACCACCAGGTGAACTCCTGTGCTGCATGGGAGGGGTTTGCAGCCACCTTTCCATCTGGAGGCTCTGGACTCGCCTGGCCAAGCACAAGGCAGGGCACAGCGTGGCCTTTCCTGGTGTCCTTTGGCACAGCATTCATGGTGGTCCTTGTCCCCAGGGGATGCAGGGGAGGATGAGGATTTTGGGGCAGGATGAGGAGGAATTTCTGTTGCAGTTGCAAACACGTTAAATATCTGTGGAGGAATGAACAGGCCCTTTTTGTGTGATAAAGAAGCCTGAAAATCGAGGATGGCAGCTGCTTCATTTCCTGTTGGTTTTTTTCCCCCCTAATTTTTATTATCATTAAATTGCTTCCAGTGACCTGTAATATTTTTGTACAGTGGCAATTACAGCGCTTGGAGGATTAAACCGTGTTCACACACACTCAGAGCCCGCTGGCTTCATCCAAAGGGCACAGCCGTGGCTCCCTGGGGCGAGGGCAGCTCCATGGAACTTCTGCCTGCCATTTCCCTGCAGTGGCCTCCAGCAGAGCTGTGGTGAGGTGGATTCTCTCCTCATTGCCCCTCTCCCGGGCCAGGAGCACAGCACCAGCGTGACCCAGCCCGGCCATGCAGGCTGAGATTTGTGGTTCCCAGTTGCCCCCGAGCTGCATCGAGCTGGAGCGCGGGGGTTGAGCGCCGGCGGCTGCCGGGGTCCTTCCAGCCTCCAGCTCCTGGTGAATATGAAAAGCCGAATTGATTCCCTCTAATAAATGAAGCAGTTGGATGTCTCATTTGTAACTTGACATCCACGCCGGCGCTTCAGCTGCTGCTCCTCACCCCTGGCTGGGAGATGCACTTATTAAGATGGTTTTCTGCAGAGCTATTGCCGTTTGCCGGCAGCCAATCCATCCACAGCCAGCTCCGGGTCGGGAAGGAGCCGCCGGCGGGGGCAGAGTGGGCTGGGCTGGGAGAGGGCTCTGGTGGGCTCTGGATGGCTGTTTTCTGCCCAGAGCTCAGTGTCTTCTTCACCCACCATCACCAGGAGAGACACTTCCCAACCGGGCAGCGGCTCCGGTCTGGTTGGTGCCGTCTGGGTGTGGCAGGGCTCGGTGAGGGGTGCGTGGTGCTGGCCAGGGGGGGTTTGCAGGCTGTGTGGCTGCTCCACAGGCTGCAGTGGCCACGTGTCAGGTGTTGCCTCGGTGCCCATGCCCCGTGGATGTCGTGGGGGTCACAGGCTGTGCCCTTCGGGGGGTGCGGGGCCGGTGCTGCCCTTGTGCTGCCAGGGCTGGGTGATGGAAGTGGCTGTGCCCACTCCCCGCCCCTCCCCTCGCTGCTGCCGTTCCTCCACAGGGCTGAGAACAATCAGGATAAATCAGAAACCCTCCCCTGGCCTCGGCAAGGTGCTGGGAACTCGGGATAGGAGTTTATCCATCCTAAATAATAATGCACTGGAGCTGCCAGCTCCCCGCTGGCTCCATTTGCATGATGCTAAAAAATCAATGACCCGGGCGACTCTTTGATGGTGGAAAAGAGTCCAGAGGACTTGGAGCTGGACTATCCAGGGACTCCAGGATGCTGGCAGCCATTAGCAGTGAGGAGGCCGTCACGGGCTGGCCATGCCCTGGGTTTCACACCAATCTAACAAAGGGAGTTGGATGCTGCCAGTGCAGAGCTGGGGCTGATTAAATCTTTGTTTAAGAGCTCCAGAGCTCCATTACGTACATCAGGAGGGAGTTAATTAAACAGGGAAGGTGGGAGGTGGCAGCTGAGGTGGCTGAGGGCGTTTCTATGGAGGGACAGCTCCGGAGCAGCACGGACAATGTGCCAGACAGGGGCCAGCCCTCGGCACCACTGCCTGCTTGTGCCACTGCCGGCGCTTCTGGGGGCAGCTCCAGTGTGGTGCCATCTCCTCTCTGGCCCGCGATTTTCCTTTCTTTCCCCTGTGGAATCTCTGGAAAAATGATACTTTTCCCAGGAATTCCAGCACAGCTCCTCTCCAAGGCCAGTGCAGCTGCTGCCTCGCCAGGCCTTCCATTTGTTTTTGGGACACTGGGCTGCCTGGAATTGGTTTCTATTTCCCTGTCAGGAGTGGGAGGCTCCGTGGCAGCCACCCTGCTGCTTCCACTGGGCTGTGTGAGGCCATAGATTAGATTCCTGTTTGCTTCATGGAAGATCCCTGGTGATATCAATTAGATATGTCAGAGGGACCCGGGGGAATGTTTCTTCTGTTATTTATTTATTGGTGCCGGAGCCATTGCAGGCTCCCAGAGCGAGACACATAATGTCTCCTGCCTTTCTTCACTCACACTCCCTCTCCTGCTTTTTATGGCTCCTAATAAAGCCCAGCAAAGGTTATTTCCATAGGGGAGAGGCTGCTGCAGGGCTGGTACCCTGCCATGCTGGATGGAGCATCCCTGCTCACCCTCCCTGAGCCTGAGCATGGGTGAATTGTATCACCTTTGCCCTCACTGCACTTCCAAAAGCCTCCTAATTCCCTCTCCAGCCCAGTGTGTCCAGGACAGCCCTGGAGTGGGGCAGAGCTGCAGGCACCACTCAGCCCTGGAGGGCCCCAAGTGCTGCCAGCTCCTGCTGCAGGTGCCTTTGAGAGGCACTGGAGCAAATTTAATGAGATACGTGAGAAAGTGGTGCAAATAATAAAAATCTGGCAGGGCTGGAGGCAGGGAGAGGTGAGGGGAATGAAAAGAACCTTGGTGGTTCCTGGATACATCCACTGAGCAGATGCTTTATTGTGGTGCTGCAGCCCTGGCCGGGTGCAACAGGGAAATGTCACTGCTTGATGTTGGATTCTGTGTGGCACCTTGGGGCAGCCAGTCCAGGTCCCTCCTCTCCTGTGGAGAGCTGGGATGGATTAGCAAAGTGAGGATTGGCTTAAGAGGAAAAGGTTTAACCAGGCTGAAACTCAATGTTTGTGTTTGAAGTCCCCAGGGAGGGGTACCTGTGCCCAGGCTCTGCAGAGCTGCTGCCTGCACACCCAGATCCCAAAAGGTGCAGTCCTCCTGCCTTCCATGGAGCTGCTGGATTTTGCTCGGCAGAGTTGGAGTGTCCCTCTGGGTTCTGTGGATCCCGCAGCCCGGCTGCTCTGCAGGGCCCGTTAATCTGGTCGGGATAAAATACTGCTGCCTCCTGTCATCATCCATCTCCTCTTCCCCCCGAGGTCAAGTGGGGCCCTCCCGTCCATCCCAATGAGCAGGGCAGCCCATAAAACACGTTTTATGAGCTCTGCCTAACGAATCCCTCCCCTGAGGCGTGTGCTGCTGGCACGGTGCTGGGAATAGCTCCTCTCCACCCTCCCCGGAGTGCATTTCCTTGGGGCTCTCA
Source organism: Chaetops frenatus (assembly GCA_013400775.1). NCBI lineage: Eukaryota > Metazoa > Chordata > Aves > Passeriformes > Picathartidae > Chaetops > Chaetops frenatus. The sequence goes on from VZTR01002810.1 coordinate 42,425, forward strand.
GGGGTTTATTCCACAGCAATGGGGTTTCCTAGGAGGGAGTCACTGCGTGCTTTAATTGTCCCCAGCTCTTGCTGGGGTCCCTCGTGTGGAAGGATGGGGCGTGCTCCTCTGTGACCCCCACTCTGTGACCGGGGGGGTCCTGCCCCTGCCACACCCCTGGTGCCCTGCTGTGAGTAAATCCCCGCACTCAGTCTGGGAGGTGCCCGGTGTCAATGCCCCTGTTTACTCCAGCTCCATCCCTCGGAGTGAGTCCCATTTGAATGTTAATGCCGCCAAGATGAAACCTGGCTGATTAAACTTTAGACTTGCAAATGGCTTTGGTAAATAGACACCGGGAAAGGCGGGCGGAGCTGCTGCCTCACCGCAGATACAGCAAATAGCAGCACTTTGTGATTAGGTGTGAGATTCACTCTCACAAAATGGGAGTCTCCAGGGGCTCTTTTCTGGTGAGAAATCCTTTAAGTACATAAATTTATGGCAGCTTTTATTTCCCCAAACAAAAAGAGGTCCCAGGCTGTTGTGGGTGGCTGAATGGGCAATAAAGGAATGAGGAGCTGGGATGGATGGGAGCCCTGGCTGGGGGCCTGGGCGAGGCGACGGCCACTCTCATCGCAGCCCAGCCCTGGGGGGCAGTGGGACAATGGGTCACAATGCTCAGGGGAAGGTGGGTGTTGTAGGAAATGCCTCTGAGACGGGGATTGATCCATGCTTGGCTGCAGCCTGCAGCTGCTGCTGCAGGGAATGCAGGAATTACAGGCAGGCAGGGAGGGATGGAGCCTTCTGCTCCTGGGGAAGCACTTGAGCATCATCATCTGTGGGTGGGAAAGTGGAGGCGGGGAGCAGAGATGCAGCTTGGCAGAGAGATCCTTCCCTCCTGCCGGCCCTGGCAGCAGCCTCCGTCTCAGTTGCAGCCGAGGATGGATTATTCCAGCTTGGCACGCGGGTCTCTTTTATTTTCCCGATGAAAAAGCAAGCCCGGATTTGAAACACCTTTAAAAATGCAGATAGTGGGGCAAACCGCCGTGACCCCTGCTCACGATACAGAGCAGGACTTTAATGAGAGCCCTGCATTCATTCTTATCTGGAGCGCTGGGAAATACTGTGAGGAAAGCAGACAAAAGGAAGTGGTGAAGCTGCAGCCTGGGTTTTAGCACATATTGAACCATTTGTCTTTTGCTCCCCTGCTGGGCAAGAGCCCTTGGGGCTGCTGCAGCCCCAAAATCTGGGGAGAAAGCCAGCAGAGGCAGGGAGGGTCCCAGGGGAGAGGGCTGCTGGCTGCATGGCAGAGCACAGGTGCTTTCCTTGAGCTGCTTTGCTCTGTGGCAGATCTTCCCAGCCTGGTGGGATTTTGGGAGCAAGGCTTGGTTCTGAGATCCTTTGCTTGGCACCTCTGTCCCGCTGTGTCTCTGACCATCTACATGTCCCCCTACCTGAGGGGAGGGTGTAGCCAGGTGGGAGGCAGGGTCTTCTGCCAGGTAACAAGCAGCAGCACAAGAGGAAATGGCCTCAGGTTGTGCCAGGGCAGGTTTAGACTGGATATTGGGAGCTATTTCTTTCCTGAAAGGATTGTCCAGCCCTGGAGGGGTTTAAAAGTCGTGTAGATGTGGCACCTGGGGACATGGTTTAGTGGTGGCTTTGGCAGTGCTGGGTTGGGCTTTTCCATCCTAAACAATTCTATGATCTGTCCCCCTGACCCATTGCTCTGCTGAGCATTCCCTGGGATTGGATTCCAGGGCTTCTCCTCATGGCCTGCCCCTCTGCTGGGGAGCTGTGAACGTCCATGGAGAGCCACAGCTCTGATTTACCCACCCAAGACCTCCACTGCTTTCCTTGTTCTGGATATTGAAACGTTCATCATCTGTTCATTACAGAGCAAACTCCAAACTATCCTGGCTCTGAGCAAACACGGCTGCACTCGCTGGGGTGTCAGCAGGGACTGATATTTCCTGTGCCCACAGCAGCTCTCGCGGAGGAGCTGGCGCTGGATCCTCCTCTGTGCGAGGCAGGTGGAGCGATGTCCCACCTGCAGGAACGCTGGGAACACGCGGCTTCCTGCAGTGCAGGAGGCAGGAACAGCTTGAGGCGGGGCTGCTTTGGTGGGTGCTGGGCGTGGAGAGCACCTGCAGATCCGCGGATGCGGGAGGGTTGTTGTGGGGACAGGTGAACGGAGGCGCCTGGCAGAATTCCCCAGAGGAAGGGACGGAGCCAGCGGGGCCCCGGCTCCCGGCCCAGCCGGGCAGGCACCGTGCCAGGCACCGGCGCTGCCAGGCAGCCCCCGACCGCCATCCTCACGGGCACAGCCTGGGCTTGGCTTGACAGGATTCCTGGGAAAGTACTTTAAATAATACATGAAGTTTCCGTGCAGTTCAAGGCGCGCGCGCTCGTTTACCAGCAGCTGCGATGTGTTACCGTCTGATAAACACGGCTGTTATATATTATGTATATCGCAGCCCGGTGCCAGATTCGCGGGGAGGTGTCTCCGGTCACACAGCTGGGCTGTTTGCTGTGCATGAGGATGAGGCTGCGAGAGCATCCCCGATGTAAACAGTGCCGGGAAGCTCCGCTCGGAGCCGCCCCGCCGTGTAGTGAAAGAGAGTCTAATCGCTACATCTAATTACTGAGACGGGGAAATCGATACGGAAGATTTCCAAGAGCCTTAAAATATCCTGAATTCCCTCCCTTCCAGGCGGCTGCTGACTGGCTGCGGCGGAGCTCTGCAGTGTGAGGGTGATGAGGCTTCAGGCTGCCGGGCTTGACCGGGTGTGGGAGAGCAGGATTTGGGATGAGTGGAGACTTGGCTGCCTCTGGGCCATGGGCAGCGCTGACAGAGGGAGGGATGGAGCTGGCACAGTGGGCTGGAAGGCACCTGGACCTCTGCTTTTGATGGCAAAGCTCTCAGTCTGCGGCCTTGGCTCCTTCGGTGGGAGTCTCCTGGCTAGAAGAGACGTGGGGACCAGAGGGCACCCATCCAGGCTGGATGGGGATGGGGACAAGGAGGAGGAAGCTGTGTCGGGTTTGTTTTTGTCTCAGGCTTTTCAGAACACAGGAACAAACATTTCCTACATCCCACAGTGAATACTCGGGGCTCAGATTTAATCTCCCATTTATTCACATGCTGATGAGGCCCTGAGCATCCCTTTCCAGGAGCTGTTGTTTGAGCTTCCCCAACCCCTTTCGCAGCCAGAAAAGCCTTGTAGAGACTACAAGTGGCCTTGGCTGCCTTCCTGCCCAAGCACCAAGGACGTGGGCCTGGGAGCAGGGGGGCTCAGTGCCCCCCACATCCAACTCCCATCTCTCCCACTGCAGGGTCCTCCACCAGCTCTTCGTTCACGCACTGTGGGGGAAGCGAACCAGCCCCTTAATGAGATGAGCTCGGGCTCTTCCCTTGCTCGGCAGCTAATTGAGGTGTGCGAGCTGCTCTCCTGTTAGGCAATCACCGGGAGTTTGTCTAAATCCATCGCGGAGCAGCCGCCGGATCAAAGGGCCGGGCTCTCCAGCCTGCCAGGCCCGGGCTGCTGACAGTGCCTGCTGCCACTTCCCTGAGTGACTGCTTGACACAATAAATCTGTGGGAGAAGGAGGCAGTTCTGATCTGCTGTCATCTTCCCCAAATGCTCCTGATGCATTTTCTTTCCTCATTACACATGAGATGTCAGGTCCTCACTTGCGAGAGTGCAGCTCGACATCTCCCCTGCCCGTCCTCCTCCCCCCGGAGGGCTCCCAGCTCCCGGCTGACAGGGTTCCTGCAGGGGTAGCAGCCGGGGGGAGCTGCCCCCCACCTTCCCTGTGTCCTTCCCTCAGCCTGGAGCCCTTCACAGTGGCTCCTGTCCTGTGCTGTGCCCCTCTGCCCCCATGGACAACTGTTGGGGCCCCCCATCAGCCACAACCCGGGTTGTCGGCTGGCTCATCCTCCCCTTTTCTTGGGATGAGCCCCTTTGGTGCCCGCAGACGTGTTCCCTGTTCCCGGGTTTGATGTCGTGGCTGCAGGTCCAGGAGCCCAGAGCTCTTGCAGGAGCGAGCCGGGGCTCAGGGAAGGGCGGCAGAGCTGGTTCACCTCCAGCCCGCCTTTGCGGAGGAGAAGGAGCAATTAGCAGTCTGATAGCAAGATTAATAGCAGATGCTCATAATTAACTCACTATGCATGTAAGCAGCTATTGTCTCCATTTTACCCTGCGTGGATTGATATTCAGGAGTGACTCATTACAGAGACAGAACCGATTCTGCCTGCAGAGCGCAGCCACCAGAATGGAAATTGCAATTAGAGTTGGTTGTGTCCCTGCCAAAAGCTTGAGGAGCAGGCTCTGGGGTGGGACAGGCCCCCTGTGCCTGTCCTGGGGGGCTGCCCTGAGCCCCCCAAGCAGTGTCCAGGGCTGGGCTCTCCCCCTGCTCATCCCAAAGGTTTATGGCTGCAGAGCTGCCGGGCTGGCCCAGCCCGCTGCTGAACAGAGAGATGAAAAATGGCTGGAGAAGCTGGAGAATGGCCAAAACCTGCCGAGAGTTGCACAGGGAAGCAGAACAAAGCGAGGTCAAATGCTGCGGTGCTCTCCCAGCCAGAAAAGCCTTGTTTTTCACCTAAAAATGCCATCCAGAGGGACCCTTCCTGTGCTGGTGTGTCAGGTACCCTGTGGCAGCAGCGATGGGGACTTTGCAGTGTGTGACCTCCCCAGGAAGGGCTTTGTGTGTCTGTTAAAGGATGCAAGAGCAGCTTCCCCGTGCCTTGGGGGCAAGAACACCTCGGGGTACATGGTCTGTCCCTGCCTGACCCTGGGCAGTGCCCCAGCCCCACTGGGCTCCCAGCACATTGATCCCATCAGGGCCCTTCAGCACATCTCTCATGGCTCCAGAAGAACCAGGTGCCAGCCAGGACATCTGTGTCTGTCTCGGGGCACCCCTTGATCCCAGGAACCTGGTCCAGTCCTGGTGAGGGCCGTGGCTGTGAGCTCGGGCCCTGTGAAGCCGTGTCTGTGTCTCGGGGCTGTCTGCTCGTGGCTGCTGAGCTGGCCCAGCTCCTTTGGACATCCCAGTAATTGCCTGTGTCAATTCACTTCCCTGGAACAGCTTCTCTAAGGACAGCCCTCCCTGGGGAGAGGTGCAGAGCTGCTGCTGCCGCACTCTATCTTTTGTGTGGTTTTTCTTTCCTCCCCGCTCACCATCACCTTGTGAAAGTGAGACTGAGACAGGAAAGGTTTGTTTGTGTAACCCCGTGAAGTATTTTCACTCTGGAGACACGAGCTGCCATAGCAGGCAGCAGCTCTGTCCCTTGGCCCAGCACTCGGGGACAGGGATGGGGGTCCTGCACGTGGGGATGTGGTGGGGGACCTTGGGGAGCATTGTTATAGCACCCACACCACAATAAGCCCTGGCAGGCTTTTGGAGAAACACTGTGCTCTGTTAGAGGCCTGTGTCTAAGATCTTGCTGGAGGGGTGGGATGGAGCCAGAGGGATGAATCCCAGGAGCAGCACTGCCTGTGGGGAAGGAGAGCAGGAATTCCTGTCGGTGCTGTAATGCTGCAGTGGATCTGGGTGACTTTGTTGTAGATCTTGTGTCACTTGGTGTGTTCTTGACACTTCAGATTTAATATGAAATAATAAACTGGTAGGGAACCTTCGTGGCAGAAAGTGTTGCTGCACTCCCAGCCTCCATCTCCTGGGTGTGCGGCGCAGGGCTCAGCTGCTTTGGCAAGGAGAGGATGAATCCTTCCCCAGCCCGCTCCTGCTCCCCTTCCACAGCAAAGTGACCCCGACTCTCCCTGCGGGGCCGCCTCCTGCTGTCCCCGCACGGATGGAGTGGAGGTGCCCGGGGAGGAGGCAGATGCCGAGCGCTGCGGGCGGTGGGGCCGGGGCGAGGGGCTGCAGCAGCGGGACCCCGGGCGGAGGGGAGCTGCAATTACGCAGCACCGCCTGCCAGCGCCTTATCCCATTTGCGTAATCGCTGCCCCCCCGGCAGCCCGGCTGTCTGATGTGCTCCGCAGCCCCGGCGGGATCAGCCCTTTTTGGCTAATGTCATCTGCACGTGTAATTAGGCAGCCACGGTTGCCATCTGGGCTCTGCCTTCTCGCAGCCCCGTGCCCGGGCTGGGGCAGCGCTGGGTGGGGGAGTCACAGCCCTGGTTTTAGGGATGGCATCCGTGGCACAGAGGGTTGCTGTCGCAATCACCTGCGGGGTGCCAGGGGGAAACCTCTTCAGCCCTTCCCTGGCCGGGGCTCCCTGGCCGGGAACGCTGCAGGTCCCAGCTCCGCGCGGGCTCAGCCTGGCCAGGGCCAAGGGCAGGAGAGCAGGAGCAGCCCCACAGCTGCTCATTTCCGTGGGCTCAGGCGTGGGCTGGGGTGCCAGGCTGGGGTGCCAGGCTGGGGTGCCAGGCTGGCAGGGAAGGAGCTCGCTCTGCTGAGCCTCCAGCTCTTTGCTCCTGCATCTCCTCCCTGGCTGGCGCTGCCTCCGAACAGACCGCGAAGGCGCGGGCATATGGTAATGCATATATAACTGGTATTTACATTCAACAGTGTCTCTCTGTAGCTCTGTTTTCCTTCCCAAATGCTCTAATTCCTCCCGGCTCCCAGCTGGGGAGGCCGGGGGAAGGCGGGTGCCCTTGGCAGGGGTTGAGGGGCTGTGCTGGGCTGGTGCTGCCTGCAGGCTCCTGCTCGGTGTCTCCTTTGCTGGGGCAGCTTTCCTGTCTGGGAGCCAAAGGGCAGAGATCCCAGTGCTAGGCTGGGAGCTCAAACCGTGCTCTGAGGGGAGGGGAAAGTGTCCAGAAAGTGGCTTTTTGGGGTAAAATATTTGGTGTTTCCAGGAAAGGTGTGGGAGAAGGTTGTGTTTGGGTCTGCAGAGAGCCAAGGTGGATGTGCTGGGTGTCCTGCCCAGCCTGGCTTCCCCCTGGGCTCCCACCCACCCCTGCCCCATGGGTGAGCATCCTGCTGTGCCAGGAGAGTGCTCCCTGCTTGGCACAGCCGTTGGCACAGGGAGGGCTGGACATGTCCTGGTGTCTCTCTCCGGTGCTTTTACCAATGGCTGAGAAATGTGAAAACCAATTAAGAACAGAGGGGAACTGTTAAGACAAAAAAACAAATAGCTCCTGTTCCAATTGACTTTGCTCCTTAATCCTGGTGCTTGGGAGCTATCGTTGTTCCAAACATACCGGCATAATAATTAAACATAATTACTTGTAGGTTCTGGGCCGGTGACTATCTATACTGAATGCTCCTAATGAAATTTCTATTAAGCACATGCTGACTGGTTAATAAATAATAACAAGGCCTCAGTGCCTGGTCAGGGAAGGGCCCTGGTGTGTCCAGGTGGGGAGAGGGCTGTGAGCAGAGGGGTGTGGAGCAGCAGGTTCCATTCCTGTGCCATCCCGTGTCCCCTGGAGGGCTGCCGGGAGGTGTAGGGGCCCTGAACACCCTGCAGGGCCTGGCTGCCCCATCCTCACCGGCCCTGGGGGTCCCCACCAGCTCCTGGCCCTGAAAATGCAGCCTGGGGTGACCTGTGAAAGGCCCTTCAGGGTTTTCTGTCTCTGTGTGGATGTAAAAAGCAAAGGTTGGGTAATGAGGACGTTGTTGGAGCTCCAGAGAGAGGAATCACCTGTTCAGCTCAGAACATTTTCCTTGAGAATTAATCCTAATTTAGCATCCAATTATAAACATAGAGGGTAATATAATGGCCTGAAACATTAGTCAAGGCAAATTCTATAATTGATGAGTGCTAATGTGAAACAGTTTGAAAATGAGGACGCATTTTGTTTTTAAATCCTCCCTCCTCCCCCTCCTCTGAGAAATCCGCAGCTTTGGGAGCCGGAGCACTTCAAGAGAACAAAGACCCTTTGAAAGCTCTTTTTTTCCCCCCTTTCAATGCTTATCTGAAAGGACATCTCTCTCCCCTTAGTTGCTGTAATCATAAAAGCACAGGTGACAAACAGCTTCGTACCAGGCATCATCAATTCCAAGTTGGGGATTTTATAACCATGTTTGTGTCTGTGTGTGTGTGTACACACACGGCAAAGGCAGCGGCAGCACCGGGGCTCTGTGCCAGCCGATGATTCCTATCAGCCCAGGGGGAAAGCCAGCCAGCAAACTTTTAAGGGACAACTCTAATCTCGTTCTCCCCTGCGGTGGTGATGCTGCTGCGGTGTTCCCGGGGCAGGGGACAGGGATCCACAGGATACCCCGGCACCTCTCTGCCCTCGTGGTGCTGGCAGTGATGCTTTGCAAACGCTCCACAGGCGGGTTTTGCTGGGCTTGTGAATACTTTCATCCGTGTTGTGCTTTGCTACTGTGGGAAAGGAAAAGAAATTTAATGTCAGGGCTCAGAGGTGCCCCCACACAATGGCCCTGGGAAGCCAAGGGATGTAGTTCTGAGTTTCATCAGCCTTATCCTGGTTTTTTACCCCTGTCCAGCTCACCCCAACACAGGTCAGAGTTAGCTTGGCTGGAGGGCTTTACTGTGACTCACAGGTGTGGGTAAATGGGGGCTGCAAACCCCCCTTATGGACACTGCCCACAGCACTGGGGCAAAACACCTCTGAAAGACACAGCTCAGGAAGGTGGATGATGGATCTGGAATCCCTGTGTTTAGGGAAAAAGAAGAGATGCACCCACCCCCCAGGTCTGTGAATCCCTTCCCTCCTCACAGCTGCGAGTGAGAAGCAGCTTCTTAAAAACCAAACCCGGCTCGGGTCCTGAGGTCGCTGCTGGAGCTGCTGTTCCTGCCTGCGCTGGGGCGGGACCCTCAGTGTCCAGCATCCTCCTGGTCCCTGGGCAGCATCCCCCGGGGCTGGGCAGCTGCCGATGCTGTGCCCGGCTGGTTTCCAAGGCGACAATCTCCTTCCCCAGCCTTTGAACTCCAAGGTGATTTCTTGTCTCTGAACAGCACCTCGGAGCCGCCGGCGTTTCCCTGCGCTGTGCCAGGATGGCTCTGCTGCCCGGGCTGCGCTCCTCCGTCTGATCAACAAAGTGTTTGGGGCAGATAAGGCTGACTCGGGCTGTCACACGCTCAGAGAAATAAATATCTGCCTCTGCAACCAACGTGCTCAGCGGTGTTGAGAAACTTGCTGGGTTTTTCCCGCCTGGTGTTTTCCTCCTCCAGCTCAGCCCCGGGTGGACAGAGGTGAAAGTGGAATTAAATAAATTCCCTTGATGGGCTGAGGGCTCTGGAAATGGGTGGAGGGGGGCTCTTGGCAGAGATGGATGGATTGGAAAGGCCGTGGAAAGCCATGGGTTGGAATCAAGCTGAGCACTCACAGCCTCGGGGGGGGCAATGGGGTCGGGGGGAACCTGCTGCTGGTCCAGGGGGTGCAGGGCAGAGCTCTGCCCCTCACTCCAGCACTCACAGCCTCGTCCCTCAGGCTTTGGTCTCCAATCTTTCGCGAATGATAAAAAGCAAAGGAAAAGGGAAAAGAGAAAAATCTGAGGAGGTTGGAAGTCGTCCTTTGAGGACAATTTTATTGTTGCTTTGCCGTCTGAGTGCCTGAATCCACTCACAGTTCAGTGCCAAGCAATCACCTGCACTGAGCGAGCTGGGCCAGCTTTGATCCTGAGCACAACTGGAACAGCACACCTGGCCCGCGGGGTCCCTTCCCCAGGGCTGCCTCCACAGCCCCCGGATGTTTGGCACTGCTCTTTCAGTGTCTGCTACACTTCCACTGCAGGTGGGTGCCCGGGGGCTGCCTGGCCCCCTCATCCCCAGCAGGGGAATGGGGACGTGTGCCCCATTCCCGTGGCCTCTCCCACCTCGCTGCCTCCCTGCATTGATAACGATGCATCCCAGCTCGTGGGAGTTTGCCTGGAGCAGAGGGGTGTGATCCCACATAATCCAGCAGTTTCTGGGTTTCTTGGTTCAAGGACAGGTCTCAGTGTTCTTTTACTTCTCTGCCTGTCTTTTAGTGTCCCTCCATCTGGGTTTTTGTAATTCAGTCTCTCCCAGGGCGCGTGGATGCTCTCAGGGAGTATCTGCCTGCACTGCCTGACCTCTCTGGGGCTGGAGGACACAGTGCCTGTCCCCAAAAACCTCCAGCCCCCTCACAAATCCTAACACGTGAGAAGGGGCTGGGGAAGCTCTGCCAAGAGACCCCTTCCTGGGGGTTAATTCAGACTTAATCTCAGGCTCAGCGAGTCAGGGGTCGGTGCTCCTCTTTGCAGGACAAGATAATCTCCTTATCTCCGAGCCCATCGAGCTGCCGCGGCCCTCCTGCCTGTGGAGCATTAGCGTGAGCTGTGAGCGATTACACCCCAACCCTGCCCTCCCGGAGAGCTCCCGAGGGAACTGCGGGGGAAGCTGTGCCAAGCGCTGAGAGATTCAAACTCTACATTCCCCCTCCTGCACTTAAAATTGCTTTATTTCTGTCCCCCTGGGCACGCGTGGGGCTGTTTGTCTGTCTGACCCGGGCATGGAGCTCCCGTCCGAGGGACACGGACACGGACACGGACACGGACACGGACACGGACACGCTCTGTGCCGGGGCATCCTCCAAACCACCCAGCTCTGGCGGTGTCCTGCCCTCACCTGCCTCCCTACTCAAACGGAGGGGATTCCAAATCCGCTCCCCTGAGGTTCGCAGCCCTTCCTTGCACTAAGGAAGGCTCAACCCCACCTGCTTTTCCCTGCACGTTCCCCTGGCAGCCCCCGGTGTGCAGCACTGCCCGGCGCCGGAGCATTCCGCACCGAGAGGAGCTTTTGGCTCCGGCTCAGGGTGTCAAGAGCCTCAGCTAATCCAGGGAAGCATCCAAACAGACTGCCCGAGGCGCCAGCCAGCCCCGTGCTGCGGATCTGCCATTTCATCTCCCTGCTTCTGGTACTTCACCCTCAGTGAGATGCTGGCCAAAAGCACGGCTTTGGGGGAGGATGCTCAGAAAACCCCCCTTTGGAGCCGCGTGGAGCTTGGGGGAGGGGAGGGGATGCAGGAAGGGGTCAGGCAGGGCTCAGGAAAGGGCTGCTGGTGGCAGGGAAAGCTGCCTGCCCCGCGGGGAGCCCTTGCAGCACACGGTGAATGCTGCGGTGTCAACACCTCCCCTTCCCCCTCTGTGACATCCCTTTGTGAGCCGGCTTCAAAGGCGCCTCTCCCCCTTCCCCTCCTTTAGGAAGGTGTGTATGAAACTTTAATTACAGTAGCGGTGTTTAAAGGGATGGTTACACCTGCTGAACAGGCAGCAGTCACAGCAGCGACAGGAGCACACGGGGAAACATCAGGGGGACAAAACTTTGCCGGCACCATCGGGGTGTGTCAGCTCCCCCAGCACCCCATCCGTGAGGGAGATCTGATAAAGGTTTAAATGAAGCGCTCAGGCAAGTCAGATGTGGGGGAAGGAAGGGATTTATCCCTCTGGCACTGCTGCCAATAACCCTGCAGATGACAAACTCTCTTTCCTGAGTGAGCACGGCTCTGCTCGGTGCTGGGGACAGGGGAGGGGATGGACCAGTGCAGGGCTTCAATTTCTGCTCAAAACACAAACCTGTGTTGTCAGGGGCTGGGTTTTGGGGTGTTCTCAGGAACAGGGTCCCCCCTCCCTGTTCTCCCTGCATCACCAGACCCCGGGGTGCAGGCTGGGGCCTCCTGCCTGGCTTGGCAGGTGTTTACTCTGCAAAAAGGAGGATTCTACACACCAGCAGATAGAAGAATCCAGGCAGTGACTGGCCCAAGGTGGCTGGGGGAGCCCGTGGTGCCTGGGGCAGTTTGTGCCTCTCCCATGGTTGGTGCCCTGGCACAGTGAGCCCCGGAATGGCCGGCAGGGCTGGCACCAGGCTCGGCATTGTGGTGCACACAGTGACATTCGAGGACAATGTGGCAACTTATTGCTGAGCAGAGGAGAATAAATCTGCAGCGCAGGGGTGGAGGCACAGTGCTGTAAAGCAAAGAGCCAATATAACAGTCTACATAACACCATTAGTCTGGGAGCGAGGCAGTTGATATAGAAGGAGAGATGGCATGAGCCAACAGGTCCCCACTTTATTTTTTTCCCCGTGTTTAATACAGTGTTCTGGAGCTGCTCTCTATGCTCAGCGTGTTTTATTGTTTTGCTCACCCTGAAAGAGGAACTGCTGGGGCTTTGATAAATGTCTGGAAGGGCTGGGCTGGCTGCTGCTGCAGTTCTTCTGGGTGTTCTGACCCACAGGGCTGGTTCCTGGGCACCCCCTTCTCGCCTGGCCTCTTCCTTCTGCTCCTCTGTCCTGTGCCCATCCTGAACTCTGTTGGCACCCAGGATGGCATTTGGAGCCTGCCCAGAGTTCTGAGTTAATTCAGTTACTGATTTTGTAGATGAAAGGGAGATGGGGGACTGCGGAGGGGACAAGGGTAGGAAAAAGCTCCCTGGAAGGGACAGGGAGCCCTGATTTCCTTCCCCTGAGGCTGGAGCCCAGGGCTGGATCCGTCTGGGTGCCCTTGGCTCAGTGTTCCCATTAGCACCTTGCCCCTCCGAAATGCCTGCTGGAATCTGAAGGATGGGGAGGGATCCTGGGGTATCCCTGGGCTCTCCCCTGCTCCTGCCTGCCCTGGTGTGGGGGTCTGACCCCTGGGATGCAGCCAGGCTCAGCCAGGGCTTCAGTGTGACCGTAGCAGGGAGCCAGCAGGAACGGGAAGCTTTGCAGAAGTGGCTGAACAAACCCCGCCAGGAAGAGCTGGGGAAGGGCGCTACCGACTGAGAAAGCAATTTTGGAAGACAAATGTAATCTGCAGATCTGAATATCCACAAGTGAAACAGGGGGGAAGATAAAAGGAGCAAGAAGTCAGGGAATCCAAGCAGCGCCGGGTGCACTTCAAAGGGGCAGGGAGCAGGCTGAGAGATTGAGCGGCGGTGGCGGCTGAGCCAGCCCGGGCAGGGAGCCGGCACGGCAGAGAGAGCCGGGCACGCAGAGCAAAGGGAATTTTAAAAGCAAAATTTCAGACGCCTGTTTCCCCCTGGGTGAAATTACACAGAGAAATATTCTGGCAAAATACGAAAGGGACTGAGATGAAAGCAGAGCCCAGGATATACATTGCAAATGGCATCTGGCCGGGAGGGACAGCGGGGCCGGGCCCCAGGGGGGGAGCCGTGCTCTGGGGGCCAAAGCCTGCAATTCCAGAGCTGGCTGGAGCTGTGGAGGCCCAGGGGGGCGTCACCTGTGCTCAGGTGCTGTGGGAGAGCTGGTAACTGCCTGTTAGACCCCCATCCCCGTCCCCCAGCTTCTTCTGGGGCTCTGAGGGTGTTGGTTAGAGCTTGACAAGCCCCACAAAAATGTTCTGGGGGTGCTCATGTGAATCCAGGCTGCAGGAGGATTCGCTGGCCTCGAGCTGGCTGGGCCATGATGCTGGGCCAGGGAATTGAACCCTCCTGGCTGCAGGGGGCATGGGCGGGGTGGGGCTGGCAATGCCCTGTGCGATGGCCCAGCTGAGGATGGCTGGGGACAGTGGGGACCGGCTCTCTCTGGAGCCTGACCTGCCCAGTGAGAGCGCCCAGGCGAGGGAGGGCTTGGAGCAGCAAGGCAGGAGAGGGTGGAGAGCAGGAACAAAGGCACCCCAGTGGCTCGGGAAAGGTTGCCTTTGCTGGCGGCTGAAAGCGCCAGGCAATAATAATCAAGATTTATCGCTCGGCAATCACCATAGCAACATCAAAACACAAGTGGGAGAGAGATGCTCCCCGGGGGGCTCCCTGCATCTCCTCCTGCTGCTGCTCAGCCCCAACCAGGAGGAAGCAGAGCCTGGTGGGAAGGGAAGCTGGGTTTGATGGTGGAGGAAGGAGCTCTCCCAGCCGCCATTGAGCCCTGCCTTGCAGCAGGAATATCCCAGGCCGGGGTTACCCCCTGCAGCTCCAGGGTGCCTGCTCCTTTCCCATCCTCGGGACACCGCTGTCCCTTGCCACCTCCTTTTTGGGTGCCAGCCAGCTGCTGGGTGCCAACAGTGTGTGGGAAGAAGAAAATGCTGCGTTGCCTGCACTGGTGTTGGTGGCTCCAGAGGGGGATGCAGGCTCCTTCCTGGCACTGGGCTGGCACCAGCACCGTCCTGCTGCCACTGGGCAGCTCTGAAAGGAGGAGCACTTGCCTTGCTGGCACCGTCTCCAGCCCCGTCTCTGCTACCAGAGCTGCTAAGCCTCCATAAATATGCTTTTATTAATCAAGCAGTGTTTGTTTAGCATAAACCAACTCCCCTGCTAAATGGCTGCAGGAGCAGTGTGTGGTTCACAGCCATGACTCAGGGCTGCCAGCGCCGCTCCGCAGGGCGGGGAGGGCATCATCCATCTCTGCTCCTGGCTGCCAGCTGCCCCCAGAGCCCTGGGCACGGTGGGCTGGCTCCATCCCGGCTGATCCCTTCAGGTCTGGGTGCTGGGAAAGGCTCCCAAGGCTGTGCTCCCTGCCCCGGGATGTGCTGAGAGCGGGATCCATGCTGGGAGCACATCCTATCCCTGCTGGTGTGAAGGGGGTGATTGGCCCCCGACAGGGACCCCTGGCATCCCCTCGGGTCCCCAGAGGGCACAGCCACAGCTGGCCAGGCAGAGCCCGAGCCTGGGGGTGTCCCTGCACAGGAGGGAACAGCCATGGCCAGGCCCCTTCTCCGAGGAGAGCCCAGCAAGGAGGGACCCTGTGCAGGGGCTGCTGCCTGTGCTCTGTTTGGGAGCTTATGGAGAGATTGGAATGGGGGGAAAAGCAGCTTCTGCCTTTGAAGGGGCAGCCAGCAGATATCTGGTGGGAGAGGAGCTGCAGGCTGCCGGCTCCTCCGCTTGCTGATCCAGTGCCAGGTTGCAGGGGCTGAAGCAGCCTGTGGAGTTAGCAAAATCCTTTATTTTACATTTGATATCTTGTTCAGATCAATAAGGATTCCTTGAGCAATTCGGGGGCTTGTAGTCTCCTGATTAGCTGTCCCTTTATCCAGTTAGATTTTTCTTATCTAGAGTAATTGTTGTTCCAGAGAACATCTACGGCTGCAACATGACCTTACCGGCAAGGGTACGGCTCCCCGAGAAATACAGCTCCCCACGCCCGCCCTCCCTGCCAGCCCCTCCGTCTTATCTCCCTATAAATTGTTGCTGCGAGCTTTTGTTGCCTTCCCAAGGTGACCAGGGGCGATCCGGGAGGCAAATAAATAAATCTCCATTGCTGAAAGGCCCCGGTGGTGGCCGTGGGGAGGGGGAGGAGGAGGAGGAGGA
>VZTR01002810.1:63129-120550 GCA_013400775.1 Chaetops frenatus
GGGCACAGGGAAGGGGGTCCCCACCTCCCCTCCCTCAGCCACAGGCTGGCAGCAGCAGGCAGGTGATGCTCCACCTGGGAACTGGACAGGGACCCTCACGCGTGACCCTGTGGAGATCACCTGGAGCTGGATGAGCTGTGCCTGCGAGAGCAGAGCTGGCCCAGTGTCCCCTCTCCAGGTGACAGCCTCGTCTCCTGTCCTGCACTGTGGGACAGCCTGGAGCTGCCTCCTGGATGTGGGGGCATTCCGGGGAAATAACGACCCACACAGGGGCCAGCCTCAACCAAAATACCCCAAAAATGGCTGGTGAAGTGGGACGTGCCTGTTTTCTTTTCATTTTGCACCAGCACCACACAAATGAAAGCAGGGGAGTGACCAGAATCTCCTTTCAAGGCAGGGAATTGAAAATCAGGGAGCAGCATTGGTTCTGAATCCTGCCAGGATCCTGCTCATTCCTGCCAGGATTGCCCCGCTGGCTGCTGAGGGCTCCCTAGAGGGATGGATCCTCTGGAATGGGAACACACGGGGCCCTAGAGGGGTTTTTGCCTCCAGCAGAGTGAGAGCTGGGCTGATCCTGGGAAGCAGGAGCTGATTTTTCCCCTGCCAGGGCAGTCCCGTCTGATGTCAGCCCATCTTGTGCCTCTGAGCAGGGTAAAACCCTGCCAGGATGGAGACAGGAGTGGGAGCAGTGCTCTGGGTACCTCCTTGCAGTGCTGCTATTTCTTGTTGGTTTTTAATTCTGAATTACAATGCGTTTCTGCAGGCTCTACTGTATCCCTGGGATCACGCTCTGTGCTAAATCAGTCTGTGGCAATCAATGCTTTTCTAATGAATTCTGAATTCCTGATGTCAGGACATTGTGCTGCTGCTTGTTTTCTCCCTGCCCTTCTTTTTCCTCTGCGTTATTCCCGTGAGCTGCATAACACAGGTTCCATGTGTGGTGTGTGTATATATACATATATATATATATATGTTATTTTTTTTTCCCTTCCTCCCCTCTGCAGACCTCATTGGCAAAGTTAATGGTGTGTTTCTGGAGTAATTAGAATGATTTAAATGGCCTCATAACAAAGTTCTTCTGCAGGAGCAGAGGCTTCTCACCCTCTGTATCTGTCATATCTGGGCTGGGAGTGGTGGTGGAGGGAAAATGCGGTAGGAAATGGAGGGGAGCAGCCCCCCAGCCATGAGATCTGCGTGTAGGCAGGTGGGAATTAACTATTCATGGCCAGCAGCTCGGCAGGATTTGTTGGTACACCTGGAAATCCATGGCAGGGAAGGGGTGGCCCTTGCAGCGGTGACCCCGCTGTCCCTTCCCCTGGAGCTGGCACAGGGGGGGAGCAGCGCTGTGCCCCCTCTCTCCAGACCTGGCTGGGCATCCTCGCCAGCACCAGAAGATTCAGGAATACCTGCAGGCTGAGGTTTTGGCTGCAGGAAGGTGCTGCCTCTGCAGCCAGAGGTGCCTTTTGAAGACATTGCTGCCCCCAGTCGTTTGTTGTCCCCCTCCTGCTGAGTCCTGGGAGCAATTCTGCCCCTGCTCCGGCCAAAGCCAGCCCAGGCCACCAAAGGGGTGTGAGGAGAAGCCCATCCCCACGGGTGCTCCCAGCCCCTGCACATCCAACATCTGTATTTGGGCCCCAAGGGATGCTCTTGCCATGGCAACCGCTCCTGCTGCCCAGCGGTCCTGCATCCCCGACACCGACGGGAGGAGCAGCCCCGGGAGCTGTCCCGCTTCTCCTGGGTCCTGCGTGGCCACGCCGGGATGGAGCCTGCCTTTGGAGTCTCCTCTCGTGTTCCCAACAGCGCCTCAGAAATTAAGAATCAATCCGATTATTCAAGCCCATAAACAACATCATAAAAATAACATCAATTTGCACAGAAAGGCGCTGCATTAATGCGCCGAAATAATGATGCACTTTTACAACATAAATTTACAATCAATCTTGCTTTTAACACCGTGAAACAACAGTTGGAGGAGGATCAATCCTTCGCCTGAATTAGACGCTTGAGTCAGAGATGCTTCGGGGGTTATTTTTGGAAGCTTTTAGCACCGGCTCTGGCAGGGCTGGCGCTGTCGGCTCCGCGTGCGACAGTGGCTCCCGCCGCAGCCGGCACTCGCGGCAGGACACCGGGAGGTCGCAGCAGGAGCTGTGCCGGCTCCGCCTGCCTTTCCCTTGCCCGGAGCACCGGCCGGGAGCTGGCTGTGCCGCGGGAAGGGGAACAGGGAGCTGTGGAGCCGCCAAGGGCAGCCTGGGCTGTGGCACCTTCGCTCCTGCAGGCTCCAGTCCCCACCTGCGGCTGTGAATGCAGGGGACCCATCCCTGGGGCGGGGAGGGTTCGTGTCTGACCATCCTGGTCCTGCAGAAGTGCCCCAGCCTGGGTGCCTTGTGTCCCAGGAAAGCAGATTTACCTGGATAAAGCCAGACAACTGCAACTCCATGCGCCAGCCTTGCCAGGAAAACATCCCTGACATTTCCCCCACTTCCTCTGTCCTGGAAAACACCCCAAGGGGCTCAGCAGTGGCCACTGCTGCTGCTTCCCAGAGCTGCATCCCACCGAGTTCCTTTTTCCAAGTACCTTCCCAGTGAAAGCTCAGACTGTCTGGACCCGAGATCCCCAGGCCCTGTTGCTTCAGCTTTCTATTTTTATTATTTTTACTTATAAATGGGGCCCAAAATGAAATCTCTGCTTATGGAGAGATTGATTAGTGAACCAACTCAATTATGTCTTTAGCCGAGAGCTATATTAAGTAATGCAGCAAAATTATTGCTGTGTGCAGATCCATTTTGTTAAGCAGCTGTTCGCTGGCCCGAGGAGGAGAAGATGGAGGTTAAAATGCTTTTATGGTTCTGGAGGCACCCAGGGACCCCAAAGCCATGGGATGGCCCATCCCAAGGCAGGCAAGGTGGCAGTGTGAGCCCCAGCTCCTCGGCTGAGCTGGGATTGCTTCCCAAAGGGACTTGAGGCTCCAGGAGGGACGAAATTCCAGCTCTGAGGCCAGGCTGTCCCACTGCGCCCTCTCCAGCTGTGAGCCTCTTGTAATTCCCTGCTTTTTGGTGCCTGCCTGGCTCTGCCACAGCAAAGGGTCTGGAGAACCACAGCTCAGGAAGGGATGGAGCAGCAGAAGGAGCATCTTTTACATTTTACTTCCTGGCTGCCGTCCTCAGCACTGGTGTTCCTTGGCTTGGATTCCCCTCCCTCACCTGCTCCGGATACTCGGTGCCATCAGCACTCTGTAAATAAGAGTTGGGAGACTCTTATTTCTCTTATTTCCATTCTCCCTGTCCGGGTTTGTAAACAGCCAGGGTTGGGAGCGTTCCCGGGTGAGCGGCGGTGGAGGCGGAGCCCGGGGAAGGCTCCGGCAGTCCCGGCTCTCCTCCTGAAACAGGAACGGCTTCCAGGGAGCCCCGGCAGCTCCAGCAGGATCCTCTCCCTAGTTAAAAGGAAGCTGCACTCACCTCCTGATTCCGAGAGTCTTTTAGAATACAGTTAAACTCCACACTGCATTTGTACTTCCCAAAGCTAATTTAGTCCTACAAGGACAAGGGTGTTCCTGCCCAGAGCAGGTACCTGCAAACACAGGAGGATCCAGGTCAGGCCTGGGCACAATTCAAGATGTATTCCCTGTGCTCAGGAGCTTTCCTGCCACACTGCTCTGCCTGCAGGTGCAATCCCAAATGCCAGGGCAGGGAGGGGGGACAGGGCTGCCTGCTTCCTTCCAGAGAGCCTGGAACACCAAACAGGAAAATCTTGGTGCCATTCCCAATGCTCTCCAAGAGTCTCCTGAAAAGCATCAGGTTTTTCACAAGCAGAGGCCACCAATGTCCTCCCCTGGACCAGCAGAAGCCACACTGTGACCTCACGAGTCCCCATTTCCCAATGTCTGTGGGGAGAAGCCACCTGGGTGGAAAAGCCTGACAGCAACAATGGAGCATTTCCCAGGACTTCCTGCCCTCACTGAGCTCCTGGGTGATGATCCTCATCCTCTGGAGGAAGGCAGGGAAGAGGAGCAGCCGTGCTGGGCGGGCTCAGAGGGAGGGATGCCAGGATCTGGCTGCCCTGCTGGTGATGAGTGTGAAAAGAGGGATCCAGATACCTGCTCCGTATCTCCCAAGTGACACCTAAATTTGGGAATCAGGGAGAGTCCCTGAATTAAAGCCCAGCCCAGCCCTGCTCTGGCTGCACACTCGGGTCACACGTTTTATTGACCGTGGCACCGTTCCATCTGTTCTGCCTGACATTTCAGCTCCTTCCTCCTCCTCAAAGCTTTGCTTTTACAGCAGCTCAGCTCCCCAAAGGCAGCTTTTTTCTCCTGCTGCCTTCCCCGACCTCCAGAGGATTTATTTCCCTGCTTATGCTTAAAGCTCATCCTGTTCCTGTTCTACTATCCCAGGTTGCTCCAAGCCTTCTCCAACCCGGCCTTGGACACTTCCAGGGCTCCAGAGGCAGCCACAGCTTCTCTGGGCACCCTGTGCCAGGGCATTCTCACCCTCCCCAGGAAGAATTTCTGCCCAATATCCCTCTGGCAGTGGGAAGCCATTCCCTGTGTCCTGTCACTGCCGCTTCCTGATGAGTCCTTCCCAAGAAATTAATCCCAGCCCTGGGAGCACCCGACTCCCTGTTCCTGTGGTGCCAGGGGACGCTGGCAGGCTGTGGCACTGACCTGGTACCCTCAGCATCCCCGGCTTTGCCCCGCGGCCAGAGGGGCAGCCCCGGCTCAGCAGCACAGCCCCGAGAGCTGCAAAGTGCGCTATTAAATATTTAATTCAACTTAACAAGTCAATAGAGTCGGTGCTATCGGAGGGTCGGGGGCTCGCTCCCAGCCTGCTCTGATTAACAAAGCACCTGGGCAGGCAGGATCTGCTGATCCAGTCAGCCAGGGCTGTTACTCGGCGCTCGATGCCGCCGGAGAGGCAGCATTAACTGGGAAGCATCGATTTCGACATTAGCCGGCTTTTACATTCGAAAGCAGACGATGCAAGGACCTTCAATTATCTTCAAAGCAACTGAAGGGAAGGAAATTGGTCTTAGATGTGGTAAATAGACTCCACAATCTCTACTGAAGGATGCAAAGATGTACACAAGGGAATTACAGATCCTCACCTAACTGGCTGGAGTTTACTCAAAAATGTGATTGGAATTCTCCGGATTTCACGGGAGGATGTGTTGGCTCTAATCTGATCTGGAGTTTTGTTAATCTGATTGGGATTATCGCTGCAGGAAGCAATCCCCACCTGGCATTTCCTGAGGGTCAGCCCCTGGGCAGGAGTGCCTGGAAAGAGAGATTTCCTCCCCGAATAACTCTGTGAGTTATTGCCACACAACTCACCTGGTCTGGGCCTGCTTTGGCTTTTGGGGAGATTTTTTTCATTGTTTTTTTTTCTGATACCATAATGATTGCCTGCATACATGGGACTGGAGCAGCCAGGGAATGTTCCTTTGGCTCCTGAATAACTCAACTCCTCTGTCCCTGCAGGTGCTGTGCACACAGAAAGTTCTGTCCCAGCTTCTCCAGAGCCTGGTGGCCCCTGTAGGGCAGGGCTCCCCATCCCTGAGGGAATCACTGCACGGTGGGGGGATCACCCTGAGCTCCCCAGCCCCTGGGCACTGCCATCCCACACAGATTCCCTGGCACAGGGAATCCCTGGCACAGCTCTCCATCCGTGCTGAGCCCAGTGCAGGGATCCCAACCGGGCTCGCGGCTGTGCTGCCTCACCCTGCTCAGTCAGGGCCCTGTGTAAAGCACATAAAGCAGCATTTTTGCACTCACCACCCTCTGCTTTCCATGTGGGATAGCGGCCTGCCTGGCTCCCTTCACATCCCTTGTCCCCAGGCACTGCTGGGTAGCAGGTGATTAATGCTCCTGAGGAGCCAGCCCTGCTCCCCCTCTGTGCCAGGCAGGAAACAGCGGCAGGAAAACACCGCTGTTATTGTGCCGAGGCTCAAATAAGGAAATCCTGTGTAAAATGTTGTTTTTCTTTTTTTCCTCCGAGCCTTGGTGGTTTCCTCAGCCCCAAAGGCTGCGTCGAGCAAACACACCAGATCTTTCTGCCGAGGATTATTGACTGGGAGTCACAGTCTGTGCAAACAGGGCTGGCAGGTTTGATCTGCAGCGCGGCCGTGTCAATGCTCCCATTGATCGGAGCACGGGGAGCTCGGAGCTTTGGATGCTGGCACACGGGGAGCTGGGGCTGGCTGTGCGGCACGGGAGCTGGCAGGGATGGGTGGCACTGCCTGGGCACGGGGCCCTGTTCCCCTGGCGAGGGGACACACCTGGCACGGGCTCCGAGGGGAGCAGGGGGATGCAGGACCCGCAGCCCGTGTGCTGAGGCACCGCTGCCCAGCCCAGCAGGGTTTATCTGCATCAGGTCAGGCTGGGTTTGCTCTCCCCATTGCTTAGCAACACGGCAGGGCCGGCAGAGCCGGAGAGGAAGAGAAGCACAGGGGGCTGAGCTCGGCTTTGCCTGTGCTCGGTCACAGTGGTGTCAGAATCCTGTCCCTGTCCCCATCCCGGCCTCTGGTGTGGGCTGGTGGTGGAACTGAGCTCTTCGGGAGTCTCAGGCCGTCTTTGTTCCTGTGTTTATTTTGTATGGAACAGGTGATTGATGCTCTGCTGGGAGCAATTTGGGATATCCTGAGTTGTCTGCTTGGTCAGGTGGAATGCTGGCACCTGGAATGTTTCCCCCAGGTTGGGATGATCCCCATTACCTGCATATAAATAGCGATATGAATAGTGTGAGCACTGTGTGAAGTGGATAGCCCCATCCATGAGCCACTGGGAACGCTGTCCCATGGAAACCCCCCCAGGCTGGGCCCTGTCCCTGCACCAGCCCCGGGCAGGCAAAAAGTGAGGGCTGTGATTGCAGCAGCTGAGCCTGGCCTGTCTAGGAAACCTGCCTCGAAACCCTGGGTCTCGTTAGCTATTTCCAAGGAGCACGACGGCCCTCTGGGTGTGAGCCAGCAGCGGCGGCAGGCTCGGCACCAATGGGACAAACAGAGCCGCTGTGACAGGGGAAAGGCAGCGCTGCCGCTCTCCCCGCGAGGCCCAGGGAACGAGCTGCCTCGGCGGGCGGCGTGGCCGGGAGCCAGGGAGATCCGAGAGGGGAGATCCGAGAGGGGAGATCCGAGAGGGAGATCCGAGAGGGAGATCCGAGAGGGGAGATCCGACAGGGAGATCCGAGAGGGGAGATCCGAGCGGGGAGATCCGAGCGGGGAGATCCGAGAGGGGAGATCCGAGAGGGGAGATCCGAGCGGGGAGATCCGAGCGGGGAGATCCAAGAGGGGAGATCCGAGAGGGGAGATCCGAGAGGGGAGATTCGAGAGGGGAGATTTGTGCAGGGAGATTCTTGCAGGGAGATTCAAGGGGGGCGAGGGGAGACGGGCGGCAGCGGATCCGCGATTCCGGCGCTGTGAAACCCCTCGTACGTTCGGATTAAATACGGAGCTCCACAGCCATGAAAAAGCCAAAACACAGCCTGCAGACTCTCCACCACAACACGGGGGATCTGAAAGCCTCGTTCAGGATTTTATCTCCTCTGGGCACGGCTGCTGGGGTGCAATGAAGCGAGGGAGAGCTCCAGCCATCGGTGCCATGAGCATCTCCCAGCCCAGCCTGGTGGGAGCAGCCCTGGACAGTTCTGGGGATCACTCAAGGCTCCCTGGAGAATATTTTATTTTTTTACCCCAAAATAATCCCCCCTCACTCTGTACTTACCCTTCTCTAGCTACATATTCTGTTCTCTGGTAATTAAATCAAGCAGCACAAGGGCAGAAATACCTCATGAGCTCCACTCTGGCGTTACATCAACACCTTGGAGCTGCCAATGCCTCCATCCTCCTGCACAGCCTCCACACCACTCATGGGGAACAGACTGTTTAATCTCATTGCCCATCTCTCAGGGCCTCTGGGACCCTGTGCCCAGGCTGTGCTGCCCCTGGAGCAAGGTGCTGGCTCTGCCCAAGGGCTCCCACAGCATCTCTGAGTTAATGTGAGCCGAGGGGAAGGGCTGGGGGCTCCGTGCCCTGCTGCCCTCACCCGGACCCGCAGCCCCGGGCAGGTCACGGTGCGCAGGCTGGCAGCTCCCAGCAGCCCAAACCACGGGCACCTGGCCCGGGTTCCGCTCTGTTTGCCTGGGATGTCCTCCAAACCGCGTCCAGTCACAGGGAATTTTCAGCCTGAACGGTGATTTGGCTCCGTCCTGGAGGTAGCAGAAGGTTTCTCGTGCTGCCGGGGGACTCCAGCAGCTCGGGCAGGGATTGTGGTCGCTGTCCTTTGGGCTGGAGGGTGCTGGCAGGGCAGGCGGCTGTGCTGGTGAGCGGGCAGGTGTCGGAGCTGGGAGGAGGATGGCGACAGACTGGGATAACCAAATTCCTCCGTGTGGGACAGGCCCAGGGGCAGGGATGCGGAGTGCCAGTAGCGCCCGCTCCGGAGGCAGCCGTGCCTGGGGAGATGGGCGCTCCTCCCGCCGTCGGAGCTATTTATCTTGGGAGAAACAGAGGAATATTTTGTATCTTTGACAAAGCAGCACTTTACAAGCGCTTGACACTTTATTAACTAATCTCTGATACTTGAGTAATTTATTATGTTTAAGCTGGTGCCATCAAGTCTCTCAGCAGTGTCCATGTGCGCCGGGAAATAAATTAAAGACTGTCCAGAGATACTTGGCTCATCGCTGTGATTGCTGGGCTGGCGAGATGGAGGGCTAAGGTTCTCTCCTCCTGCAAATTGGAAATTAGGAATTAATAAGATGACAGGCCAGAGAGCCCCGCTGGCAGCGTCTGGCAGAGAGCCGCTGGTGGGGGAACGGGCACGGCGCTGGCCGGGTGTCCCATCTGGGGAGGCTCCAGGAAGCCTCGTGGTGTGCCAGCATTTCCAAGGAGTCAGTGGGATAATGTGGGTAATTACAGCCCTGTCAGGCAGGCATCACTCCTGGACAGTGTAATGGAAGAGCTGACGTGGGACCTCATTAATAAAAATTTAAAGGAGGTGATACAACAAATGCCAATCAGCTCTGGGTGTGGAGCACAGCCCTCGCCAGACTGGGGTGGGATCTTTCTGATTCGATTCAAGTGTGCCTGATGAAGGTGTCAGTGCTGATGAGGCGCTCCTGGGCTCCGGGAGATGGCCCAGTTGGGCTTCAAAGGCTTGGGATGGAGGCTTGGGGTCCCCTCTGGGCTGGGGGGCACCGGCTGGGGCAGTTGCCAGTTCTTCCCACCGCAGTGGCACAAGGAGATGGGGAGCTGCCCCATCCTCCCGTTTCCACGGCAACGCACAATTCCTGGCTGAGGGAGCAGGGAGCAGCCCTGGCAGGAGCTGTTCGGCTGCCGGCGAGCCGGGGCCGGGGCTGGAGCCGGGGCTGGGGCCGGGGCTGCTTCCTCCCCCACCAGCCATGGCCCACACGAGTCCTTGGGCACAGTTAGTGGGTAATTAAAACGTGTACCATTAACAAACAACAACTGAAACTCTAATTACTGAGCCTGTGCCTGCGTTTCCCCCTCCCCAAATTGCCCAACTCAGGGGAAGAAGCAGGAGTAGGGAAGGAGGCTGAGGGCAACCCTTGATTATGTTTATTAAGCCAATACAAAAACTCGATGCTGTAATAGTAATTAAATTAATTATAAAAGCAAATTGCTTCTGAAAATGGGATTTGCCAGCTCATGGGCTGCTGCATGGATCTGACAGGCTTGGGTAAAGGGGGCAGGATGCAGCCCCCACCCTGACCCCTCCACGGTGCCCAGGTCTTTGCTCTGGGGTGTTTGTTCAACTTGTCATACCTGGCAGGACAGATTTTGGGGACAGACACAGAGCTCTGTCCTGCCTTTCCCATCCTGGCTTTCCCCTCAAAGGCAGGGGAGCTCCTCTTGCTCTGGAATGCTGGGATATTTTGGGTGAGATATGCAGAGGAAAAGGAAGGGCAAGGCAGAGGAGAAGTCGCCAGAGGGATATCTCCACTCCCTTATCACATCCCATTGGATGCCTGCACTCTGTAACCTGCCTGGTGCCAGTCAGGGGATGGTTTGTGACTTTATTGAAAGTGAAAAATCATCTGCTGAAAGATGAGAAAAGTGCTGGCTTAGAAGTGACACGTTTTTGGCCCAAGCTGCTGGGCCTGGGAAGCTGCTCAGAGGAAGCAGATTGCTTTCAACCAGAAAGGGTTTGATTGAAAACCTTGTTTTCTGTGGGAGGGAAAAAGTTTTGACAAAATGTTTTTACAGTAACCTGGGCCCTGTCTCACTGCCGGCTCTGGAATTCGCTTCCCCTCCCATCCGAGCATTTGCCCTCAGCAGCCCTTGTGCTGATGATTTCGTTTTGAGGATGTTTTGGCAGCCAGGCAGAGGATGAGGATGGGGCAGCACCCCTGGGGTGCTGCAGGGTGAGGGAGAAGCTGCCCCAGTCAGGTTTCCCCTCGCTTTGCAGAGGGTCTGTGGTCAGTACCTGCAGTGGTGCTCCCAAATTGCCTCTGGCAGAGCAAAGGGCTCTCTTGTTTTCACAGCCTGCTGGGTTGTATTTTGCTATTTTGCCTCTTTTAGTAAATGATGGAGGTGGCTTCTGCCATGCAAAGTAGGTCAGAACCTGAGCAAAGGGTTTTCCAGGTGCCCTGGATTGGGAAGTGGGAAGCACCAGGCTCTCCTCTCTCCCATCCTGCTCCTTCCTCCAGAGGCACACTGGCATCCAACCACTTTTAACCACTGGGTTTGAGCAGAAAATTATAAGTTAAATTATAAGTAATGCTCAACTCTCACCGGGCTCTGTCTGTTCTGCCAGTGAAGGAGCTGCTCCCCCAGCCCAGCTCTGCATCCAGGCCAGTGCAGTCATTATGTCTGCAGGGGGCTGGGCTGCAGCCCTCGGCCTGAAAAATGCATGAGCGTGCTGCTTCCCTGGGCAGCTCAGCCTTCAGCCTCCTCCTCAGCATCCTCACTGGAGCCGTGCTCTGGCTGCACAGGAGAGCAAACCCTCCCACTGCTGCTCTTGCTGCAGCTGGCACCAGTTCCTCACTGCGGTTTCCAGGAAAATCCTATTGCCTCAAGAAGCCCTGGCACTGCCAGGGGTGTCCAGCCCACCTGGAATGGCAGCTTGCCCTGAGCTGGGGGGCAGAGGGACACTGCTCTGCCCAGGGGGGGATGCTGCTGTGCCATTGTGCACAGGATGCAGCTGGGAGGGGACCCCAAACCTCAGCGGCTGCTCTGGGGGTCTCCAGTTCTTGACCACAGTGGCCCTCGAGCAGGAGAGCCCCTCCCTCTTGGGCTGGCTGGGGACAGGGCAGCTGGAAGTGCCAGTGGGACTGCACCAATGGGAAAAGCTCCAGGCACACCACAGAGAGGATTTGTGAGCGCAGCAGGAGCCTCCCGGGCAGGTCTCAGGGAAGATGAGAGAGTTCTGGAGTGCTGTTCCCGAAGTTCAGCAGAGGAAAGTGCTGGCTAAGCTGCTCCTCTGGCTCACCCCGTGCTTTCCCCGCCGGGTTTCCGTGCAGGTGTAATGGATGGAGAAGAGTGGGATTGAAGGTCCTGGGGGCAGAGAAGACAGCTCGTGAGCCATCAGTCAGGTGCAAAAGCAAAGTAGTAACATTTCAGGGCAGTAATTTTTAATAATTTATGAGTTTCACTCGGTTCCCAGAGTGTTATTACCTCACTTAACATCATTTACAAATTACACACGATCCCATCAATTGTAGTAAAGTGAGGAAGTGTCTGGGAGACGCTCAGAAATCAAACGCTATAGAGCAAATGAGGATTTATGGAGCCGAAGGGGCTGCGGTGACGGCGGGGGCAGCCACGCCGTGCCCGGGTGCCACCCGCCCCAGTGCTGCTGCTCCTGTGCCCCTGGGGTGAAGTGTGGTGGCTGCAGGGACGAGGGACGAGCCGTGGCACCTGTGGCGTTCTGTCCCTTCCCCGCAGGGAAGGAAGGCAGGCAGCAAGCCCTGGTCCCGCTCTCCTCCTCCTCCTCCTCGTTAGCGCTGCATCCCAGGCACGCTCGGGGAAGCGCCACTTCCTTTGTGTCACCGGTGGCACAGAAACCTTCTCCATGGCAACACAGCCAGCGACGTGGCCTGCTGGGATGCTCTGCCAGAGCGGGACCGGGCACCTGGCGGGCAGCACCAGCAGCGAGGGCTTCGGGGGGCTCCAGCAGAGCCCCTCGGGTCTGGAGGAAGGGAAGGGACACTCAGCTGCAGCAGCCCATGGCATGAGCAGCTCGCCGTGTCCTCCGTGGGATGCTGAGCTGGGCCGGGCACCTTGGTGTGGGCTAAAGAAAGGGTTGGGAGGAGCATCCGTGGTCGGATGGCACGGGCAGGACTCCCTGGACGGGGAGCTGCAGTCCCCAAATTGCCAGGGATGTTAGTGGGCTCCATGGCCAGGAACTGCCTCGTCTACAAACAGATTATTTTTGAGTGAAAAGCAGCTCCTCAAATGCATTGACTGTTGAAAACCACACAGATTTGGATACCGATGGCACCGAGTGCTATCGCTGAGGTGTCTCGGCCCATCTGCCTAAAGTAACTATTGATTTTGGTTGATATGCATCGATTCTAGGAAAACTGCCCTGCTTTAAAAATGAACTTCCAGTAGTTTCAAAGGGAAGAGGCAGCGAGCGCTGTCTCTCTCCCAGGGCTCCGTCGTTTCGTTAAAGGTGGCTCCTGCATCTGAAAAAACAGGAGCGAAGGCAAACAAATAGCTCGGAGGGAATTAAAACGCATCGATCCTCGGGGCAGGGGATAATGGCCTCCGCTAAAAGCTTTTGGAGACGTTAATACCTCGCTTTGAATAAAGATCTGCCTCCGCCCGAGCCCCGCTGGGGCGGGAGGTGCGCAGCTCCCGCGTGTCCCGGTGCGCTCCCCGCGGGCCGCGGGAGGCCGGGCTGTGCCAGCTGTCCCTCGCTGTCCCTCGCTGTCCCTCTGTCCGTTCACCCGAGGTATCTCCTCCTCGCAGGCTCTTTAACTGGCAGGGAAGGGCAGTGCCTGGGCAGAGGGCCCCGGGCAGCCTGACCTGGCAGAGCTGCACCTTCCAGACCAACAGGCAGAGAGTCCATCTGGGAGAGCCAGCCCGAGCGCCTCCAGCAAGCCCTCTCTGTTAATTAAAGGTATTAATTGGCATGCAGCCTGTTTATTTAAAGAGGCAGTGGCCTCTGCGGTGCGTGGCAGCGATGAGAGCACGCACGGAGAGCAGAGTTTGTGAGGCACTTCTGTCCCCATCCCTGGGAGCCCTGCGAGGGGGCAGGGGGCCCAAGGGACGCCCGTGGGGCTGTGTCCGTCCCTGTCTGTCCCATCTCCTCCCGGCCCCTCTGTGAACGCCCAGCCTGTGCTGTGGGCGAGACCTGGTGCAAGCAGGGGAGTTTGAATGTCAGGAAACACATTTTTGGTGAAAGGTGCGTTGGGTGAAAGGTGTGTTTCCTCCCTTTCACTGATTAATTTGCACTATAAGCCACGGGAGGGATGCCTGCATTTCATGGTCATTCCTGAGCAGCCTGGACACTGTTCCTGCATCCCAGGAAGGGGATGGGATGCAGCATTGGCACTGGCACCATGCCCTGCCCAGGTGGGTGACAGCTCCAAGGGTTCAGAGGCTCCACCCTGATTCAGTTAAAGTCCTTGCACTTCCATCTCTGAGCGTAGTCTGGGAGCGACACGAAAATTACATCTAATGATGAATGATTACAACTTCCAAGGTAAGTCTAGTTGGTTGACTAATCAATTTGGTTAAGTGAAAATCCATAGCAAATGAGGCAGCCGCAGTACAACATTTCTCCATCCAATTTAAATTAAAACACCAACCATAATAATTTCACAATTACTCCGGGAGGATGCACCAGGGACTTGCCCCTTGAGAAGGGAAATGTCAAGGACTGCAGGAGAGGCCCCAGGAGTGGGCAGGAAAAGGGAGCAGGCGCTGGCATGGCTGGCTGCCCATCAGCTGCCCACAGCTCCCAGGGTGAGCCCAGCCCAGGAGCTGGAGAGGGGAACCTCCTCCTTCAGCTGCAGTGGTAATTCCTCTGTTCTGCTGTGGCAGGAACGTGAGGGACAGGAACACTGAATGCCTTGGAAAGTCGCCGCCGCAGCAGCCTTTAGTGGCCTGAATTATTTATGTGTGTGCAGTTGTGCTGTGAGCCAAACTCTGCCCAAAATAAACAGCCCTGGTCACCAGGGTCTGCCTTGGGCACGGGGGCTCCAAGGGATGGGGGTCTCCTCCACAGCAGGTGGTGGTGAGGAGGGGCCTGGAGGGGGTACCAGCACTTCCTTCTCCAGTTTTTGGCTGTGCTTTCATCTGTGCCAGGGATAATGGACGATCCATGCCCTGGCTGGCTGCCAGGGGTGCCCGGCAGAGACGTGGCACAGTCACCTTCCTTCCTCAGGGGCTGGGGCCAAACTTTGCTGATAAATTATGGAGCAGCTTCTTCTCCCCACGGCTGTGGAAACGCTCCTGCCTGGCACAGGAGAAGCCTTTGCTTGTGTTTGGATATAAAAGGGTCAGGCGCCGGTGAGGGAGAGCCAAGAGACATTTATTTCATGCTGGAATGCAGAGGTCCCTGCACGGGCACTGGCTGAGGAGCAACACAGATTTCAGAGCAGTGTCTCCTGATTCACCTCTCCCAGCCTGGGGAATGGAGGGGTTTGTGCCTGAACACACAAAATGGTCGCTACCCTTGCTGGAGGAATTGTAGTGTTTCCCCCTGGAAAGCTACAGGGAAAAGAGATGATCAGATGTGGCTCATGTAACAGATGGATTTATGGATTATTTGGAGCCTCTTGTACTAATTTTGCAAATGCTGTATGTCTGCAGGCTCTTAATAGCTGCATTCCTGGCTAAATGGATAAAGAATGTGTCCTGTGGGGACTGCAGGCTTTGGGGAATGACTTATGCAAATTCTCTGGGCTGAAGGCAGGTGATGATGAGTTCCCTCCCAGGACACTGCAGACCTGCTTGGTGTGACCCAAAGCCCGAGGAGGACAAACCTGGCAGGCAGCTTGGTCCTGGGTGCTGGGAGATGCTGTGGGGACGGGACCACTGCTGCCCTGGGATGGGGGATGAGTGTTCAGACCCCATCCCTGCAGAGGGAACTGTGGTGGGACCAAAGGATGGAGCTCCTGGGGGCTCCTTTCAATGCCAGGGTCGGGGTCCCAGGGCTGTCCATGCCATGTCCCTCCTCCTGCCAAGCCTCCCACCTGCTCCTGGGCTCAAGATGTCCTTTGAATGTTAAGGCTGTGGGTTTATTACCACTTTAGCTCTACCTTAGAGCAAGAGCACAGGCAGAGCTGTAGCCCAGCTGGAGAGCAGGAGCCGAGGTGCTGGAAGATGCATTCCGAATGCAAGGTGGAGGGGAGAGAAATTATTAAACTCTCAGATAGCAACAGAGCTTCCTTTGTGAGCACTGGAGATGGGAAATTATGCTGAAGCAATGCATTGCAAATCACTCTCTGAAAGGCAGAGAAGGGCCTTTTATCCCGCGGCCCTGAAGTTTTCCTGGTATCTTTGTATGCAGAGGCATTCCTTCAGGGGAGAAAGAGAAGCCAGCAATTTTGTGCCTGATTGGCAGGCTGTCCAGCGCTGGAAAGATATTTGTTTTTTCAGAGAAGGGCTCACAGGCTGAAATCTCGCTCTTGCATTTTCCATTACAGAGGAAAATGAAACTTGGAAGACGTTCTCAGTGAGGGCTGCTTGGCCTGGCAGTGAAAGTGGTGCTCCAGCAACTGGAGAGAGGAGGGCTGCTCGTCCCGGGGGAGGTGGGGATGCTCATCCTCCTACCAGGCTCAAGGGTGGAGTTGGGGCAGCACAAGGGGCTGCTCAGCCCCCATTCCCCCCAGGGGAGGGTCTGGGCAGAGCCCACCAGCCCTGGCTGCCCCTTTCCCCCCTCGCCGGGCTCCTCCATCCAAGGCAGGGAGGAGGAGCAGCTGCTCCCACTAAAGCTCCCCAAGTTCCCCGTGGCTCGCGCTCGGCATCGGCGCCGAACCAGCTCCGCTTGGCTCGTGGAGTGGAGCCTTCTGGAGAGGGTTCAAGAGGCTCTCTGGAATCAGGAGTGGCAGGGAAGAGCCTCCAAATCTCACTTTCTTTCCTCACTTCATGAAAGACATCACAGTGCTGGAGTGGGTCCAGAGAAGGGCAGTGAAGCTGAGGAAGGGTCTAGAGAGGCAGTGCGGTGAGGAGCAGCTGAGGGGGCTCAGCCTGGAGAAAAGGAGGCTCAGGGGGGACCTTGTGGCTCTGCACAACTCCCTGCCAGGAGGGGGCACAGGGGGGCTCAGGCTCTGCTCTCAGGGAACAGGGACAGGACAAGGGGAAACAGCCTCAAGCTGTGCCAGGGGAGGGGCAGGTGGGACTTCAGGAGGAATTTCCCCATGGAAAGGGTGGTAAGGCCTTGGAACTGCCCAGGGAGGTGTCCAAAGAAGGACTGGATGTGGCACTCAGTGCTCTGGGCTGGCTGAGAAGGTGGGGATTGCTCACAGGTCAGACTGGATGAACTTGGAGGTCTTTTCCAACCCCAGTGATTCTCTAATCCTCAATAAAGCATCGAGTCAGAACTTGTGCCAGGCCCCTCCTCAGCGCGTGGGGAGAGCACCCAGGGATGGGATTCCATAATAACAAACACCTTTGCAGCACCTCATTAAATCACGGCGTTTCTGAGGCACAGCGGGACGCTTGTGTGAATAAATAGCACAATCTCCCCGGCTGAAGTATTTTCACATCTGAGTTATTTCCTCTGCATATGATCAGCTCCTTCCTCGGGTTTCTTCGCTCCCCCAGCCCTGCCACGAATGATTTTCACTGATGAGCACAATTAACAAATGAGAGACAAAGTTGAAAAAAACACGTCAGCCCCCCCAGCCTGCCTTTAATGTTTTAAAGTTTAACAAATCGCCCAGGAAAATGGAGCGAGAGAGATCAGCGTGGCTGATCATGGCACAGCTTCTCCCTCCTTGCTGCTTGCCTTTGTAGGTGACAAAATGACAAAAAAAAAGAGAAAGAGAAAAAAGCGGGTGGTCAAAAAAAACCCATTGGAAAGGCAGACAGGGTGTTTATGGGACCAGTGTGTTTGTGGGTAGCAGGGGATGAGCAGGGCTGCAAGACGAGGGCTGCGAATTGGATTTAAAAGTAAAGTTAATTTACTTTCACACAGGTTGCAGCCTGACGTCCCTCAGAGCCGTGTGGGGGTTCTTTCTACAAACAGAGGGGTCCCCCAGCCTCAGCCTCGGGGTGTGAGGCTCTGTGTGTGCCCAGGGGGTGCTGGGGACCGAGCTGGGCTGGGGAATGCAGCCCCCTGAGAGATGCCAGAGCGCGGATCCCAGGGGGTTCCTGTGAGGGGCTCCCAGTGCGGGGGCCTTTCCCACTGTGGGACCCTGGGGGACTCCCTGGGTGCCTCTTGCCAACCCCTCCAGCTTCCCAGCACCTGCCCAGGGACCCCACCACACCCCGGTGCTCCCCAGGCTCCCCCCTGCACCCCCCCTTCCATGGGAGGTGTTTTCCAGCACGCTCTAATTACCGGGTGAATAACGGGCCCTCCCTGGCAGTTAATGTGTTCGGGAGCTTTATTACCAACAGGAGAGAGATGACACAGAAGGATATTACACACGGTGTTGCTGGTAATTATTTTTATGGCTCCGTGTGAGGTTGATGGTGGTGGCTGTGTGCCTTTGGAGGTGCTGCTGCCTCTCGTTTCGGGGTAATTAATGTTCCCCGTGCCCCGTAGGTGGCTGCCTGGGGACGTGCCAGGGTCAGGGGCTGTGGTGGGAGCTGGGCTGGTGCCAGGGAAAGGCTCTGGGTGCTCTGCTGGTGCCTGCAGCGCTGTGCCTGCACCCTCATCCCTCAGTGCTGGCACCTCCAGACTTGTTCCTTTCCCTTCTTGGTGTCCAAACCCTCCCTTGGCAAAGCCAAGCCCTCATCTTGGCAGAGAACTTGTTGCTCCAAAGAAAATGAAGGGATACAAACATCTTGAAAGGTGATGAATTCTCACAGCCTTTCTCTAGTGAATTTTGCTTCTGAAAATCTCTCCCTCTCTCTTTGCATCTGCTAATTGGTCTTAGCATTAATTAATCTGATATCATTATATTCCCGTTAATTTGTCAAGATATCATTGCTTTCTTGGGCGAAGAAATGCTTTAGAGAGCTGTCACAATTGGAATAATTCCCCCCCCTTTAAAATTACCAGAGAAGTCATTATCAATTAAGCTAATTTGCATACACATTAGAGTAATCATTTTAGCTTAGCCAAATTTGTGAAAATTTACATAGTAAATTGACCTTCCACACTTTCACTTAAACATATAAAGTGCAAGAGGGACTCACAGGCCTCGATAGTGAAGTGGGGTTTATTTTGCAGAGCTCTCGTACTCAGAGAGGCCTAATTAGACCACGTAATTTTTTATTCCAGCCACAATTGCAAAACAAATAGGTTCTTCTGCAGTTTCTTGCCTTTCCCTTTGCTGAGGGGATGTTGCCAGATGTCACCAGAGGGGCCTGCCCTGCTCTGTGTGTCCGATGGGTCCCGGCTGGGCAGTGGGAGAGGGGGCACAGCAAGAAGGGAGCTGGGACCCCTCAGGGGAGCAGGGCCAAGCAGGGCCTGCAGTCTCCAAGCACAGACTGTTGAATTCCCACCCCTGCTTTGCCCAGGAGCCAGCAGCAAACTCCTCCCCTTGGCCTTCTACCCGAGCAGCCCTCCTCTCCCACCAGCACACACTTTGGCCTTGAGCGGTTTTAACGGCAGCCTTCATGGTTTGATGGAGGATTTTACACTAATGCAAGGCATTACCTAGTTAATTTGGCCAGAATAGAGTGTAATTTTGCACGGTCAAAGTCATTGCTGCTTGAGCTAAAACTTCCATTACGGAGCCCTGCCCTCCCCGCAGGGGCAGAGGAGTGGTGCTGCATTAAAGGGAGCCCAGGGAGGGGCTGGGTCCCCTCTTGTGCCCTGAGGAGAGCAGGGCACAGGGGCTGAGGCCTCTGTTTTGGTTTGCAAAGACAGGTGTCTGCTAAGGAAGGCAGGGGTCTCCCTTGAAATGGAAAATGTAATCCCCCTCCCTCTGAATTATTATTATAAATCTGAAATTAAGGGGCTCTCAGGCAAAGATATGAGAATAGGAATAACAGTTCTCTTAAGCACTGCCAGAGTCAGAATCCAGCCTGAGAGCCTGTCAGTTGGGATGTTGGTAGCAGGGCCAGGAGATGGTGACCGCAGCCTCCTGCAGGGACAGGGGTGGCTTTGGTGGAGCAGGGATCCTGGAGAAGGGTGGAGTTTTCCTCTGCAGCTGCAGTGGCAGCGTGGAAGTGTCTGCTCTTCCTCTGGGAATGCAGTGGGAAAGGGCTGCCTGTGCTTCCCTGAGTCTCCCATTCTGTCCAGGTGGGGATGCTGGGCTCCTCCCCACCCCTGAGTGCAGCATCTCCCCAGGGAATGATGGAATTGGATCAGTCCTGCAGGGAGACTCGATGGCCCCTGGACAGGAGAGGTCTCCCCGGAGGGAAGGATCGGTGTGGGAGAGATAAAGAACCCTGCCCCAGCTGGTTTGAGCAGATGGGGATGGAACACAGACTGTTTGTTACATCTTGCATTGCAACCCCAGACAGGCCCCACCGGCTGTGTCCCAGGCCCCAGGGCAGGGGAGGGGCCGTGCCGAGCTCCTGCCCCGGTCCCACCAGGCTTGGCCTTGCCCGAGGATGGTGATGCCAAGTGCTGAATAAATAGAGGGCACAGAATTTGGCTGCTCTGCTGCTGAGTAACCAAGGCTGCTGTGGGCTGGCAGGGCTGGGCCTCAGGAGGGTGGCAGCTCCCAGGGCAGCGCTGGTCCCACCAGGCTGATGAGATAAATCTCTTTAATGTGTCGTCTGTCTGGGTTTGCAGATGTCCCCAATTCCCTCCTGCCAACTTGCTGCTGAACAAGGCAAGCCACAAAGTCATTCAGCCTTGTTCCAACCACTGGATCCCTTGGGCAGGGCTGGTTCTGGCAGAACTCTGCCCAGCTGCTCTCAAAGCACTCGGTGCCCAGAGTGATCCTTTCCCCGTGGCATTCCTGGAGCTGGAAGGTGGGATAATAACACTTTGGAGCAGCTACAAAGGCGCTGGGGAAGGCTGTGCCATGGCAGCGAGCAGCTGGTGAGGATAATCCATTTTCCAAGCGCCTTCACATATCACAAGATACATAATTAGGAGTTGTGTCGAGGGGGGAAACAAAACAAAGCACTGCACCTGTTTGTAACATCCTGGTGAGTGCTGTCCTGCCCAGGACCTCCTTTTCCAGCATTAGGGTGTTCCTTAGGCCACGTGGCTGCGATTTCCCAACGATGCGAGACAATTTCCCTGTGAGACATTAATTTTGACTAAGTATTTTTGATTCCACTTGCTGTATAACGAAGCCCAGGGAAGGATCCCGACTGATTTTGGGGAGCTTGTTAACCACCAGATCACTTCAGATCACGATCCCTTTTCCTTCTCCCATTCCCAGCAGCTCCCTTTACAGACCTGCTCTGCCTGACTGCAGCAGGGGCAGGGCGTGCTCAGCCCCGCAGTGCTCAGCAGTGTTCGTGCTGCTGCAAAATCTGCCCCAGCCTTGCCCGGGCTTGGAATGGGAGCGGGAGGGTTTGAGGTGCGAGCAGGGCGAGCTGGACTCCCTGCTGGGGTCCCAGGCACCGGCCCGGTGTCCCCCTCAGCAGAGAGCACGGGGAAGCAGCCGCCACCTCCGCTGTCCCCAGCGCTGGGGCTGAGTCAGCAGAGCCCCCGGCAGCCCAGCCCAGCCCAGCCCAGCCCAGCCCAGCCCAGCCCAGCCCTCGCAGCAGCTGGAACCAGCCAGCAGAACATCAGCAGAACCAGGGCAGGGCGGGAGAGCCCGAGGAACTGAGCCCAGCTCCGAGCAGACGCCTTGGCCTCGCACAAACCCGGGAGGTTCCTTGATAAAAAAATGCACCCCCTGGTGCATAAAAATAAATAAATAAATAAACACCGGCCGGGGCTGAAACCAGCCCAGCTCCAGTCTGTGTCTGCTGTGATGCTTTTGTTTGAGGTGAGGGATGCTCCGTGGAGGCTGGGGGCACGCAGCTGCCTGTGGCTGTGCGAGGGAAGGGCAGGCACGCGAGAAAACACCTATTTCTGCTTGGAAAAATCTGTGATTAGAATTTAAGGCACATCTAGCATCAAACCAAGCCTGTTCGACACCTCCAAATGAGGTCTGGCAGCCCCCACCCCGTCGGGGTCACACCTTGCTGGGCGGAATCGATTTGGGAGGTGGGGGGAAGGCAGCAGTACCCGAATCTCTGCGTGGAGGTGATGGAGGGCTCTGTTGGGGCTGGGTGTGAGGGCAGTGGTCACTCGGGCAGGGGGACAGAGCATTCCCAGCCTGTCTGGTCACAGAGCAGATCCATCCTCCCTAATTACAGCGACAGAGGCGAGGCGTCTGTCGAGCGGTCTGTTGAGCTGTCAGGAGGATGAGCTCGCCCTGAGTGAGGCAGAGATGGAAACTCTGCAGGAGAAAGGCAATAGTCTTGATCAGAGGGGCAGGCGCCTCACAGGCTCTCTGAGAGGGCTCAGTTTCCCCCGAGGCTGTGCAGAGCCGGGGTGGCAGCCGGGTGCTCATCAGGCTGCGGTGCCTCCGGGCACTGTCGGTCACTGGCACCGCCTTTTCCTCCCCAAGATCTTCCCCAGGCCAGCCCAGGCCTCCCTGTGGCATGTGAGGGGTGAAAGGTGTTCATTGCCTGGGCCCAGCCTTGCCCTGCTGCTCTTTGCATCTTCATAACTTTATTATCAATAATAATTACAGGGTGATTATTTTTGGCAGCAAGGCAAGTCCTTCACTGATGCAAAGGGTGGGACTTTTTCCATCGTGAAGAACTCAGGAGCCGTCCACCCACCTGTGTAGTGTTTCTTGTGCCTGGTTAAAGATCGTTAGAGCCTTTGTTAGCAGAGCTGACTGACAAGGGGAGTAGATTAATATTAGAACATCCTGTCAAAAGTGGTGAAAAAGCTGGATTGATTTTTGGGGGAGTTTAGTCAGAGCTGTGTGTAGAGCCTTGGGTGGTTCCACTGCACTGCACTGAGCAATCTCCTGCATTAGCAGGTCCCTCTGGGAGCAGGCAGCTTTGCTGTTTATTGCAGACACACCACTGGCTCTGCCTCCCCCAGAACCCAGCCCCTGGAACCCAGAGCTGCTGCGGTGTGTGGGACCCACAGTGCTCTCTGCCCTGTGCTCATTAGGCCTAATTACACCTAATTAGTGGGCCTGGGAGTGGGCAGAAGGGCAGTGCACACGGACGGGTCCCTGCCAAGGAGCCAAAGCCAGGGAAGGGCAGGGCCCTTGGCTCACGAGTCCCCTTGCTCCTGGCCATTCGTGCCACTGCCCCTCTGCAGAGCTCAGCCTGCTCTGGCAAACGCTGGGACCCCCAATCCGGATCATTTGCACCCTTCCCCTTCCACTGTCACTTGCTTCACTTCTTCCCTGCACAACAGAAATTCCTGCCCTCGCCCCCATCCTCTGCTTCCACTAATGCTCTTCACTTTCAAATGCTAATAATCCACAGCACTAAAAGGCTCAGAAGTGGTTCTAGATTGTTTGATCCTTGCCCTGTGATCTGCTTTCATCTTCCACCTTTCAAAGGTTACTTTGGGTTTACTTTGCCCCATTAAGACTGTCCAGATACACAGGCAGGAACTTTGGCTGGGTTTTGGCAGCAAATGCACCCAAACTCTGAAGGAGATGCGCAAAGTTAAACTTGGGGACGTTGCCTTTTCCTGGCTGTTCTTCACTCGCTGTGGCAAACACAGGCAGGGTTTTAATTGATGCTTCCAGAGGTGCTGCCTGGCCACCCAGCAGCAGGGGATGTGGTCTGAGCCTCTGGGGGCTTGTGCCAGCCCCCTCTGCCTCCCCTCAGCTGCAGGGCCCAAACTGTTTAATATTTAAACCCAAGCAGTTTAATATTTAAACCCAAGCAGCCCAGGCAAAGCTGCTTTTCTTCTTTTTATTTATTCTTTTAATTAAATGCCAATTAGAAAGGAAGAGAGAGAGAGAGAAAAAAAAGGCATTAAACACTTAAATACACACTACACCCAGGTTGCTGGAAGTTGCTACGAGCTAATTAGCTACTTAAGTGATCATTTGAAATTCCATATCAAACAATTCATAATCTGCTCCAAAACCTGGAGCTAGCAAGGAAATTCATAGAACCACACAATCACATGATGGTTTGGCTTCGGAAAGACCCTAAAGATCATCTCATTCCAGCCCCCCTGCCATGGGAAGGGGCACCTTCCAGGCTGCAAGCCCTGCCCAGGTGCCTTGTGCCAACCTTGGCTCCCGTCAGAGCCTGGGAACAGCAGCACCAGCTCGGACACTGCAGCCCTTATGGACCAAAGAGCCAGGGAGCCCAAATATCCCCATCTGCAGAGGAGCCCTGGTGGTTTGCAGGTCCTCCCAGCTCCACCGGGGGACTGCTGCCCGATTCCCTGCCCGTTTCCCTTTGCTGCTGCTGCTGCTGCTGCTGCTGGAGCAGCTGCTCCAGCGGGGGCTGGCAGCCCCTCACCTCGGCAGGGCTGTGATCAGGAGGTCAGAGCTGAAGCTGCTGGAGCTCAGCCTGGCTCCTGCCCCTTGCAGAGCCCAGCTGCGTTTTGCCCTTCGTTAATAAATGTGCTCAGGGGTGTTTTGAAAGTCAGTTTGCCCTGGCCTGGCTGCAGGAGGGGGACTGGGCAGGGCATGGGGGGCACCGGGAGCGGAGGCCGAGCACGGGGCACGGGAGCCAGAGCAGCGTGGGGAGCTATTTATTGGTATTTGCATGTGCACTAATAAAAAAAAACATCATTCCAGGCTTCAGCCCTCATTTGCCTGCCAGCAAACAGCAAAGCAGCTCGAGCGGGAGCGGCAGAGGGGGAGCGTGTTGTAAATGCGCCGGGGAGATTTCAAAGGCACTTTAAAGCGGGAATGTGGTCTGGGGAAGAGGCTGTTTTCAATGCAGATTTGTTTTTGTTTGAATTAGTTGATGCTTATTTTAAGCTCCTGTGGCACACTGTCATCTCTGGATTGCTTGTTTTCCTGTGCCAAAGTCAACCTTAATTTCTCCCCTCCTTTCAAGAGGGAGCCGTGATTTTCCCTCTGCTGCACTGAGCATCAGATGGGCAGGACAGAGCCGGGCTCTCTAAGCGGTGCTGACAGGATTACCTACTGATTGCCGGAGTAAAACCCTGCATTCCAACTACGGCTGGGGCAGATGGCTCAGGAAAGCACTGGAAACTCGTCTCTAATTCCTAGTGAAGGACAAACCTCGCAGGGACCGGAGATTCGCTGTGGATAAGCTGGAAAACTTCTGCTGCTTTTCTAAAGCTCGTCTGGCAATCCTGTGCATCCGGAGCTGGGCAGCCCTTCCCGGGCTTGGAAAGCCCTCGCGTTTGTTCCCGGCCCCGCGTGGCTCAGGGGGGCTCTGGCGTGGTTTTCTTGGGGAAAAAGTGAACGTTTGGCTCGGTTCTGAGGAAAGGGAACAGCCTGGGCTGGGCTCTGGGGATGTGCCGCCGGCAGGAAGATGAGGATGGTGAGAGTTCCCAGGTCTGAGAGCATCCTCTGCCACCCTGGCAGCCGTGGCATGGCCAGGGCAGGGGGTGCTGTGCAAAGCCACTGCCCCCCGAGGTCTGTCCTGGGTGCAGGGGACACCTGCACAGGTGTCACCCCTGGGACCACCGTGGCCACACAGAGGCAAGGGGTTTGTCCTGGGGACAGAGCAAAGGCAGTGTCTGTCCCCAAAGGTCGCTGGTGGTGGTGGCTCTGCCTTCAGCCAGGCCCCAGGACACAGTTCAAAGGATCAAATATTAACTAATTAGCTAATTAGTATCTTATTAGCAGCTAATGGCCAGAAACTTCGCGGGCATCTGCTGCCCTGGCAGGCAGGTTGGGGGGTGCTGAGGGAGCTGGATGTGAAGGAGAGCACAAAGATGGCACTCCCAGGACCAGCCACCCACTGCCCAGTTTGTGACACCTCCGTGGATGTGTTTTTGTCCTTGACACCACTTCCTTTGAAGATGGGCACCTCATAAATCATGAAAGCAAGAACTGAAACTCTTGACCTTCCCTTGGGCCTGCCCCAGGACGCTCTGCTCCTGTGCCATCCCTCAGCCCCCTGCACCTCCCAGCTCAGCCCTTCCACCACCAGGAGCTGTGGCCAGCCCTCCTTTGTGGTTTAACAGGATTTCTGCAGCCTACACAGCAGAGGCCAGGGCTGCTGCTCACCTGCTGCTGTAATCTGTGCTGCTAAGCCTCCAGCTCTGTGCAGAAAGCTTAACTTTGCTGTGCTTATTCGCCTTCTCTCTTCCCCTGCATCCTGCAGCCGTATTTCAGGCAGGAAAAGTTAATCTGCTTCCCCTTTGGCTCCAGACAAAGGCATTTGGAAGGAGATACAAATTGCTGATGGATTGCTGTCTCTGAGCCTCAGCTGGGACAGGGCCACTTAAGGAGTCCCCAGCAAAGGGGAGAAGGTCACTTGCACAAGATGCTGAGGCCTCACACGCTGGGTTTCAGCATCTGCAGGCACTGGGATTAAACAGAAAATGACTGTAGAATGGGACGTGGCTCCTGCAGTGACACTGACAGGGGTGTCCTGCCCAGGGCTGGGGTGGCTCCTGAGCTCCTGAACCTCCATCCCACACCTGCAGCAAACAGACCCCTGAGCACCCCTGGAAAGGCCGTGGCTGAGTGTCCCAGGCACGGGCTGGAGGCTCTGCAGGGCTCCATCAGCTCCTGATTCGGGAGATAAATGTCCAACTTCAGCTGGAGGAAAGCTCTGGTGAAGCTGCAAAATTAGAGCTGCTGGCTTTGGAGCTCCCTGCAAACGCTTCCTGACGGAACCCGAAATGACCGAGATTAGACAGAATTAATACGTGCGTTTTTCTATAAAGATTTCTAGCACAAGCATTTCATAAAAATGCAAATCTCAGCTGAGATTTATAATTAGGAGGGATATGTGCGGAGCTAACAAATGATCAGCACAGCCCAGCTCTCCATGGATAATTGCTCGGGGCTGGCGCAGGGTCCCACGGCAGCCTCGGAGCCTCGCGGGGAGCGCGGGCTCTCCTGGGAAAGCAGCCAGAGCTCAGGGCCAAGAGGGATGAGCAGGGATGTGGTGAAGTGTCCAGAGCATCCTCTGCCACTCCCCTTGGAGGAGGAAGAGGAGGAGGAGGCAGGATGGGGTCTCACAGACCACTTGTGCTCAGCAGAACAGTGATCCCAGTGCTTCCGTGTGCTGCTCCTTCTCTGAGCTGTGGATGTTTCCATGGATGTGGGAACAGGAGCCCGCTGTGCTGGGAGCTGCAGTCTGGCAGGGGAAGCAGAGAGCTGTGGCAGTCCGAGATGTGGCACTCCTGTTCCCTCTGGAACAATCCCTTTGGAAGAGATGAGCTGGCACACACTGATTTGCACAACATTTCACAGTGTCCAGAGCCATCCCTAAACCCCAGGCCCTGGATGCTGAGTCAAAGCGCTGCCAAGGAAATTATTGCCATTACTCCAAAGTTTTGGGGAGGAAGTGGGGTGGGAAGGGGCAGGAAGCTGCTGGAGGAGGGCTGCTCTCCCCCAGGCAGTACCCCACACCTCACTGCCAGGCTTCATTTCCCTCCCCTCTCTGCCGTGCCCTCCGGAGGCCAGGAGGGAACCCTGGTGGAACATTAACTCCAGAGGGGCCAAGCGATTATTTCTTACAATCACAGCTTTCGGGTCCTTTGACTCCTCTCTGTTAATTAGGCTGCAGGGTGTAATAAAGGTGATGGAAAGCGGAGGGAGCTGGAGCAGCTCGGGGAGGCCACGGAGGAGCTGCCACATCCAACCTTG
Source organism: Chaetops frenatus (assembly GCA_013400775.1). NCBI lineage: Eukaryota > Metazoa > Chordata > Aves > Passeriformes > Picathartidae > Chaetops > Chaetops frenatus. The sequence continues at coordinate 89,892 of VZTR01002810.1, forward strand.
GCTCTGGGCAGGGGGCAGAGGGACCCTCTGGGCTGGAGGGCTCATCCTGGATGTTAGAGCCAAACCCACCGCCCCCTGTCCTGCCCTCCTGGCACCCCAGGAGGGGTGTGATTCCTGCAGGGATGGAGGATGCTGAGCACATCCCGGGGATGGGTGGGAGCTGGGCCTGAGGCAGAGCTGTCCTGGCCCTGCCCTGCACAAACATCAGGGAAGGAAGTTGGAATGAGCTTGTTTAAGTGGTGTTTGGATCCCCTGCCCAGGGACTCCTGCTGATGAAGGGTGTGAATAGAGTGGCTGAGAGCTGAGAGCAGCTCTGCTCCAACAGTTGTTGAAAATTTAAAGCCACAAATGAAACAGATTCTGTTTGATGATGATGGAATCCATGTCCCAGGTCCTCCAGCACCTCTCACTCTGTGTAGGGGTTCCTTGGACACTGATGGCAGCTGAAATGCTGCTGTTCACTGCAGCTCTCCCTTCCAGCCAGCTCTGATGGATTCTTTGGATCCCAGCTGGGTGCTGAGCAAGACACCCTCTGCTCCCTGGGGTTTTTCTAACGTGTGGGAGAGGTGAGAGTTGAGTCTTAAAAAACAGAAAAAATTCAGCATCATTAACCCTCCCTCTGGGCAGCCAGAGCAGCTTCTGAACCCACTTTGGCCAGGAGGAATTCTCTACTGACACCTTTCCCTACAGAACCACGGGATTCATTAAATAAATAGGCTGAGGAAATGTGTCTTTTTCCCTCCAAAGTTCCCAGGTTTGCTGCAAAAAGCCAAATGCCACTGAGCACTTTCTTAACCTCCATCACTCCCCTTCCAGCTGCCCACGGACAATATTTTTGGGTTATCAGGGTCATCTTTGGCAAAAACATGTCAGTCCTTTGTTCTGTCCCTGCTGTTTTAATGAGTACTTGGGGCTATTTAAAGAAACCTGACAGTTTGTAGAGCTGAACCTGTGCTGTGAGGTCGCTGAGCAGAATAATTTCAGCAGCTCATCATCCTCCTCTTCTTCCTCCTCCTCCAGTCCCCAGCTTGGTGACACAGACCAGCATGGCCAGAGGTGGCTGCACTGGCTGATTCCAGCAGTGAAGGCAGGATGGGAGCAGGACTGCAGCTCCCTGGCTCCTTCCCGGGGCAGTGAGCTGGCTGGGAGTTTGGGAAAAGAGATTAAAAAGGATTTGGGTCTCGGTCCAGGTCTCTGATGCAGCACAGGGCGAAAGGGAGAGAGGCAGAAAGAACAGCAGAGAAAAGCTATTTTATTTCAGTGCAAAAGTATCCACTTTAAATACCCTTTTTATTACATTATCTGCATAGTAATACTAATAATAGATCTTGTTGGCAGTTCTAATGAGTCTGGAGAATATAAAGTTTCCAATAAAGTTAATTGTTGCCTTTAATACTCTCATACATTTATACATGGTAAATCTTTAAAGAAAAAGCAGTCGTTTCTTTTCCATTAACCACTGAGGAGTGGCCCAGCCTCTGGGGGCTGAAAGCTCATGTGCTGCTGGCTCAGGGGCTGCCAAAACAGAGGAGTTATCACCGAGAAAAGCTCTGTCCGGGAGTGAGGTGGGAGCAGGCAGGAGCAGAGGGGATTTTCCTTCCCCGAGGCTGGCTCCTGCCTGAGATCCCCGCTGAGGAGAGTTTGTTTGCCCTGTGAGAGTCTCCAGGGACGAGCACAAGCAGCTAATCCTTTCCCTGAGAGCTCCGTTCCGCATTAGCTTAGAAAAACAACCACCCAACCACGTTAAAAAAAAACCGAAACGGGACCTTTCCAGCAGGAAAACAAGCATTAGGAATCGACGTGCGATGAAGGGAGCGTTTCCTGGGTGCCGGGAACACCCCCGGGGCTCCGGCTGGGGCTGGGGCTCGGAGGGGCTGAGCCCCACCCGCTCCCGGAGGGGTCCCCGGCTCGCCCTTCCCGCAGGATTCCGCGGGGGAGTTCAGGGCGGAGGGAGGCTGCCATCGGCTGCGCTGGAGATCCTAACAGGTGGTTGGATAATTAAGTGTGCTTTATGCACTGTTTTGCTCAGTGTAATTGCAGACTCCGTATAAATAATTCACATGGAATTATTACACCGAGGACATCGCCCGCCTCCTCGTAATTTGCTTAACTGGAATGGGCTCCTCCATCAGCAGCCGTGATTTGCTCCAGGACCGTGCAGTCACCGTCCCTCGCAGGCTCATTTCGGGGCAGACTGCTGTCAATTTAATTAAGGGGTGCAAATTGTTTGTCCACTCCACACTGGGAGGGTGTGGGGCTGCCGGGCCAGGGCAGTCAGCAGGAAGGGGCATTGCTGATAACAATTAATTAATTAATTAAACAAATAACAGTGGCTGATGGCAGGGGAGCCCTGTGGCCCCTGCAGGCTCAGGAGGGACCATGGGGCTGCTTTGGAGCCCTGTTCCCATCACCCAAGGGCTGCCTGTCTGTATCCCCCCAGCTCCGGGGGGGCTCAGGGGAGGCTCAGGGGAGGCCCAGGCTCTGTCTGGCCAGCCCAGGAGGGGATTTAGGGTGATGTTCTCGTGCTCAGGCACAGAGAGCGAGGGCTGAGTGAGGACATGGGGATGTGCAGCACAGCCCTGTCCCACCCCGGCCCCATCACTCCCTCATCCCCTCTCCCAGGCATGGGACCAATCCTGGCACTTGCTGTGGCACATCAGAGGGGTCCAGGTGCCCCCCACAGCCAGAGCTCACCCCTTCCATCCCAGGAGCTGAAATCACTCCATGAACGTCAATTAAGAAGAGGCTTCACCCCCACCCCGGGCAGCAGATCCTGTGATTATCCCCATTTTACAATGCAGAAGCTGCAGCTTGGAGTGAATCTGTGACCTCTCCAAGGTCACCCAGCGTGTTGGTGACAGAGACGGATTCAGAGCCCAGGAGGGGGCTTTAAAAAACATCTCCTTATCTTTATTTTTTATTGCATTTAAAAATAAACCACAGTTATTAAATATCATAATACCCATAATAGATTTTAAACTTGAACTGCTTCCAGAGATGCTAAATGATAAATACAGCTATTATCAGAGGGAGCACTCAGAGAAATTGATAGCCAGCATTTGTTTAATGAGTGTGTGTGTACACACACACGTGTGGGGAGGGGAGCGATCTCGGCTGCAATTCCAGAGAGGGTGGCTCTTATGTAACAGCAAACTGTCAGCTTGGGATGCTGAGAATGTCCCAGGAGACCCTGGAGGCACAAATCTGTTTTTTAAGGACTGCTTGGCACCCACAGCAGAGGATCCCACCCTGCCGTGGCTGCACTGGTACAAAAGCAGGGCCAGGAGCATCCCGGCTGCTTCCCTGTGCCACTGCCACCAGCACATCCCAGCCCTGTGGCTGCCCCCAGGTACCAGCCCCAGCTGATGCAGGTGCTGCCAGGGTTTCCAGGGGTGACTGATGGCTTTTGGGATGAGGTTTCTGGGGTTTTTTTTGCTTTTTCCTGGACAGAGCAGGAGCCTTTGTGCATGAAAAAATGCCAGAGCTGCAGGACACAGGGCAGAGCCAGCACTTCATGGGCATCACCTCAGGGTGCAGGGGGTGCTGGGCAAAGAATGGGCTCCCTCTTTGTCAGTTTGAAGTTATCCCCCCTGTCCTGGCTCTCCAGGCCCTTGTAATGTGTCTCTCTCCCTCTTTCTTGCACTGTCCCTTCAGGTACTGGAAGGCCAGAATTGTTGGGCCTCGGGACCTCTTTTGCCAGCAGGAACAACCAGAAAAATTCAGTTTTTTAGCCCAACTTGTCTCCTCTGTTCCTTTGGCTGAGCTGAGCAACACCCCCAGTTGTGGATGTGCTTCGGGAATGTTTCTGCTCGGGGGGTGCCCCCTCCTGCAGCCACCCCTCTGATGTACTGACACTGATCTTTCCTCTCTGGCCTCTCCTCATCTCATCTCCTCCAAAACTGCTTTGCCTTTACTTTTCTGGGCTCTAAATACCTATTTGCACCCCTCAGTAACGTCCTGTTGCAGCTGCTGAGCGCTTGCAGTGCAGGAATTAATGTCTGTCCGAGCAGTGACAGCAGCAGGGATGGTGGGAGGCTCCTGCTGCAGCTCTCCTGGGGGTCTCTGAGTTTGGCTGGGGGCTCCTGGGTGCTGCTGGGTGACAAGAGCTCTGCAGCCCTGGCAGAGCCAGCCCTGCCCTGCCCTGGAGCTGTTTGCTCTCGGGTGAATTGAGCTCTTTGGCCTCTGGTCAGCAGGGATGCAGGCGTGGATTCACAGGCTCCCACCAGCAGAAGCTGCAGCAGGGACCCGGCGCTGCTGGCAGCAGGAGCAGCTCCGTGCAGGCTCTGCAGTCACTCCTCTGTCCACCCTCGACCCTGCCCCTGCTTTATTTATTTATGTTTGAGCAGAAGCATAATACAAATAAAACACGGCCATAAAAATGTCAGGGAAAGTTCAAACCTATTCATTACCCATTTCACTCCGATTAAAATTTCCATCAAGGCTGCTTGGTTTTGACTTGAGTTGCTTTCCTTTTAATGAGCTTGATCTAGAAAGTAAAAGATGCTAATTCATCCTTACATCTCTATCATCTCCTGGCTTTTGCTATATAAAGCATCAAGGTCGCATTCTGGGGAAATGTCTTTTTACCAAAGGTGCCATAATAATAATGAAGCAGCAATTTGTTTCAGCAAACTGCCTACAGTAATGAAGCTTAATTATAACCGTGTTATTAATACTGCTGCTTAAGGTAATTCACTTCTGAGCGGGGCGCAGAACAGTAAACTATAATTTAAACAAGAATCGAGACCTAATTTAAATCATCAGATCTGCTGTGGAAAAGGCAAACAGAGCTGGAGCTCTCCCTCTGCTGCCTCCATCACCACCCGCTCCCCTCGCAGGGCTGCAGGAGCACAGAGAGCAGCCAGGAGCAGCTGGTGGCTCTTCCTGACCTCCAACGTGCCTATAAAACACAAAAAATTCCATGTGCCCTGCAAGAAAGGGGGTGATGGACGTGCTCGGATGTCTGAGCTCCTGAGGGCCTCCCAGATCTGTTCCCTGCCAGGCAGAAACACCACCCTCCAATGCCCAGCCTCCCGGGAAACCTGTGAAACGCCGCTCTTGGAATTAGATTTTTATGTCTTTCTTCCACTCTGTGATTTTAGGGCACGTGCCTGGAGGCTTGGGATCCTTACAGACTCCCAGTGCCCCCCATCATGCTGCTGTCCCCTCCTGCCTGTCCCCAGCTCTCTTTTCCAGGCTGAGCAGCTCCAGCCAGGCCTGTCCCTCTCTCCTGTGCCTCCCTGCTCCCTCCCTGCCAGAGGCACCGCAGCCTCCTGTGCACTCCTTTGCTCTTGGATGCTCTTTCCTTTCTTTTCCGGGCCTCTGCTCCCCCTTTTCCATACCAAGCTGGAAGCCCTGACATGCTCCTTCCCCGAATCCCTCATTATTTCTGCCTCTTGCCTGCACTCTCACCTCGCAGCCTCCTCCCCGCTCGCTCCGGCCCCTCCCTGCCGCACCCCTGGCGTGGCTGCCCCGGCTCCCTGGAGCCCAGTGAATGACCCGAGGTGACGGCTCTGCCGTGCCGCTGGCAGCCTTTCCTGGCCGGGAAATGGAGTGAGGAGCTGCGGCACCACCCTGGCCCTCGCCATCCCTCCGCAGGGCTCTCTGCCATTCCCCGAGCCCAGCGTGTGGGATTTCTGCCTCCCTGGGAGATCTGGGCAGCCCGGGGCGTGGGGGGTGTTATCCCAGTTTCCTGGCGCTGCCAGGTGTGGCTGGGCTCAACAGGCTGGCAGGGAGGAGGAGGAGGAGGGGTGCGGGAGGAGTAAATAGGTGGAATGTTTCTTCTTGGGAAGGGGAAAAAAAAAAATCCTCCATCACTGTTCCACTTGACTGCAGCCTCCCGCAGGCTGTTTCATCTCATATTATCTAAGCTCCAAGGGGGTGTCCAATTTGAGGAACAATAACTATAAAGTCATTTTCGGTCCCCCGCTGTGGCACAGCACATGATAGCCTGTGTAAAGCAGCAAACAGCCTCGCTGGCCGAGCCGCAGAGCCGGGCTGGGGCCGAGCGCGGGGCTGCGGGGGGAGCCGGTGCCCGGCAGCCGCAGGGACCTGCCGGGAGCCCGCGGCTCATTTGGCACCGGGAGCAGCGCAAGGGCACGGCGAGAGCCCCGGGCTCCTGCCGAGCTGCCGGGAAGGTCACCGGGGCTGATGTGCAGCCGCTGCCCGGCAGCTGCAGAGCTTCCCTGCTCCGGCGTTTTCCTCCCGATTTCCCCCTGCGGTGCCACCGCCGGAGCGGCGCTGCCGAGGTTACGCTGCTGCGGTCAAGCTGATCCTGCCTGCGGAGCTGGAGCAGGAGCAGGAAATTGGAGGAAATGTGCCAGTTTAGTGTCCTGGCCTCAGCAATGTGCTGGAGGGGCTCCCTGCTCTGCCTCGGGAGGGGTGTGGGGGTCCCAGGCTGGGGTTGGAAGGTGCCGGGGCAGGGCTGGGTCAGCCGGGAGCTGCCAGGACACGGGGATGTGGGGCTGCTCCAGCTGCTGGACCGGACCAAGGATCCACCCCCTGGGCAGAGGGGTTGCTGCTGCTGAAAACACGAGATGAGCAGTGCGGTTTCCTTTGCAGCTGGAAGCAGCTGCAGGATGAGGCATCCATGAGCCCTCTCCTTCCAAAGCTGGATCGAGATGAGTATCAGGAGAGCAAATAATCGTGGATACACCTGGTACATGGGATTCGGAACAAATCCTTCTGCAGGCACACCCTTGCTAGGGCTGCTTAAAGAATAAATGGAGTCAAAATGAGGAACTCCATGACAATTTATATGGACGTTCTACACAATTCAATACTGGGGGAGAAGGATGAACCTATTACAGTAATTAACTTGTTGCACATCAAAGCAAATGTGTTAAAACAGATTTTCTATGTAGCAGTTCTATTCGGTGGAGGAAGAAAATGGAAAAATAGGGGGAATAAAATGTGCCCTTCCTGCTGTCATTATCCTCTAGTTTCACGGGTCTCTCCCAAGGGATTTTACACCTGTAACTGGCTGCAAATCCCTCTTTTGGGACTCCCATGAAATCCCCCATGGCTGCAGGGAAGGTGCTGGACAGAGCATCCTCATCTGTTCAGAGCAGTCCAGCCAGACTGGATCTAATTTAAGACAGAGTTTGAGAAGGGGAGAAATAGTAGGTGCCAGGGACTTCGGGAAGAGCAGAAGTTTTAATTGGGTTTTATCTATTAGTTAATCAGGAAGTATTTCAGTGACAATTAGGTCACAGCCTCTGGCATATCTGTGAAGCAGCCATCCATCATTAGCCCTACCTGGGTTTGCAAAGTGGTATTTATGAGTTTCCAACTGGTGAAAAAGCCCTTCTAAGAAATTAAGGTGAAAAGCACACTCCTGACCATGGGGGGAAGGCTGTCAGCTGTGATTGATGGCTGGGAGCGGGGAAGAACAGCTGTTTATTGGGTCCAGCAAGGTTGCAAACCCTTTGTCTGCCGGCAGCAGCTGCTCCTGGAACGAGCTGGTGCCCGGCTTTGTCCTGCAGGGCTGCCGGGGTGTCCCGGAGCGAGGGCTCAGCAGGGACACGGGCGTGATGCCGCATCCTCTGTGTGCCACCCCTCGGGAGGGGAGCGGCTCCTGGCGTGGCACAGGGCTGGAACGCGGTGGCACAGCCGCTCCCCCGGGCCCGGGGCTGGCTGAGCCCGGCTCTCCGCACGCTGCTCTGACCCCGTTGCCGCGGGGAGCCGCAGCATTTCCCGAGCACGCGTTGGTCTAAAGGAGTGGTGTTTGCACAGCTCTGCCCGAACACGCTGGAGTCCTTGAAACTCAGGTGGCTGTTGCTGTTGTCATTGAGGAGGGGGATGGAGGAGGGAGCAGAGGGTGATCCTGCTGTCCCTCTGGAGCTGGGGCTTGGGCAGAGCTCAGATGGGCAGGAGAAGGGATCCCTGGTCGGTCTGTGCAGGAAACAGAGAGCAGGGAAGCAGTGGCCACGTCAATGAGCCTGGTTCTTTCTCCTGACACGATTCTGATGGAAGAAATGTTAATTGGGCATCTCATAAACAGTTTGTTCTCATCCTCCCAGCTGTCCGAGGGGCAGCAGAGGGATGGGGCCAGGAGTGAGCGAGGAGCAATCCCAAGGGGTGGAGCGGCCTGGGCAGGTCCCCTCGGAGGCAGGAAACGGGCAAGGGAAGGACAGCCTGAGCCGGAGCTGGATTACCGAGAAGAGGAGGGAATAATCACATGGAAATTGCAGGTGAGATGAGGCCAGCTTGGCTTTCGGGCGCCGTTGAGAGGAGCCGGCAGCTCTGGGATGAGCTCAGGCACACGAGGTTCTCCTCACTAAAACAAACACTCGGCTGCCAAGGCCAGGCAGGCAGGAACCCTTCTCTTTTAATTATCTGTGGTGGAGGCTGTTCAGCTGTGAGAGTATCGAGCTGCTGGGCACGCTGGGTACATCCCTCCTCCAGGTTAAGTGGTAATTACATCTAATTAGGAGCAAATAAATATTTTATATGCTTTGGACTACCGCAAGTGACCAGCAGAAACCTCCAAGTGCTGGAGAACACCTCACCAGCTGCAAGTCCTTGCTGCAGCCGTCCCGCAGGGTCTCCTCAAAGGACACCACGGGTCTTGTCACTAATGCCTGTAAATCCTGCTCACAGCCCTGGAATTCCTGCTGCAGCCTCTCTGTGTCCCGGGGATTCCCGTGCCTCCACTGCCGGCCCTTCACGGCGGCCTGGCAGGGAGGAGGGCGCAGCACCGCAGCTTTGCCTTGATTACGTTGTGTTCTGCAATAAACAGCAGCGAGTCTTCATTGTTATTTAAACACCCCGTGCTTCCCAAGCCTTATTTGGGCGGCGTTTTTCCACAGCATATGTTGGAATTTACAGTAAGTGCAGCCGCTCTACAGTCAACATTTGGTTTCTCTCACCCACAGACTGCAGTGCTAATTAGGGGAGGTTTCCCCTCGTTATCCCGGGGAGGTCAAGCGCAGCAATTTGCATTTTGCAGAGCCCAGAGCAGCGGTGGCCGAGCTCATCTGGCTGGAACGAGGCACCGAGATCCCGGCGTGGGGCAGAGTGGGCTCAGGAGCTCGGCTCAGCCACGGAGCTGGGGCTGGCCAGGCTCCCCAAGAATGCCCCGTGTTGAGAAGGAAGAAGGGGAAGGAGTGGCTGGAGAGATCACAGAGCCACAGAATCATTAAGGTTGTAAAAGACCCCCAAGTCATCGAGTCCAACTCCTGACCCAGCACCACCATCTCCACTAAACTGAGATTTTGCTCCTGAGCTGTTGCTGTTGCTGTCTCAGCCCCTCCGAGTCCAGCCCGTGCTCCTCCGAAGGGAAATGTCAAAATTCACGGCAAAGCTTTGTGCCCACCAAGGGCCAAGGAAGGGCTGCCAGGGCTGCTGTGGATGCCCTTGATCATCTGCCCTCTGGCATTATCCTGCATTAAGCTCCCCGAGCATTCCAGGCTGGCCTGGGAGCAGGGTAAACACGGGCACTGGAGCCTGTCCCGCTGTGTTTGCACAGCCCGTGGTGCTCAGCATCCAGGCAGATTGCAGAATCAAATGAAACCTCCTCCTCTGAGCCACCTCTCTCAGGGGGTGCTGCCAGTTCAGAGGACACAGAGCTCCCTGTTCCTGGTCCCCAGGCTGCCCCAGCAATTCCACCTCTCTCTGTGAGCACACAGAGCCAAAGGAAGGCACCTGCTGAGCAGGGTCAGCCCTGCTCCTTGCTCCAGATGTGCTTTTGAGCTGCTCTCAAACTCTATTTAGGTCTTTCCACATTCACCAGGCTTAGAAGGGCTCAAAAGTTCAGAGTGGGAGAGAGGGATCTTTGATGTAGGAGGCTCTTGTCTCTGAAAAAAAAAAGCTTTATATTATTATGTAAAACATAAAGGGCATTCGTTAGGAAACTGTGCTGCTTAATTTAGGAGCTCTGTCTTCTCAGGCTCTTCCCCTTCCTTTGTTTAATGAGTGAGGGGGAGGCAGCATTGCTTGAGAAATGAACTTTTTACTCCCAGTCTCAAAATGGGGCACGTGTGGAAGCAGAGGTGACACCACAGCCCAGTCTGGCCCTGAGCAGCTGGGGACACCTCGAGCAGCAGTGAAGGTGGGCAGGGGGGACTGGAACCCATCTGCCCCAGCCCTGGGAGAGGGGGGTGATGCCTGGTGAGCATCCCCCACCCTGCCAGGCCACCAGACACCCCTGAACTGCACCCCAGAGCTGCTCCCCTGCCAGGGCCTCCCACTCCAGCCCTGCTGGTGCTGCTGCCAAAGGCTTAATGAGAAAAGTACACCTTCCCCCCAAAATCAATAGGGAGACCTGGGGGGTCACCTAATTGGAGGCTGCTCAGCGAGCGCCAGCACAGCCAGAGCCCAACCGCAGCACTTGAGCCTGGCTGTGAGATCATAAATCACATTCTGAGCCCAGCACAGCCCCCTCCGTGTCTCGGTGCTCCATCGATCCCGTGCTGTGGCTCCCGCTGCACCCAGGAGCAGGAGAACAGCGAGGACACGGGAGCTGAGCTGGGCTGGGCAGGTGCTACTGCTCCAGGCTCCCAGCATTTGCCTCCAGTTGTTTTCCCTAGCAAGGAAACATTTTGCTTTTTCAGGAAGTTCACCAGGCTTTGCTGCTTCGTTCCTTTCTTCTGTTGCTGGCTTTGGTAACACTCCCAGGCTGTTGGGTGAACAAAAGGTGATCAGCTGGTGCTGCCTGGCTGTGCCTGGCCACCGTGGGGCTGTGCAGTGGGGGGAGTCTCTCCCCCTCATCCTGCCCGTGCCCTGCTGGGGCACAGCATCCGCTGCCCCTGGCACCTCACAGTCAGCACTGCTTCTGCAGAACCTTTGGGGCTGGCCTGGTTTCCAGACCAGACTCAAAAGGGAAAAGCTGTTCCAAATGAAGGAACATCCCAGTGCTGGAGGAAGGAGCTCTCCTGCCCCAGGGCTGCTGACTGGCTGGGCCAGGCTCTCCTGCTTCACAGATCCAAGCCTGGGTGATTTAGGAATGGCTTTGCCAATGGATTGCCTGCCCTCGGGGAACACTCCCAGCTGTGCTGGCGCGAAAGGGGGCAGGGGCTGATGCACATTTGCTGCTGTGTCCTCACCAAAACACCCAGAACTTGCTGGAGAGCCGGTGTGCTCCTCCAGATACACCCAGAAGGATTGCTCAGAGAGGAGCAGCAATAATCACCACAACCCAAAGACAAAAAAAAAAAAAAAAAAAAAAAAAAAAAGAAAAAAAAAAAATCAAAGGCTAATCCCAAAAACTCTCCTTTAATCTTTGTGCTTCCAGACGTCGTCTCCCTTTCATCTAGGACTTTGCTGTTCACTACAGTTACAGAAACCACAAGGCTGGAAGAGGGGAGGAAAAAAGAAGAGATTAAATTAATGAGCAGGTAAGCGGGTTTATCATTTTGTCTGATCCTTCCTTCCTTCCTGCTAATTTCTCTGAGCCAATTTGGGAGGCAGAGCCTGATGGTAACTTTGCCACAGACTGTTGTATCCCTTTTCTTCCTTACATCATTTATCCCAATGATGATAATGTCTGATTTGTGGAGCTGCTTCAAGGGCCAGTGCAGCAGGGGGGTGTTGGCAGAGAAAAACATTTGCCTGCATAAAGATAATGAAATGGGTACTTTGGGCTTCTGGTAGTTCTGTCTGGGCTGGGCCATAATTAGGCTGTGATGAGCAAGGGCACAAAAACTGCAAATGTGGGAAGGGGTGGGAGGGGAACACCAGAGTGTCCAGGTGCTGAGCCCACGCCGGATCTTCTAAATCCTGGGCTTTGTGAAGGTGTCCTGAGTGGTTGCAGCCATTCCCAGCTCCCAGCACAGTACCCTGGGAGCAGGATGGGCTGCCCGGGGCACACGGGGCTGCAGCGTCCCCTCAGGGTCACCCGCGGGGACAGAGGCCACACCTGTGCCGCTGGGAAGAGCACCTTGGCACATCGTTAACCCAGCGGGTGAGTAGCCAAATGGGAGGCGATCAATCAAGCCTCGGTGGAAGCATTTTCTGCCCGGGGCTGGGCTGCTGCCAGGCTGGGAGCGCTGCAGGAGGAGCAGCCACCCCGCACGGGCACCAGGGCAGCAGGAAATGAGCCCTCACAGCTTAGAGGTGACGTGGCCGTGGCCACTCTCCATGACCGTGGGGATGGGGGCAGAGGATGCTCCAGCAGTGGGGCCTCCCTTGCCAGCTGATGAAGCTTTAGCTCATTAGTTATGAACTGGGACCAGGAAACGAGCTGGTGCCAGCCGTGGGGATGGCTCGGGGCTTTCAGTGCCAGAACAATGGTTTAAATTAACTGTCCTGGGGCCCCTTGTCACCCTGTGGGTCAGTACCCAGGCCTGGAATGGACAGTGATCATCCAGCCAGGTTGATGTCCCTGCTGTCCCCCACTGCTGCTAGGGAGGAAGATGAATGCAGGCTTAGCAGAGCATTTACCAGGAGGGCCCTTCACCACCTGACAGGTGGGTTCATAAATCCTCCAGCCCCTTCCAGACCAGAGCAGATTACTCCCTGCCCTCGATGAGCTTTGCTCAGAATTGAATTACAGGCTCTGTATGGGATCCTGTGGAGACAGGTCCTGCTCAGGCAGCCACCTGCATCCTCCCATGCCATGGACAGGCTTCTCCCCTGCTCCAGCACCATCCCCCCGAGCCCTGCAGCCCTGGCAGGGGCAGGAGGAGATTCCAGCCTGCTGATCCTGGCTGTGGGCACAGGCAGGGCTGGGGGATCTCTGAGATCCACCCTCTGCTTGGATCCCCTGCTCAGGACCAGCTCCTCTTCCTCGCCTGGACTTCTCTTCCTAATGATGTTTGTTCCAAAGCTGTTTTCCCCTTGGCTCTTTCCACCTGCCGCCTCCTTCCAGTCCAATTAGTGCTTTGTTGGTGTTCCTTGAATGCCAGTGACGGTGTCCGTGTGCCCCTGGCTTTGAGGTCGGTCCCTCAGCCCCCGTCAGGCACTGTCTGACCCATCCCTCTGTTTCATCTTCTCTTGCTGGTGCTGCCTGGGCTGCTCTGAAGTGCTGGAGCTGACTCCAAAGTAGAAAGCTTTTCAATTAAGAAACTTATTTTTTTAGGACTCATTAAAAGAGAGAGAGAAAAAGAGAGAGTTATTTTTTTTCCCCTTCTTAGTGGTAATTATTATTAATGGCCTTTCTTTTTAGCAGAGGTTTGTTACCCTCGCACAGGAGGGGAATGCTGGCAGGCTCTGGCGGGGGTGGGTGTAACTGGAAGTGATGGGGAACGATGTCTCCCACATTATTTCATTAGCAGGAGAGCACATCTGAGGGAATGCTCGATTCCCAGCTGCCGGCAGCTCCCGTGTCCTGCACCACTGCAGGGCTGGGGAGAGGAGGGAGCTGAGAGCCGGGCAAGGGAAATCTCGGGCTCCCTTATCTCTGGGAAAAGGCAATCCTCCCCTTCCACAGAGAGCGTTTAGCCCCGGGCAGCCCCGCCAACACACCCAGCCAAGATGCCAGGACCTGGAGTTGACCCTGCCCCACAAAAGCCGTGCCCCAGCCCCTCCCTCCATCCCCTGTCCCGGCCTCCCCCTTTCCCTGCGCATCAAAGCATCAGCGCAGGCACAGCACCGCTCATGACCCACTTTTGTATCCAGAGCAGCCGCTGCCGTTTGAAAGCTCATAAAGCTGCAGTAATCCCGGCTGATCAAAGGCTCCCACATCCACCCACAGGTACAGCAAAAACAAGCAGGAGCCGGCGTGAGGCTGCCGGAGCGGGGCTCTGGGCAGGGAACGCCGCAGCGCGGCCTCTCCGCGGGCTCCCGGCTCTGCCGGAGCAGAAAGCAGAAAATGGGACACGGCTCCGGGAAGCCCAGAGCTCGGCCTGCCTGGGAAGTCCAGGCTGAGCAGGATGACAGCTTGTGCCGAATGTGGACAGCTCCCCTGCTCCTCGGAAGGAAGGACCGAGAGAGGTGCTGAAGGAGTGGATCTTTGGGGGAGAAGTGGCTCAAGGCTCCTGGGGAGGAAGGAGGTGCCACGTGCTCTCAGCTCTTCCTTGTGGCAACCCCGTGGTTTTGTTCTGCTTTGGATAAATCACATTTTCTGAGCCAAATCTGCAAAATGAGGCTGCACTTAGAGAAATTAAACCCCTCCTGTGCCCCGTGCTGCCAGAGCATTAAAAGCAGAGATAATGCAGTGGCTCAACTGCAGAATCCCGTGACTGACCCCCAGCCCACAAATGGGGCATCCCATGCCCACCCCAGGCTCTGCTCTCCTCCCCTGGGGAATCCTGGTGCAAGGTCTCTGCAAACCCAGGTGGCATCAGCTGCCTCAGGATGGCTTTGCCCAGTGACAGCAAAGAACTGCTTTATTATTCTACTTTTATGATCTTTTAAATGAAAGCTGGAGCTCTGGAGAAGAATGGCAAGGCCTTTCCCTGACCCCACCGAACTCTCATTGCCCTTCAGGGATGGGCAAACACCCAGTGATAAACACTTGGCTAATGGGCACGGCTCCACATCATAAACATCACCTCCCACCCGCACTAATTGTCCTCCCTGTCACTGCTCCTTGCACGGTGACAAACGGTGCGGGTTTAATGGAGATCGGCTTCCCCTGTCACTCCCAAGTCATCCCTCAGCCAGGGATGAGTCACGGGGAGCAGCCCCTGACAGAGACTTCCCGTTCCCTCTCCACCTGGGTCATCCATAACAGCCAGGCCAGACCAATTTTTCCCCAAGGCATATTTTCCCAGCCAAAGCCACTTTGTTTCCTGGAGTAGGAGCAATATTTATCCTTCCCTGTGCCGTGAGATCAAGCGAGCGCTTGATAGAATTAAAAGGGAATCCATTTAAAAGCAGTGCAAGAGCAGCAGTTGGATTACCTGGGAAACTCATGGCTGCAGGGTCATTTTCCGGTAATAATTTGCTGTGGACTTAAAATATGACCTTGTGTTACTTCTGGTAGAGCAGAACCTGGCCAGACTCACAGGGTTCAGGAGATGGATGGGCACCCAAACGGTCCCAGAGTCTGGAGTCTTGTTTGCAGGGCCCTTGAAAGGAAGTATAAAGAAAAAAATCGAATCCCAAGTGCTCAGCTGAAGATAAGAAAAAAAAAAAAACAAAACCCCAACCTGTTACAAACTTCAGAGCTCTGGAAGAGGAGAAGCAGAGCAGACGTGTGGCAGTGAGAGCAGCAGAAAGGAAAGCGTTGACCTCTGGCCCTGGCAATAGCGAGGATTTCTTTGTATATAAAGAAGAAAGAAAGACTGTGATTGCTGGTAATGTGCTGTGAAAGAAACATTTCTTCTCGGCCTCCAACCTGCCAATTGAAGCGTGAGCTGAGGAGCAGGACACGGCACCGGGAGGCTCCGGGAGCTGCTGCTGCTGCCCCAGCACGGCTGGCACCGCATCCCTCCGGGACCACGGCAGCATTCCAGGAGCAGCGCTCAGCAGAGCTGCCAGCACCCTCCGGGCAGAGCCCTCGCTGCCCCAGGGGAGCCACAAAATCTGTCACCTGCCTTCCCCACCCTGCGACAAGTGTGCTGGTCTGGCAGGACACAGTGATTGTCACATCCGAGACTTTGTTCTCCCTTGGAAAACAAAAAACAGCAGCAAGATTTACCTGGAAGGTTTGTCAGGAAGGAAATCAAACCAACTCCTAGCAAACCCCTCTTCAGAAATTATCTCACTGAGTTAATGATGTAAGAAGACTGCAAGATCCAGCTGGGTGAAAAAAATCTTCCAGCTGAGATTCTCTAACAGCCTCCCGTGGTGAGGAAGTTATTAAAAATCCTGCCCTGGAGAAGGGCCCCCTCTCCGTGTTACCAACTCCCATCACCCAGGTGATGATTCGGAGATTTTCTGAGGTGTTTTCAGTACAGAAAACTGATTTATAAAATAATATTAAAAACCCCCTAACTTGGCTGCTCTGCATGATTTTCCTTAGTTTCCATTTTCCAGCTGAACCTGCAGTAAAACAGAAGAATTATTTCCCACGTTTAACCAATGGGTTTCATGTTTGGGTGCCTTTGAGATCCCTGCACTTCGAAATATATGGTATTACAGAAGAAAAACAAGGAGAAATGACGTGGAAAGGTGGCATTTGGTCACTCCAAGGACACCAGGGAGGACCAGAAGAAACCAGCTGAGCTTGGTGGGGGCAAGACCTGCTGGTGCTGCTGGATGGCTGCAGGAGCAGGGCAGAACTGGCCACCAAGGGAGGGCAGAGAGCCCCCAGGGCTGAGGAGCCTTTTCCCTCAGTGCTGGAATATGGGGCTATGCTCCCCAAGATCCCCTCCAGCCCTTCTTGTCCTGCAGGGAACCATCCTTTCCACAGCCACCCCTGGTTTGGGTCCCTCCCCTCGGAAAAGCCACCACGTTCTTCTGTCGTTCATCGTGCAAACCAGACATCACCCACAGCCAGACCATTGAGAGGCTGGGACCTGAAGGGTCACCTGGGCTGTGCAGAGCTGGTGGCAGAGCCCACAGACACAGTTTTTCCCTGAAAAGCCGTGTCTTTTCCCTAAAGCTTGCAGAGGCCAATCTGGCGAGGCTCCCTGGCTGGTGGCTGCAGCTAATCCCTGTTAGATCATCCCAGCGAACCTGTTGGGCTGTAAATCGCTGCCTGCTGAGCACCCAGGACACGCAGATCGCAGGTAACTTTACTCCAGAGAGCCAATTAGTGCAAATCTGGCCTGGTAATTACCGTGTGATCGGCTGCTGATATCTCCGGGCAGATGAGGCTGGGGAAGGGATCTCCCAAGGCAATGGCAGCTGTTGTGATGGCCTCACCTCCATCCATCCCAAAGCCTCGGGGAGGGAGCAGGGAAGAGCTGTGCCTGTCCCAGGACAGAGTGGATGTTTCCCTCTGCTCCGGCCTCCACCCGGAGCTGGGCATCTCCTCCCTGGCTGGCAGAGCCCGATCCTGCTTCTCCTGCTGCAGGCAAATTCCAGAGGGCAGTTTTTATCTGCTGGGGGATTGCACCATCCCTGGTGGGAGCCAAAGGTGCTGGAGGAGCTCAAGCCCAGCAGGAGGGAGGCACCCAGTGCTGGGGAGGTGCTGAGCCCCTCGGTGCTGCCTTTGCTCTGCCCATAGGGGACGGTGCCAGCCCTCCAGCCCATGCCTGTGGTTTGTGCTTCCCCTGATGAGGAAGGAAGGGACCAGAGCAGATTTGGCTGTGAGGGAGAAAAGGGGATTTTGGCACAGGACAGAGTGCTGGGCAGGACTGTCACAGCCTCAAACTGAATGCACTTCCCTGAATAGGAGTGAAAATGGGGTCAGGCTCTCGTTAGAGCTGCTGGTGTCTGCAGAGCTGTTGCCTCTGAGAGCAGCACATCTCCCCTCTGGTGAAGCTCACAGTGATTTGCAAACTGTCCCAGCCTGTTGCCCTCGCTCCAGCCCCAGCAGCAGGCTGAGATCATTCCCACAGTGTGGAGCCTGATGCTGAGGCTCGCTGGGCCCAGTCTGAACAGGCCAGGGGATATTTGGGTAGGACTGGCTGGAGTCATCGTTATGAAACCAGGAGCCATATAACACTGGGAACAGAGCAGTAAAGGGTCCTAAACCTCCCTGACGGTTCTGGTGGTTAATGTCTGCCTGTAGCTTAATTACACCATCAATTCCATTAAATAGCACAGTAACAACCTGGGATTTAATGAACACATAGAAAAGAATAAATTGGACTCACAGTGTAACTGATATTCCTTTATGGAATCAGAAGAAACTCAAGCAGAGGTTCAGTTTCTTTTAGTGAAAGTAGAGAAAGAAATAAATTAAAATTAAAGCTTTGAGCTTTAGCAGCAGTGGCTCTGAACTTGTGGTGCCTCGGGGTGGCCCTGCCCAGAGGTTGTGGCACCCCATGCAGGCCATGGACACAAACAGAAGCTCCCAAAAAGGAGCACGAATGTGGCAAAGCCAGTCAGACCTGTGTGCTACCCCTTGCCCCAGCTCCCCCAGCATGGAGCTGACTGTCCCAGCACTGCCAGGGTGGTCCTGATGCTCTGCATCCTCTTACAGGGCACGGGCACATCCCTTTCCTCCCTTGTCTTTCTTAACTCCACCTTTCGTTGGAAGAAGTGTTTGCTTTTTTGGCTTAAATAACCACACACTGTTTGCTCTCGAGGTGTTGAAGCGCCCGGACAAATTTCCCCTGTGTTGACGCGGAGCAAACAGTCCAGCAGAACAAGCAGTGTTTGCCGAGGAAATCCGGAGGTGTTTCGGTGCGTTCGGAGCTGCGGCTTCGCGGGGAGGGAACGGCGACACTGCTGGCTCTGTGTCACGGTGAACCTGACCGGAACGAGCCCAGCACGGCCGTGCCCTCCTCCCCTCGCCACGAGCACCCCGAGCCGGCGGCTGCTCCCATTTCCAGGCGGGGACGCGCTGCTGTCAGCGCTGGGCAGAGGCCGTGGCTCCGGGGCTCCAGCCCAGCCTCCCTCAGCATCAGCCGTGCTCCAGATTATCCCAGCGCTCGGGGGAAGCTGGGCAGAGGCACCGTGGCCCTCTCCAGCCCCGAGGGTCCCCTGCGATCCCCCTTCCCCACGGTCGGGGGGCACAGCCACCCCCAGCCCTGCCCTGGCCACAAACCGCTCCCGGCTCCTGGCAGACGACACCAGATTTTCCCCCTGTAAACCCATCTGCAGAGGGTCTTTGCTGAAGCTCGGCACTTGCACCAAAGGCTGTGGCCGCTCCCCAGCCTCTCCTGGGGAGAGGGGAGACCCCCGGGGGCACCCCCGGGGCTGCGGCTCGGCAGCTCCTGCCTTCTCCGCTGGCCCTCCCCTGCCCACCCCGGCAGGAGCTGCGGGCGGCGGGGGCGGCGTGGGCAGCAGCCTCCCTCCCCGGGGCTGCTTTGCGGGGATATAATATCCGCTGGCGAGGCGGGGATGCGGCGCGGCGCGGTGACCGATGCGAGGGGCTGATTGCCTGTATGGCGATGCTGAAAGGGGTCGCGACTCCCTAAGTGCTCGTCAGGATGAAGGATGACAGCCCCAGACAGCGAGACACTTCCCTCCTCTCCCGCAGCTAATGAGTGCTCTGGCGGCCAGGGCTGCGGCTGCTTTTAGTTTACTTTCCCTTTGTTATTTCTCTCCCTGTTTATTTGTTTAATTAATTTATTTGTTTTAGGTTTCTCCCTACTTTCTCCCCCCGACCCCCCTCCATCCTTTCCCTGCTTCCCCTCTGGCTTCTGCAGCTATTTGTGTTGGATCCCGAGCAGTTAGCACTCTGAAAATTTAATTAGGCATTTGGATGGAACCTGGAAGTTGAGCCTGTGCTGGAATTGGGTCCCCCCAGTCCCCGCCGCCCTCTCCTAAGGCCACTTTGCGATGGGCAGGGGGACACAGGAGCCCCGAGGGGGACACCGGAGCCCTCCCAGCCCCCAGCAGTAAATATGCCTTGTTCCCAGTGGAGGAACCGGGATGGAGATGGAGGGGCGTTTGTCACACAGAGCCTCTCCCCGGCTGCTTTCCCCCGGCACCAGGGGCCGAATGAGCTGCAGGGAAGGGGGTTCTGATCTCTGTGCTGCCGGGCTGACAGGCACCTTCCCAGCCAACAGCCATGGAGAAATCTCCCAGCTCCAGCCGCAGGATGGGGAGGGGGCACGGCCGGTGTCAGTCTCGGGTGGTGCAGAGGAGGGGGCTCGGGTGCTGGGGTCAGAGAGCCGGAGAGAGGCTCGGGGCAGGAGGAGGAGGGGATCTCTCCAAATCTGGCTTCTTGCTCTTCTCTGTAGCTCTGCCTCTCTGCCTTTTCCCAGCTCCTTTCAGAAATGAGCTTTAACCGGTTCCCGAGGCCTTTTTCTGGGACACTGCCCTGGGTCCCTTCCCATGCTCCTGGGGACAGGACACAGGTTCCTGGCAGTGTCACCTGCGGCTCCAACCCCTCACCTGCGGGCCCAGGCACCTGCAGACACCGTTCAGCACCACCTCAGGGCATGACAGCTTTCCCTTCCCTGCTCCACTTTGGTCATTTATTCCCTTGCCTTTTTTGATCGTTTCTTTTTCCTCCTCCTCCTCCTCATTGCTGAACCCCAGGGCTCGTCCTGCCCCTGTCCAGGACCCGATCCCGAATTCTGAGACATCCACAGGGAGCTGAAGGGAGGATAAGGGGAGTGGGAGAGATGCTCTGGTGCCCAGGCAGAGCCAGAACTCCCCAGAACCCCATCCACGCCCTGAGGAGAAGCTGCCCCAAAGCAGGGAGACCCCATCAGCCCCCTTTTCATCTCCTATTAAATAAGTGAGTGCTTGAGGAAGTGCTGCCTTCCCTGGATTAGCACATAAAGGCTTGGAAGTGAGCAGGCACTAATAAATGACTCACTGGATTGACAGTTTGAGGCATTTTTTTTCCCTACTGTAAAACAAGTAAAAAATATGCCAGGCTCATTCTTTCCTCCTTTTTTTTTTTTTTTTTTTTTATTTTAAAGAATCAGTCAGACACAGGGACTCCAGTGTGAATAAACTGGGATTTATGTCCCCGTCAGTCGGATCCTTAAACTTCCTAAGTGCTTAAAACATACACATTTTAACTTGAAAAATTACCAGGTTTGTCTAAAGGAAAATTTCAGCATAAAACAGGAAACTCATTTGAAGGGAGAAATTCTCCAATGAAGCGAACCCAGGCAGTCATAAAAAAGTTAAACCAGGCATAAAGGGAAATGTCAGATGTGTGGGAGAGCCAGATGTCTCTCTATTTTTTCTCTTTTTTTTTATATTTTTATAACCTAGATCAGATTATAGGAGAATATATGAATGTATCTCACAGGGAGGGGGATGCAGCAAGAGAAGGAGGATCTCATTCCCAGCCTGTAACTTGCTGTAATGTGGAGCACTCCACAAAGAAAAACATTTTTTTATTTCTAAATAAAGCACTTTAGAGTGACACATTTATTGCTGGCAAAGAATTACTCAAATAAGAGACATTGTCAGCTATTTATTTTAAAAGCTTTTTTTTTTTTTTTTTTTTTTGAGTTTAGGGAAAAAAGAAAGATCAAAACCCCTTTCCATTCTTCACAATATTCCCTTAAAAGCTTTAAAATAAAGTGGGTTGTTGTGTTTTTTGTTTTTTGTTTTTTGTTTTGTTTTTTTTTTGCTCTTGGGCTGCCTTTTTGGTGTCTCCAGGGCTCTGCAGCACGAGGGAGCCTGCAGGGAGCTGGAGCTGGGTGTTCCCTCTGGGAATGCCAGGATGCAGCCAGGGCTTTGCCGGGGGTTGCCTGCACAGACTCTGCTCTTGCCCCAGCTGCCACCGTGGGCACCTTCCAGGGAGAGAGAGAAATGGGAATTCTGCTTTCCCAGGTGGGAATGCAGCAATCTGTGCCCAGCACAGGAGCTCCCAGGGCTCTGCCACAGGGGAGGCTCCTGTAGATCCATTTACCCAGAGCAGCTCTCAGAGCCAGTGCCCCGTGTCCCACCTTGGGAAGGCTGGGAGTGGAGAGGGAGGGGAGATGCCCCTTTCCCGGGAATGTGGCAGGGATGCCGTGAGATGGGACAGCCCTCTCTGGGTCTGTGCCGATGGTCTGGGGCCCAGGGCTGGGAGGAGAGGTTTTGGGAGAGGACATCCCGAGTGTGGGCACGGCTGGGAAAGGTGCTCTGGGTGCCGGGGCTGCAGCACAGCCAGAGCCCCGAGCAAACGCCCAGCCTGGAACATTTGGAAGCCGTGGTGGCTCCAGCAAGGCTGGGTGATGTGAAACACCTCATTACACAGCTCTGACAGAGAGCCCTGCCTGCAACCAGGGCTTTTAGTGTCAGTCCCTGCTCGGAGCAGCACACAGCAACGTGCCCATCAAGGCTCTCCACTTAACCTCTCCACCAGAGCAGTTTCAGCGCCGTTCTCAGCCTGTGACTTGTTTCTCCTCTCTCTCCTGGGGAAAAAGAGAGAAGCAAAACAGATCTTTCCGTGGCAGGCTGCAGAGAATCTCCCTGGCTGCACATGGCAGAGCTGGCTGAGCCCACAGAAGGGCAGCCCCCTTTGTGTGATGGAACCAGCGGGGGCTCAGGGCTCAGAGGGAAGGAGCCTGGGCCAGGTGGAGATGCAGGAGGCCCAGGGACAGACCTGAGTCCTTGCCCTGCGCTCCCCTCCCTATCTGACTCCAAACCACCTTTAATTTGTCTGCACTGCTTTGGATTTGTTGTTTCATTAGCTTTTCATCGCAGCTGCTTTCTTTCCCCCATAGATTATTCTATTCCTATTGCTTTCCCCTTTTTCAGTTCCTTTTGCTCCATAATTGGATCATTTGCAGTTTATGGGAAGGATGAGAAACAAAAGGTATTGACAACATGAGCATTCAAAATTATATGTCAAGCTCAAAAAAAAGGAGATTAAAAGAAAATCTGGATCCTCTTGCTTTGCATTCTGATTTCTGAACCTGCAGAGCTCATTAGTTTCCCGTGATCGGGGCTTTTTCTATGTCTGTGGAAACCAGAAACCTACTTTTAAGAAGAGCTGTAGTCAGTTGCCTCCAACAATGAGAAACAGCAAGGTAAAAGCCTGTGGTAAATGCTCAGCATTAAACTCTTCTCTTCTCTTCTCTTCTCTTCTCTTCTCTTCTCTTCTCTTCTCTTCTCTTCTCTTCTCTTCTCTTCTCTTCTCTTCTCTTCTCTTCTCTTCTCTTCTCTTCTCTTCTCTTCTCTTCTCTTCTCTTCTCTTCTCTTCTCTTCTCTTCTCTTCTCTTCTCTTCTCTTCTCTTCTCTTCTCTTCTCTTCTCTTCTCTTCTCTTCTCTTCTCTTCTCTTCTCTTCTCTTCTCTTCTCTTCTCTTCTCTTCTCTTCTCTTCTCTTCTCTTCTCTTCTCTTCTCTTCTCTTCTCTTCTCTTCTCTTCTCTTCTCTTCTCTTCTTTTCTCTTCTCTCCTCTTCTCTTCTCTTCTCTTCTCTTCTCTTCTCTTCTCTTCTCTTCTCTTCTCTTCTCTTCTCTTCTCTTCTCAGACACATCTTTACATCCAGGCCCAAAGCTTTTCCCACTGGCCCCTGAAAACACAACCAGGTATTCTTTGGAAGAAAACAAATGAAATTTTTATTGTGGATCCCTCCTACTCGCCAGCAACTGTCCACCAGGGTGGCACAACACAAATCCCTTATTGCCAGAGAAACAGGAGCTCCCTGTAATCCCCCAGCTGCAGTTCCCAACTTCCAGCCTCATTTCCTGCTGCTGTTCCTGCCAGGCTCCATCTCCAGAGCTGCTGGGGCTCCGGGAGGCTGGGATGGAAGGCAGGGCTGGAGCTCAGTGCTGGCTGCATTCGGGATGCCCTGCCAGAACCTGACCAAGGCTCAGACCAATTACTGCTGGCGTGAGCCCAAGCCATCCATCTCAGCAAATTTCCCTCCAGGGGCCACCCCATTTGTAGCAAATAACTAATTATTGCTGTCAGCTTTAATAAAAAAACATCAGTTGAAAGATATTCCACCCCGCCCCCAACTTTCCATCGCTGTATAAATTACGGGAGACAAAACTAACTTCTAAATTGAGTAATTCCAGACATTTGTCAGACTCCAAGAAATGCTTTAATTAGCGTTGGTTAATAAAGTGTTTAGGTAATTAGGAGAACATTTGTCCTGCCTGTGCAAATTTTTTTCTTCTTGCTTACGACAACTCAAAAAAAAAAAAAAAAAAAGTAATTGGAGTCCAGGCTTCAGGAATTAGAGGGCTTTTTTTGGTTCTTTCTTGGTCAGACCGGTAATGATTCTAGGGGGAGTCACCTCTGGTGATCGAGTTCTGGAATTTTTCCCTTCTCTTTCTGGCTGTTGTGTCTGAGGTGGGGAGCAGGAGCTCTCGGGGGATGGATCAAAGGCAGCCCCAGCAGCTGATTCCCCGTGGGAGGCGCTCAGGGAGCTTCTGTGTGTGCAGCACACGCGGCCGTGCCAGCCACGGCACCGTCCTGGCTCTGCTCCTGGGCTGAGCTGAGCTGAGCTGAGCTGAGCTGAGCTGCCAGCCCACAGAGCTGGTACCCTGCCAGAAACCAGCACTGAAACCCTGGCCCCCACCCTGCTGCTGCCACTGACAGCTGCTGCCATGGCAGGGGTCCATGGCACACCCTGCATCCCATCCATGGAACACCCAAAATCCCATCCATGGCACACCCTGCATCCCATCCATGGCACAGCCAAAATCCCATCCATGGCACAGCCCAAAATCCCATCCAAGGCACACCCTGCATCCCATCCATGGCACAGCCAAAATCCCATCCATAGCACAGCTCAAAATCCCATCCATGGCACCCCCAGCATCCCCTCCGTGGTGTTCAGGGCAGCCTGGGCTGCTGGAGGAGCTCAGCTGTTTGCCATGAGCAGGATTTGCTGGCAGGAACTGGGCCCTGCCGTGGCTCTGAAAGGGCTGGCACAGGGAGCACCGGGGCTCTGAGTGCTGAGGGGAGGCCTGAGTGCTGCAGGGAGGGCAGGAGCAGCGAGGATGGATTATTTTTAGCAGTGTTAGATAACAGGGCTGCAGAGAGGGGGCTGCTGGCAGACCTGCAGCAGTTCCTCTGGATGAGAGCACAGGGCAGCGAGGAAGCCCCGAGGTGAGCACTGAGTCGGGCTTGGAGGTGAAGCTCTTTCCTGCTCACCGAGTCCAGACTCCTCTTGAGGTTTCCACCTTGCACTTGTGCTGCAGGAAGCTCTTCTCTGCTCTTGAAACAGCTTCTTCTGCCTCTCTGCTCAGCGGGCTCTGGCGCAGCTGCTGGAGCAGCCAGCTGAAACCAGCTCCGCTCATCGGGCTGGGCTCTGTGCAGAGCAAAGGCACAGATGCTTGTGCTTCAGATGTTAAAAATTTAAGAACTAGTTAGTCTTGAAGATGTCCTCATGGAAAGGTCTTGGCGTTGTGAGTTTAAAAAATCCTGAGTAGGTGTAGCTCACATCCTGCCAAGCACTTTTGTTGGGAGCTGCATCCTGCTGTGGTCCCGGGGTCGTGTCCTCGCCAACTGCTTGGCATCAGTTCCTGCAGCTCATCCAATCAATGCATTAAGTGACTCTGCAATTAATTTTCTTGTCTGGGTTACAGGAGTGTGGGAACAATGAGAAACATGCAATTTTGTGGTCTGCTTTGGGCTCATCACCCAGGGGGCTCTGTTTGCACCATGCCCTGAATCTCTCAGGCTCCTCAGTCCTTAAGCTCCCTCTGCACCAAACCTGGGCTGTTGTGTCTGTGCCTTTCTCTGTGGAGGAGCTCTGTGCTTCTGGTGGCTCGTCCCCTCTGGGGAGAGAAGGGCTCTGAGAGGCTCTGGGATGCCTGGTGGGTATCCCAGCTCCAAACTTTGGAGAGCCCTGGCAGGGGAGGGCAGGATTCAACTTCTGGCCCCTGAACCAGCTGGGCAGCACAAAGGCTCCCTGGGAACCAAAGCCAGCACTTTGCCATCCTTTAACCCATGGTGATGTGTCATTGATCAGCACATTGGTTCTAATAGCTCCCCAGGTAGATTTGGGAGAGCAACGAGTTGAACATAAAAAATCCCTTTATTATTGCCATTTTGCTTTTATATACCCATCAAGCTTTCATATTTAATCTCCTACATCACAATAGCTGATCATTTTTAACATTTGACATTGATAAAGTGCCCACTGCTATTATTCTGACATACTATAAAACATGACACCCATTTGCGATAGAAAAGGCAAAGAATCAATACTCAGCCCCATTTTCCAGCGCAGCAGTAAATCATGGGGAGCCTAACAAATTGTTTTAAATATAAGCACCTTCAGGACCAATAAAGAACCCAACTGATCCCTGTCCATTGTCACAGCTGTCAAACATCTCTACTGCTAAATGGACATTGCGGGGTGGCCCAAAAAAGCTCAGCCCAACCCCCGGATCCCCTGGGGATCAGACTTGGGGGATGCCTGCTGTGGGATGTGCTGTGAGCTCCTTTGGGCAGCTGGAGGGATGTCAGAGCTCCCTCCCAGCCCACCTCTGGCGAGGCTGCAGGGTACCAAGCCCCAGAGCTGAAGGAGGTTCAGGAGGTGAAGCTCCTCGCCCAGCCGTGCAAAGAAAATCGCAGCTCCCAGTTCTCCCCAGCCCGTGGCAGGGCTGTGAGGTCAATCCTTCCTGGAGGCGGCACAGAAAATGTTCCCAGGTTGCTTATTTTGGTGTGCTGCTCCTGCTGGAGAGCAGAGACCTTGCTGTGGGCGAGGGCAGCGCCGTTTTCCCGGCTGCTGCTCCTGGGGGTGGTGGCACCGCGGTGCCCCCGGGCACTCCTGGGTGCTGCTGCTGGCAGCAGGAGCCAGGGGAAGGCCGAGTCAGGCATTGCCTGACACCTTTCCCATCCCTGCTGGCACATCTGTGAGGTTGTCAGACCTGGGGTTCACCTTTCATTGCTTCCCTGTGTGTCCCCGTGTGCCTCCCACCCATCCGTCTCCTCCCCGCGCTGGTGCTTAGTCATGGCAAGGTAAAACGAAAGGGAAAAGTGAATAATTTTATGTCTGAGGTGATGTAAACCTTGTGTGCGTAGCTTAAAAATGTCTCTGGCACATCTGCTGTCAAAGAGCTCCTAAATAACACGGTTTACCTGGGCTGACTGATTTATAGGAACGGGGCTCCCAGACCCCAAGGATGACATTTTAAACACATCTTCCTTTCATTTGTAAGGGATTAAATGAACGTGTTTTGACAAGATTGATCAGATGGAGGTTCAGACGATTTCTCTTTGCGGCTTCAATCTATAGCTGGTAGAACTGAGAGAATATTCCTGTGTCTCATTACAATAATGCACGGCTGGCACCTCTGGAAATCAATGTTTGGGGAGTTCCCTGCGCCGAGGCTGCCCTGGGGAGGCGTTGGCAGCGTGGGCGGTGCAGCCCCTCCGTCGTGCCCTGCAGGGGAGGTCCATCCACTCCACCACGGCACATTTATTTCACACGGGCTCCTCAGTTCCGTGCTCCGAGAGCACTGCTGAGCCCCACCGTGCCAGTGACGGCAGCTGGGAGCACAGGGAGCTTCTAATTCCTGCTCCCTCCCCGGCTGCAACGCTCTTGTTGTTCTCACCGGGAACTCCACCTCGAGGGGGCTGTGCCTGCTGCAGGTGGGGATGCCCAGCCAGGAGCCTGGTTTTGTCTTTCAGTCCCTCATTCTGCAAACAATCCGAGGCTTTGGGCACTGAGGGTTCATGGCAGGGGCGGCTTTGCCCCTGCAGGATGAGGTTTTTAGAGTTTATGCTCTTTGTTTCAAATTCATTGACTCTGTGACCACTGGCGTGGGCTGTCTGCCCTGCATAGCCTTAGGAAGAAATAAAGGAATAAAAACCGTCTTTGAATTCAGGCCAAAGTCTCCAAGCCCTGAAGCCTTGGAAGACCCAAACTGGCTTGTTCTTGCCTCAGAAACACTCAAGCCTTGAGCAGAGGGGGCAATAAATCACTGAGTGCTCCTTACAGAGATGGGGATTTGCTGATCTGGCAGAGGCAAAGGCTCAGTAAGGAATCACCAGAGCTTGGCAGGGCTGAGCTGCTCCTGGTTCTTCCCACACAAGTTGTGTTTTCCCTCCTTGCTAAGCCATGGCCAATTTTGATGATGCCCTTAGGCCCTCAGCCAGATGGGAAGGGGAGAAGACTTTCTCCCCACCCTGTTCTTGGCTTGGGGACATGATTTATGTCCTCCCTGCCTCCTTCCAGGCTCAGGAATCCTTTATCCTTGGATGGCAGGGGAAGGCAGCCGTTGTCTGGGCACTGGCTGGCAATTTGCTCTGCTGCATTATGCATGGGCAGAAAACACAGGAATAAAGCAGGAGGAACAGGAAATCACTGCGGTGTTTTTAATCTGAAAGGTGAGATCGAAGCGCTGTTTGTAGGCTGCCTTTAATGGCCCTCGATTGGCAATTAGTGTTATATTATCACATATCTTTAATAGAATATTGATGCTGTTGGCAGAGATATAATCCCAGTGTCAGGAGTAATTCCCCTCTTTCCAGAGTGTTGCACTTATTACGTGAGGGCCCAGCAGAGCCGTCAGCTCAGCTGAGGTGTCTCAGATCAATCAGGATCAGCACTTCCACCAAGTGACTGAGGGCACGGCAGGGATGAATATTAACCATTATTAATGATTATTAATGGTCTGCCTGGGGAGGGAGATGCCGGCTCCCTCCGAGTCCTGCAGCTGCCGGGTTGGGCTCAGGGAGAGCCTCAGGGGTCCAAGGTGCATCCCAGATCCCAGGGATCTGCCTTGGGGCCACAGCACAGCCAGGCAGAGCTCCTGGTTCATTATTCACTTACCTGGGGTTGCCGTTGGAAAGCAGGAGAAGCAATAATAAACACCAAACAACAGAAGTTAATCTCTATCCACAGCGCTGTAATAAATGGGAAGTTAAACAAAAAATCAATGCAGATCTGTTAATTCCAGGCACTCCTGGGTCCGCTCCAGAGCAGAGCCCAGCCCTGGAGGGATCCTGCAGCCAGACCTTCCCTGGGGCACAGGCATTCCCGTGGCATGGGCTGTTATTCCCACAGAGCTGCACTTTCTCAAGAGGCTTTTCCTCTGCTGGAGCCCTTTTTCCTCTGCTGGAAACCTTTAACTGCCCCTTCTCCCCTTCTCCACAGCCTCAGCAGGATCCCTGGGGGGATCCCAGCCTTCCTCCCCCTCCTTGCCAGGGTGGCTCTCACAGTTCTGCTGGATGTGCTCGTGGGAGGGCTCGTCCCAGCAGAGTGGTGGGAGCGTGTTCCCAGCACAGCCTAATGCCAAAGGTCAGCCACAGACTGTAACAGGGGCTGATGGCAAAGGACACTGCAGAAAAGGAGGGAGAGAGCAATTTCAGCACTAATCCAGACCCCAAAAGGAAGCTGGTACCAAACAGCAGCTCCTGGGGGAGCTGGGACTGCGTGCAACCTCAGCACTTCTGTTTTTCACCAGGATGAAAGAATTTGATCACTGCAGAAACCTCTGTATGAGACAGCCGTACACAACATCCCACACTGCAGACTGATCCACAGATCCCCAAGCCCTGTGAGCTCCTGGATTGGTAAAATGGCTTCTGGGGAGGACTGTGAGGACTCCTCTTTCCATGGAACCCAAAGTCCCTTTCCCAGTTTTGGGCTGGCTGTCCCTTGTCCCCCCACTTCCCTCCACCAAGGGGAGCTGCAAACCCATCTCAGAAGGGAAGATGGTTCAAGCTTTGGGCTCAGGCTGGGGCTCCAGGTGAGGGGACAGCACCATTCCCCCGAGGCCATCCCTGCAGCCACGGCTGTGCTCCAGCCTGACCCTTCCTGCAGACCCAGCACTGCTCCCTCCCTTCCCCACCAACTCTGCTGTGAAGAGAAGCCGTGGATGCTCCTCCAGCAGCCTCATGAGGGCACCTCCAGGAGCTCCAAATCCACTGGAGCTTTGCCACTTCCATGCGTGCTCTCCCTGATTTATTTCTCTTTTCACTTTCAGTGCCTCAGTTAAGGCAAAGAGCTGAGGGTGTGCTGTGCTCAACTTGCAGTGCTGTGGCATTTACAGCCTCTTCCAGAGCTCCCTTGTTTCTGTTGCTTTCTCCAAGGCTTGCAGCTGTGTGGCCTCAACCCCGTGGATATGAAAGGGAGAGCTGGTGAAATCCTGACTGGAATTCAGCAGGGTGGAGGTGCTTGTGCAGCAGCCCGGCACACGTGGGGCACGAGCCTTGGCACGGCCTCTCATTCCCATCCACCCCCAGCAGGAAAAACCGAGTTTGTAGTCTTTAAACAAATCCTGGAGATGGGAGCCACCACCAGCAGATTTCAGCTTCAGAGCCTGGATGTATTTAACTTTTAGCAAAACACTACGATCCGAAATCTTTCCTTGGAAGGCACAAACTCGTCTGCAGCGAGGGCTCTCGGATGGTGATGGAGCAGCACATTAACATAAATTTTCTCGGGAACTGAACTGTCACAAGGCCAACCTTGAAAGCTATTTGGAGTATTTACAGCTTTTATGAAGCCCCCTGGGAGAGAGTAATCTCTAAGTACTGCAGACACGGCTTGGAAGAACCGTGAAAAACATTCAATTTAGGAGCAGTTTTGCCTGTTTTTTTGTAAGCCCTCACTCCCACCACCAGTTCTGTCCCCACCTGGGTCTCCTCTGCCAGAGCAGTGAGTCACAGCAAGGTGAAGATGATGGCACAAGCACAGAATTGCGAGATTGGGCAGGGAAAAGGCAGCAGTGGGTGGAAGGCTTCGGGAAAGAAAGTGATGTCTTCGTGTGAATCTCTATTTGGAAATAAAAAACAGAGGGAGAGACATGGAAGAAGACAAAGCAGCTGAGTTGTCTCGAAGCAGCCTGCTTTTCCTGCTTTTTCTGCTTTTCCAGGAGGCATCAGTGGGTTTCTGAGTCTACCCAAACCCATGCATCTCCTGTTACCCCATCCTCAGGATTCTGTAACCATGTCAACCAGACAAGAAGACTCGGAAAGCCAGCACAAAAAAAAAAAAAAAAAAAAAAAAAAAAAAAAAAAAAAAAAAAAAAAAAAAAAAAAAAAAAAAAAAGGGGGAAAAGAAAAAGAAAAGGAAAACTCAGCCTGAAAGCCTCTGTGTTTTGGATTATGCAAGCACATGAGTACCTGATCTAGCTGCCGAAATTACAGGGTTGCACAGTGTTCTGTTTACAGTGGGATGTCACAGGCTGTAATGAGCTGCTGTGTCATTATGGGAGCAGATGCCAAACAGATCTCAGCGTGTTTATGGAAAGGCTCTTTCCTGCTGTAGAGCTGCACGGGGGCTTCAGGCTCCTTGGCAGGTCCAGAGGACAGGGACAATGTTTGTCCCAGGGGTGTGGGTGTGCAAACACAGCCCAGAACGGGGAGCTGCTCCCCTGGCACACAGAGACAGGCATGGCTGGAATACCCATC
>VZTR01002810.1:120574-162666 GCA_013400775.1 Chaetops frenatus
ATCCCATCCCATCCCATCCCATCCCATCCCATCCCATCCCATCCCATCCCGGGGCTGCCTGCTCTGGCCATCACATCACAGCTGTACTGCCATCATCACTGTCATCCCCCTGGTGCTGGGGAGCACCTGGGAACAGCAGCAGTCCCAGCCCCGTGTGGCTCCACGCTGGGAGTGCATCCCTTGGGAAGGCAGCACAGAGCAGGACCCTGCGGTGGCTCAGCACTCCCGAGCACTGGGAAGCTTAGGAAAACAGCAGCGTCGTTCCCTGCATGGAATAACCTGAGAGGAACAACAAGCAGGGCCCCTCTTTGCAGGCGTTTGCCAAAAAAATCAGCGTGTGCATGAATAGAGAGAGAAATAAAAGGTTTCTCGGAGCTCGTCTTCGGGGCGCAGCAGCGTGAGCACATGTTTTATTCAGCGAGGAGCAGCTGCACTACCTGGAGCAGAAATTCAGCTTGTTGAGGCCTAATCTAGGTAGATCACTGAAGCTTTGGAGAGTCTAAACAGCCAGAGAGCAGCAGATCTCATCTTCATTGCAAGCAAGGGGCTCCTGCAGAGGAGGTTGGCCCTGGTCTCACCCAGAGTGCCCCGGTGCCTCGGCAGCGCCTGCTCTTCCATGGGAATTCTCACAATCCTGGGAATCCTGGGGGGCAGCTCATGGCTCTGCCCTCCAGCCTGGCACCCCGAATGCCTCAGTGGCACTGGGTTGCTTGTGCAATCCCCCTTTTCATCTGTTATCCCCACCCTGGCACCGTGACCTGCGGGGTCAGGGCAGGACCCCCAGGATATGCTGCTGCCTCCAGCCCAGCTGGGAGCCCCAGAGCAGGACTCTGACAGCTCTGTGGCTGCCACTCCACACATCCTGGGCAGAAATGGGAGCATTGCAGTGTGCAGCCTCTGCCTCTGCTGCTCGGGTCAGATGGGTGAGGTCATGACATTCTTTTATTCTCCTCTCTTCTGTGTGCCGACGTTCGGAAGATAAAGTTAGTAAAATTCCTCCTGCTCAGGGCAAAGGGCAAAACTTGCAAAGAGAAAAGCCTGGGAAATAAAATCCCTCACATACCAGGAACGTGAGACACTGGGAGACATTCCAGCCTTGAGCTGGAGGCAGCAAGCAAGATCCCCTCTGCTGAGGCTGCCCAGGTGCTGTGCTTACCCCGACAGTGATTCAGGCTCCAGGGAGCCTTTTCCTTGCCTGAGCCAAAGGGTTCTCCCTCCAGCCCTTGGGATGACGCTGACAGAGGCGTTCCCCTTCTTCCCCACCCAGATGTGACCCCACAAGTCTCTCCCTGTGTCACCTCTCTCCAAATGGCAGAGCTGTGGTCGTGCTGGTGAGGAGGGGGCATGGAGCCCACCCATCCCAGCCTCGTCCAGGGGCTGCCCAGTGCTGGGGGCAAACGGCTCCCAGTGTGAGGAATGATTCAGGGGGATGATTTAAAAGCTGGGATGATTAATGTGTGTGACTGGAAATGATAAATCAGGATGGAATGGGGAGGCAGGGTGTAAATTTGGAGGTGTCTGTGTGGGGGTGGTGTGGAGGCCCCTGACACCCTCACACAGACTGGCTGAGGGTCCTGGTGAGGATGAGGAGGTACCTGGATACTCGGGAATTGGGAGGTTCCTCTCACTAAGGGCACAGGACACTGCACAGCCAGGTCCTGTCCCTTGGCCTGGGCACCTGAGGTTTAATAATCCATGTAGGAAGGATTCAGGAGATGTTCTGGAGTCCCTTTCAGCAACCA
The DNA here is from genome assembly GCA_013400775.1 of Chaetops frenatus. Taxonomy (NCBI): domain Eukaryota; kingdom Metazoa; phylum Chordata; class Aves; order Passeriformes; family Picathartidae; genus Chaetops; species Chaetops frenatus. Next base: position 122,317 of record VZTR01002810.1, read on the forward strand.
GGAGTAATCTGTGACGATGAAAGAAGCAGAGGTCTGCGTGTGTGGAAAAGGAGAGAGGCGGGGGGGAAGGGGAGATTTTATTACTGAAATTTGCCAGAGAGGCTCTTTAATAACGTCATTCATCTTTCTGTCAAATACATCACATTAGTGTAGGGAAAAGGGACTTTGAGAAGATGAATTAAGACTTAAATACATTAAAATGACTTAAGGAATATTTAAATACAATACAATTTATTTTTGTGTAGGCTTGCTTCATGTCAGGCCACGCTGTCTGAGGCTGGCACAGAGCGTGTGCACGGCTGTGCATCAGCAATGCCACTTCCCATAGAAACAGGGCTCAAATCAGGCTTTTCTTTGGACCAGAGATAATGTGGATGCAATTAACTGGCACGGAACTGCTGCTGGCATTGCACAGAGCAGCCGAATTCCCTGCAAATCCCCCATGGCCCCTCAGCACGGCGGGGATGCTCCGGGAGGGAAGTGCCGGCCCCGGCCCCGGCCGCTTTCACATTCCAGCCCACAGGTGACCTTCACCTGAGCGCTCCCACCTAAGGCTGCATCCGGAGGCAGAGCAGGAACGGGGGCGGATTCTCCTGGCTGTGTGAGACACCACCCTCCTCTGCTGTGCTCTGGAAAGAGAAACAGCTCCGTCCAGCTGCTCTGTGGATCCCGCAGGGCACCCGGTACAGCCCCAGGGTGGTGGCTGGAATGTCCCCAAGCAGTGCTCAGAAACGGAGCCCCCTCCTCCTGAAACAACCCTTCCACCCTGGCTCCCGGGGGATAAATCTGAGAAAAGAGACAAGGAGGGGGAAAAAAAATAGAAAGAAAACAGACAATCGCCTGGAGCTGCTTCTTGTTCTGCAACGCTGGGGCTAAAAATAGCTCGGCAGAGCCTTTGTGCCCGTGGGCACCGAGCGGGAGCAGCCGCCTGCTCCCCCTCTTGCAGGAGTCAGAGCAGGCCCTGCTTGCAGACATTCGTGTCTGTCTTGTGGCAAGGGCTTTGGCTGACTTTTGCTCTGGTTTTGCTTCTCAAACCTGAGCGCTTCATCAGAGAGAAGCCACAGGAAAGCACTGAGAGTAATTCAGCTCCTCGGGAATGAGGAGCGGGTGGGTGCTGAGGTGCAGACCCCGGTGAGTGCAGGATGCACCACAAAGATTGAACTTTCCTTGCCACAGAGGGTTCCGTGAGAGCTTTCTGTTGTCTCCCTGTGCCCACAGAACACAGTGGAACTGCTTCCCAATGTGTTTAAAGGCTTCCTGTATGAAAGGCACACGGCTGCTCTGTGATGGAAGGAACTAAAAACCCTCAAAGCAACCTGTTTGTCTGCCTAGGGAGAGATGGATTCAGCTGGAAACATCCGTGCCTGGAGCTTCATCCTGCTGTCCCCACAGCTGGAGTGTGGGACTGCTCTGGGATGGAGAGCACAGGAGGAACCTGTGTCCTCCCTTACAGGCCTGTGTGTTCAGTTCCTTCATCTCTTCCCGTGAGTCAAACCGGCCAAACCCTCTTGGATTTGTTTCCACTCGACTTTACTGCTCTTTTTTGTGCTTTTATTGAGACACTTGGAAGGGTAGCAGTGGCAGAGGAGTGATAACCGGGTGTAGCCCTGCAGCGACAGAGTGACCAGCCTCAGGCACCACCTTGGACTGAGCTCGTGCTGCGTTTGGGAAGCCGATGAGAGGAGAACGATCGTGGTGGCTCTGCCGCGACCTGGGGGATGGTGCTCATCCTCATGGCTCAGCCGCGGTCACAGGTGGGAGCTGGGGGCTCTTCCCACCCCTGGGGCAGGGTCGGAGGGTGATTACCGAGGGCTGAGCAGAGGCGTGCGATGGGTGACAAGGAACTGCTCCCCTGCCTGCGGGAGGCTGCAGGGACGGGCGAGGTGCGGGTCTCCCACGGGTGCTCCTGCAGGGATAACGCCCCAAGGGATGCAGGGCAGAGAAGCGAGAGGGAGGGGATGCTCCTCCTCGCAGTGGGGCAGCTCAGGCCCCTTGGAACAGGTCACAGCTTTGCTGCTGCAGAAAGAACGCTGGGGTTGTGCTGCACTTCTCTGCGGGTGCCCCGTGCTCAGCCCCTCCCCAGCCCGGGTACCGCCCTGCAGAGCCCGCGGGCCCTCGGCTCGGCCTCGTGTCGGTGTCCCGGCCTCGGAAGGTGCCTGTTGTCCCCTGGCCGAGCACTGGGAGCTGTCTGTGTCCCCTCAGCCGCCGGTGGCCGGGCTCCTTCCCCCAGCACGCTGGCTCCGGGCGAGGCGCTGCGCTAATGAGCTCGCTGGCAGCAACAACTGCATGCGCAGCACTTTGGGAGGCAGCGCCTGCTAGAAATGAATTTTTAGTTCATCTAGAGCAGGGCTGTTGGCCCCAGCCCAGAGCTGGATGTGGTGGCAGAGGGAGGTGCGGCCGGGACCGAAATCCCCGCACGGGGTCAGAGATGCAAGGACTGGGATATGTGAGAAAATGATCATCCCTGGTGTTTCCCAGTGGAGGGAAAATGCACATTTTTGTTTCCTAGATGCTGTTTGCCAGGCTCTGCTTTTTGCCCCCCCATCAGGGGAGTCACCTGTGACCAGCACAGGAGGTCTCTGTCCCCCCAAAACCCAGGTCTCACTTCTGGCAGCTCTAATGAGGGGAAGAGAATCCAGGCTGGCAAACAAGCCTACGTCACACCTCTCTCTGCAAAGAGGTTTTTAGAGATGGCTTAAATGGATTTTGGGAAAACGTCTTCGGGATTGGAGCTACAAATGGCTTTTTGATCAAAACAAAATCGTTCATTTTGAAAACTGAAACTGTTTCATTAAACATGTTTGGGCTTTGTTTGTTTATGTCACAAGCGATGGGTTTGCCAGGGTCTGAAAATTGGAAAGTTTAAAGTATTCTTCTATCCTGGACTTTGAATGTAAAAACACTTCAAAGGTGCTATGGAAGAATAAGAACAATTAAAAATTTATTTCCCGGGGGGAAAAGGAATGATTAGAACAATCAGAATAAAGATCACATCTCTATTTTCAGGCAAACTTCTCTCGGCTTTAAAGGCTGGAGAGGGTATCTGGGCTGAATAGAATCGTGCAGGAGCCTTTGTGTCAATTGAAGCAGGAGAGGGGAGCGGGCAGGGGCTGCAGAAAGGCTTTGCTGACACCTGACATTTGAGGCACTCTGACTTTTTCTGAAGGCAGACGCCTTAGAAGTGTTTCCATGAGCGGTGGTGATAACCAGGCTGCAATCCCAGCTCCCCTGGGATCCATGGGCTCTCCTGCAGCTGCTGGATGGGACTGCTGGCTCCGTGCCCCTCCAGGGCGGGGTGGGCACCGGGGAAGGAGGGAGGGCTGTGCCAGGGCCAGGTGGGGAGGGCTGGCTCAGGAAGGGAAGGTGGCAATGCCCAGAGCTGCCCGTGCTCAGCCCCTCGGCACGGAGCTCTGGGCCCCTTTCTCCTCCTCGCTGAGTCCTCTGGTTTCCATCCCGTTTCCAAGGGACAATAATCTGTGGAGCAGAAGGTTGCTCTCAGCTCCAATTCAGTGGAGAGGGATGGAGAGGGGAACGTCTGGCAGCTCTGAGCTTTGCTGCTATCCCAGCCAGGCTGGAGCCCAGGCTGGCAGCACCGAGCAGAGCCCGCAGCTCCCAGCGTGTCCCTGGATGCGGTGACGGGAGCGCGGTGCTCGGAGAACAGCGGTGGGACCAGGGGACCGGGCTCCGTGCCTCCACCAGAGCCTGGATGGATCCTGGGAACAAAGAAACACGCCTTTCAAACCAGGCAGAACTGCCCAGCCCTTTGCAAAGCAGAAGCAGCTGGCTCGACTAATTAAATGTTAAAAATTCCAGCAAGACGAGCGTACCAGAAAACAAACAGGCACGGGAGCCAGGACGGAGCGAGCTGGAAAGGATCCGTGCGGTTCCCTGGCTCTCCCATATGTGTCTGCACAGGCTCTGGCACCTGTGCAGCCATGTGCTCGCCCAGGCCTGCTCCCACGCTGCAGGCACTGCTCCCACACCCAGCGTGGGGAGAGGGAGCCGCGGCTCTGCAATCCCGCGTCACTCCCATGTCCCCATCCATGGCCGTGCGTGGCTTGGGAGACCTGGGGGGGCACGAGGTGCCTGTCCCTGTGCCAGGCTCTGCCCGACCCACTGGGGCAGGAGGCAGCTCCATCGGTCTTTATTTGATGGTTTGGGGGAGGAGGGTAACTATTTGTTAGCGGTGGTTTTGCAAATCGCCACTTTGCGGAGAGGAAATAAGAGCCATCCATTTGTGCTGGTGCTATTAAAGATTTTCTATAAAGTGCCTACATTTCCAGTGCAGCTGAATGGATTTCTCTGCAGAAAACTGCCAGGACAGAGAGGCACAGTGGAGGAAAATATCATATACAATGATTCACAAACACATAAAAATACCCTTCCCAGCTTGGCTATTCTTCCACCGCACAACAAACACCTTGTGAGTCATTCTTGAATGTATGGACGCATTGGAAAATGAAAGTTGGATTTGAACATTATTCATTAAGACCTGGGATTAGTTCACTTCTCCATTTAGCTCCTCAAAGCCAGCATGCCAAGTCAAGCTAAAATGCATTCTAAGGCTGTCTCAGTCACCAGGCAGCTCTAACAGCCACAGTGGTTTTCTACATCAGTGTTTCTGTATTCAGCTTAAAACCCCCCCAACTTAATTCCTTGCTCCTTGCATTGAATTAATCAGATATCTGAAGGTAGGTGGAGGCAAAAAAATCAGCATTTTTCTTGGCAGGCACATTTAAGTTGAAGGGCTGTAGCTCTTGCTGCAGACGACAAGATTGCAATGTTTAGGAGATAAAGAAAGGGGATGGAGGGCATCCACGGAGTGACAGCCGCGTGCACGCCCTGCCGCCGGCGGTGGCAAACAGCCAGGGACAGGGACGGGCCCGCGGATGATTTACAGCCACACATCCTCTCTGCAAACACGTTAACTCCCACCTCGGAGGAACTGTTAATGAAAACTTGCGTCAGCTCCTCCAGCGCCTGTCAGACACAAAGACGCTGCCGGGCGTGCGGCCGGAGCGGAGCAGAGGTTGGGGACAGCGTCAGGGCCACGTGCCCGGGTGTGGCCGTGCCTGTGTCCCCACGGCTGCCCCGGGTCTGATGGGAGCACAAGCCCGGCACAGGGGCCGGCCCAACAGACACGAGGCACGCTGCAAACACGGCCCAAAGCAGCTGCGAGACGCTTTGCAGCTTCCACACCGGAATTTCGGGCCAGCTCGTAACTGGCACGGGGGCCAGCGGCATCTCCTTCCCTGCCAACGGGGAAAAACAGCACAGCTGTGCTTACTGCTGCTCCTAGGGATATTTAGCCTCATTTAATGACAGTATGGGGCAGTTTGGTACAAACACATGGATGATGAGGCCACGTTTCGACGGTTACTCAGCTGCTGGGGGTTGCAGCTCCCCTTCGGGTGCCTAATCCTGGATAGGGGACTGCTGTAGTCACTGGGTGGGAACAGTTCCTGCTAGCAACACTTATCTGCCCTGGAAGGTGGGATTCCTCCCAGGCCACCAGCAGGACAAATGCCACACGAGAGGAGGCACCTGATGGAGGGCAAGGCCATGGCCAGCACTCGGGGTGTCCTGCTCGCCGCCAGCCGGCTGAGCCAGCCCCGGGCCAAGGCGGCAGCTCCCCTGCATAATTGCACAGCATCAATACCTTGGTGAGCACCACAAGCTGCTTGTGGGCAAAGAATCAAAATTCATAGAATAAATTATACGCGCTAAATTATTTGCCCAGCTTTGTTGATTATCTGCAGTTAAAAAGTTGGAGAGAGCTGAGCTGCTTTGCGCATAAACAGCAGATCCTCGCGGGCAGGGGGTGCTCGGCTTCGGCACAGGGAACAGGGGCACTGCCAGCCCACAGGGGATGGGCTGCCTGCAGACCCCCTCCTCTCCTCTGGCATCCCCTGGGGCTGGGATGGGTGGCAGCCCCACCACACAGGTGAAGAAGCTGCTACAAACACCTTGGTGGGCTTTACTACAGAGTTGTAGCTCTGTTCAGGCAGCTACAGTCTGGTGGTGCTCCTACACGTTAAGAGGGGTTTACTCTTTGCTGGCTGAATGAAATGACGTTCGTGATGTTATAGAACATTTAATGGCATGAAGACAGGTCTGTGTAAGGATCAGAACAAGCACAGGGGTTTGCAGCCCAAGCCCTGGATGACCCGTGCATGGAGGGGAAGAAAGGTCCTGCTCCTCCTGTGCCTGGCCAAACTCCTCTCCCTCTGCCAAGAGGAGGAAGCTCACGGAGGGTCAGCGTGTTGAAGGTCTGTGATTGAGCTCGATGATGAATCGCAGCTTGATGACTTCCTCTACATCAATGGAGCTGAACTGGCTTGGGGAAACTGTTTGATTTAAGAAGAATAGGCCTAATTTTGGAAGTGCTTCACACCCATCAATCTAAGTGAAATTCATTTATCTGAGGCACAGCTGATACGTCTCCCATTTACATAGCACTAAGTGCCTCACAATCCTTGATATATTGAAGCTCACAGCAGGGGAAGAGGATAACGCCGCTATCCCCTTTCGCAGGCGGAGAAGGGATTTTGCAGCGTAATCCAATGAGTCACGGGAGCCAAATGGGCGCCCTGCCCCGGACTGGGAGCAGTGTCCCCTCCCCTGCCATGCTGCGGGATGGACGGGGAGGCTGCCCACGAGTCCGGTTTGGCCTCTGCAGGGATGGGGCAGAAGGAGCTTCAAAGCACTTCCCAGCTCCGCTCTAACACGGTTTTATGAAGTGTTTGCAACAGTGTCTCAAAGGCAGGGTTGGGAGGCAGAGTGGGAATCACAGCGGTATCTGATGGAAGAGATATTTAGAGGGAAGAGACATATGGCATCTTAAATAAAACCAACCTACTCAGTGGTTAATCTCCACTTGAAAAACCTCCAGGACGGACTCGTCCGGCTCCCGCTGCAGCCCGGCCACGCTGGGCTGGGCAGAGATGCAGCAGCCGCAGTTAACGCTGCAGGGCTGGGGTTTGGGGGAACCAAAGCACCTTCCCCACCTCTCAGTGGGTCCTGCACGGCCTCCTCTGAAAGTTCCGAGGTGGAGAGGGCAGGGGGTCGGTGGGGAGATGGGACCAGGACCCCTGACAGCAGCCCCCATCCAGCAGCCTCATCTACAGCTCCGTCCTTGGTGGCCTGTTAACAGAAGCAGGCAGGAAAAACAAGTGCCTTCTTCCTGCAGCTCCCCATGGGCACTTAGGACAATGATGGAATACTTGGGCAATCGCACGATGTTTGTTTAATGCCAAAACTATCCTGGCCACTTTACAAACAAGCATGAGTAATGGCAGAGCAGGNTTCTCTCCCTTCCTCTGAGATCTTCTGAGTGTGCACTTCTGCCGTGATTTATCCTTGTTGCAACCTTATCGGCTCACTGGGGATGTAAATCAAGCAACCCGACATTTTGCCCGGAATTCCAGTTATTTATACATGGATTGAAAGGGTATAATTAGGGCTGCTAAAAACGGCCCGGCAGAGAGGAGGGACACAGGTGTCTGTCTCCGTGGAGGTTGGGGATGGAAAAGTCCGTGCTGGCTCCTTGCCTGGCCCTGCACACGAGAGGCCTCTTGCACCTTTGTGGCTCTGCTGAGGAGGAGGATGGGAGCAGGGATGGAGCCACAGTCTGGCCATCAGTCCCCTAGGCTTTTGGGAACTCCGTGACTGGGGTCTCTCCCCTTCCTCCATCTCATATGTCCAACCTGGGGCTGGAAAAGGCGTGCCAAGGCCATCCCAGCAGGGCCCCAACATTGCTGCTCATCTTTCTGCTCTGGATCACCCCTGGTGATGCCGTTAGGCTTAGGCTTAGGCTTAGGCAGGGTTTAAGGTAGTGGTTAGGGTAATGGTGAGGTTGATTGGTAGGGTTGTGCTACGCCATCCCAGCCAGCCAGCACAAGGTGTGCTTGCAGGGTCTCCATGGGCCCCATCCCAGCCACATTCCAGCCAGGCTAAATCCGTGTCAGTCTCCTGCACAAGTCCACTGCCAAATTTGCCTCCAGCTCCAGGCAGCTGCTGTCTGTTTCATCTGTAAGTTGCCGTGTACTGTAACAGCATCTCCCTGATCCCTTGTAATCTCGTTTTTTTCCACTGCTCCCAGACATCTCTCCCTCCCCTCCCTCCCCTCCGGCAGCTGCAGAGCGAGCAGCAGCCCCACAGGGCTGCTAAAGGCTGGAGAGCATCCTGGCAGTGCCCGTGGGCCCCCAGCAAGGCCTGGCCAGGCCAGCAGATGACCAGAGCCACATCCCTGCAGGAGGAGCAGGGCATGCAGTGCAGGGGCCACCATGTGTCTCTCCAGGACACCCTTCAGAGGCCCAGCGTGAAAGGCATCTAAAATTCATAAATGTCAAGGAGGAAAGGAAGCGAGGACAACTAAATATAGAAATCCAAACACCTCCTTTTAGGCTACAGAAGCAGCGTGATGTGCACAGCCTAAAAGCCTCCTTAGACTTGAGCCTGGCTCAGCACTGAAGGGCAGGGCAGTGACTGTGGGAGGGAGGTGAGTTCATCCTCCCGCAGTCAAGGCAGCAAAGGCTGACTCCAGGAACATGTGCACACCTTCTCCCCTTCTCTGCTCAGGTGAGACCCCACCTGAGCACTGCATCCATCTCTGGAGTCCCTGGGGGAAGGCAGACTTGGACCTTCTACATCCAGACCGGAGAAGAACCACAAAGATGGTCAGAGGGCTCAGCAGCCCAAGCCTCACCCCTCTCTGCACAGACTGTGACACTCCTGATTCCAGGCTTTTCTGTCTCAGGAGCTGTAGGGAGAGGTCTGCAATGTCCTGTTTGTCCTGCCCAGGTTCAGGAGCTTCTCCAGCCTTGCATGCTCCCACCAGAAGGCAGCAGTTCATCCACGTCACAGCTTGCCTTGGGAGAAGGAAGTGAAACCCCTGTTGTTTCTGAGTTGAGAACGTCTTTTCTTTCCATTCCACAGGAAATGTCACTGTTCACTTCTCCATTCTGCTGCAAGGGGAACAGAAATGGGTCCTGAAGTGTCTGGGTTTGCTGTGGAAGGAAGATTCTGATTTTCCTACAGGGAATCATGTAGCAAAAACAGCTGAAACCCAAGAAGAAATCCAGGGTTGTCAGAATCTTCAGTTTCTGTTTTAATTATTAGTCTGGTTGGATTTTCTCAGAAATTGTATTTCCACAGTGATAAGTGTTATCACTTTATTTTAGAGTCTCGGCTACTCACAAGCCGGGAGCGAGCAGGATCAGCGCTGGGAGGAGCTGCCAGGACACATTCACAGGCATCAAGGGTTGGCTTCCCCCTGCCCGGGGCAGCCAGGAGGGCAGTGCCCTGTCCTGGAACAGCCGCCTGAGAGCTGTGGAGCCGCGGGGCAGCACCCAGCCACGGAAGGGAAATGGGATGCCAGGGGCAGCTCGCTCCAAGCACAGCCCACGTCTCTCCAGCCCTGTCATTTTTCGTTGGGAAGTTTTATCTTTTTAATTTGTTGCGTATCATGCATTGTCTGATTAATTATTGCTTCTCTGCAGGGAGGACTGGAGTTTACAGAGCAGTGCAACAGCAGGGCTGGCTTTGCTCTCCCCCCAGCCCCCTCCGGCAGAGCTCCGCGCTGCTCCGTCGATAATAATGACTCAGCACTTGGCTGCTCCCTGGGCATTTCAGAAGCGCTTTATTAAAAAGTACACAGCCCGTGCATGGGCCATAAATCCAGGCAGGAGCTGCGCACCGCCGCGGGCTGGAGCTGGAGCTGGAGCTGCCGCTGCTCCGCCGCTCGCCCCGGAGCGCCGGGCTTTGATCGCTGCCCTGGCCGGGGCTGCATTGAGCTGCTCGGCGCGTCCTTCCGCGGCACTCGGCCAGGCGCTGCACAATAAAATTCCCTTTACAGCCACGTCTCTCCATCAGCAGGGCCAGAGCCTCTCCCTGAAGAAGCCTTCCCGTCCGGCAGCCCAGCTGGAGGAGGCAGGGGAAGCGCTGGGGAAGGTGCTGCGGCAGGACGAGCAGCAGTGAAATGCAGTTGAACATTTCCAGCGCTGAGTAAACCATATGTCTTCATAATTTGATTGTGCCCCGGTCCCCCAGGTACCTCCCAGCTCTATTGAACACCGATGGAGTTATTTGGAATCATAAATAATATTATCAAAGAGGGTCTGCTGGGTAAACAGCGCTGCTGTATAAATTGGCGGCGGCGGTATTGATTGTTCTGAGCTGACTAATGAATTATTCTGTTTAAGGGGCTGTGGAAATAGCGCTCAGCGTTTTCAAGGAAGGCCCTTTGGATGCTTCCCCTGGCGCTGCCGGGCTTTGCTGCCCCGGCCGTGGCTGGAATTGCCCAGCACAGCCCCCGGGCAGCAGCCCCCGGGCACAGCAAGGCCGGGGCAAGTGCCAGGGGCGTGTTAAACACAGGGGCGTGTCAAAGGCGAATGTAAAAACATCTCCCTACCCCTCAGTTCCACCACTTCATCTTCCCCTCCTCCTTTCTCATCTCCCCTTCTCTCTCCCTCTCTATTGACCCAGCAGGGCCCCATGTGGGATGGGGGGCTGCTCTCAGAGGGGCACCAGAGACTTGCCACAGGCCACCCAAGACTTCCCACCCCATCCCAGGGGAGCTCTGCTCCCTTCCTGCAGGGACCCCAGGCACCTCTCCCTCTTCTTTCCATATCTTGGCTTTTGGGCTTTGCATCTCTTTAAACTGGGGCTTTTTCCCCAGTTGCCTTACACCCTGCCCCAGAAAGAGGAGACATGAGCCATCCTATTTAACAGGACTTGCCTATTTTTCTCTCACCTGCATAATAGGTTCTGTTAAATTTCCAGTTTTCCATCCCTTTGATGTGAGAGACTCCAAATAATTCCCGCTAATCTCTCTCAGCAGCGCCTGCGACGCTGAAGGCGCTGGGGGGGACATGGCAGGGAACCAACCAACAATTACTGGAGTTTGGGGGCTGGGCCAGCACGGAGAGACAGCTCATTTTAAAATAAATTACGCCATTAAACCAGTTTTGTTCTTTTCCCCTGCTTTTTGGGTTACAGGCTCAGCAGGGAGGAGGCAGAGCAGGAGCGTCCCAGTGGAGCCACAGCCGCTTGTGGCAGGAGGAAGAGGAGGGTGGCTGTGCCTGGGAACGAGCCCTGGCACTGGGTCCTGCCCACCAAGGGTGTTCTTCCCATTTTCCTGGGAATGTGGCTGTGGCTGCTGTGCTGAGGGCAGAACGTGTAAAGGAAGCCTGGGTATTTTCCCTCCAAAGCAGCGTGGGATCATTTTTCCCTGCCCCTTTATCAGACCATTCAGCATTAATGAATTCATCATTTTCTCTCGTCTCCACTCATGTTCTCTTTCTTCTCAAAGCCTGGGAAGGCCCTTGCTCACAGCTGTGGATTTAGCACCCAAGAAATCCAAGCACTTGCTTCAACTGCCATGAATATTTAAATATTGCCACGTCCTTACCAATGGGCAGCGTTGGGCAGGGCCCCAGCTCGGCATCTCTGGGGGAGCAAAGCGAGCTGCTTCTCCAGGTGGGATTTATTCAGTGGATGAAGGTTTTGGGAGCTCCTCAAGGACGCTCTCCCCTCTGCTGGGGATCAGGGAATGCTGTTGTCTCCTGTGGAGGGCCCTGGAGCAGGATGGAGTGGGAAGCCTGGGAGCACACCTGCCCACGAGGGATGTGCCCACCTGCTCCAGGTGTGGAAGGCTGGGAAGGGGTTAAAGGGAAGCACCCAGGGGCTGAGTGTCCAGCATGATCCAGGCCATTGAATCAGTGTCCCATGCTCTGGGAGTTCGATGGTGTTTCCCCCCTGGGAGGAGCACACCAGCTCCCATATATTGCCTGTTATCTTTCAAGTACTCCGAGCAGAATGCTTTTTCAGTAACCTCATCAAAGGATAAGCCAGGATTCAGATAAGCTTTTCAAGGAGGAAGTCAGGGTTATAATTTTCAGAGACTTCTGAATGTCACCTCCAATTTTCGGCTCCGCCGTTGGAGCGGCCGTTTTTGGAAGCCACCCAGCCTCAGATATTGAAATGGGTGACCTGTGGACTGGGGCCTCCTCAGTTCCTGGTCACCGTCAGCCTGGCAGATCTTGGAGTTAAAAGTGCCTGAGATTTCTGACTTTATAATAATGTGGTTTCTCAGAAGTGCAAATTACAGAGGAATTGGTGCTAAACTCCCCATTAACTATAGAGCCCGAGAAATCCTCGCTGTCCCAAATTACCTGTCACTTGCTCTGTAACGTGGCATAATTTTGTCACTTAAAACAAAAAAAATAAAGGGCTATAATTTGAAATTTCAGTGAAATACTTAATTGAGTGTGTGGCTGGCTTTGTAGTGGGCTGTGCCCCCCTCCCCAGTGGATTTAGCATCCCCTGGACATCACGCTGCTCCTCGAGGCCCTGTGTGTGACCCCCCCAGCAATGATCCCCCTGTTCTGGGGTCTCCTTGGGGTGCTGGGGGCACTCAGCCTCCAGAGAGGGCAGGGATCAGGGGGGCTGAAGTATCCCCAAGGGCAGGGGGACAGGTTGGAGGGAGAAGGTGGCAGGAAAACTCCAGCTCAGGCTGATTCCAGGGTTAAAACAGCTCCTGTGCCTGTGGAATCCCTGTGCCTCACAGAGAAATCAGCTTTCTAGGTTTGGCTATGGGAAGGTGGATCTCTTTCCACAGCAGGAGGTGGAGGCAGATAGAAGTCAGGGCATCGACAGCAATGCAAGGAACGAGAGTCTGAACTGATGGGTTTTTTTGTGAATTATATTTTGTTGTGAATTACAAACAGATTTCAGCTGCTTCTGCGAGTCCACACTTTTAGCTTTCATTCATGACCACAAAATTTACCCCCAAAATTACCCACACTGATTAAAAAGGACTTTTAGGTAAGTGCAGGGAGGGAAAAGCCAGGGAAAAACAATGACCAGGGTGTTTTCTTCTTTCACTAACTCCTGCTGGAGGGACCCCCAGCACACAGCAGAGCTCCCCTCGCACAAGAGGAAGGGTGGGATGCTGCATGGGTTAAGAAGAAGGCACCATCTCAGTGCCTTTTCTTCCCCTCTGGTTTTTTTTCTTCTTTTTCCCTCCTGGCTGAATCAATAATTAAGCATATTCTAAGTAGTACAGTTTTGCTTGAAATTTTCCATTTGGCTTGGGCATCAGTTTGGAATGAAATATTTAGAGGACAGAATATAGTAATAAAGCCAAGACACATTTTCTGCTAGTATATTTTATTTATTTTGTTTAATAATGAGGTTCTGTGTCTGTCTCTACCCCCCCTCCGTATCAGTGGCTTTCTCCTCTTCCCCTTTCCTTTGGAGAAAGGAGATAATATCCCCCTTTTAAAAAAATAATAAAGTCTGGCTTGTCTAACAAATCAGGCCCTGTGCTCTGATGTTGTAAGTGTTCAAAGGAGCTTCCCAGAAGGCTGAGGGAGGGGAGGAACCCAGCACTGAGGCTCCTGCTCTGCTCATCTGCCTGCAAGGACAAAGTGAGAGGGATTCCTCTGCTTAAAATGATCTGTTCCCTGGTGCAAAACCTTGAATAATTCCCTGGGAAGGGAAGGGATCCTCGCCGTGAAGGAGCAGAGCCTGCCCTGCCCCACCTCCCCTCAGCACCTCTGCATTTCCAGGTGTGAAAGGTGTCCTGGCCCCTGGGAGCCCTTTCCCCCCGCTCTGCCAGCGGGGTCGAGGTGTTTTCAGGAGGGTTTTCCCTGGGGAATGCCACGGGTGCATTACAGATGCTGGTGGGAAAGCAGGGAGAAAGGCTGGAATGCTGAGTGCTTGGCCAGGGGAGCCTGTGGGACCTGAGCCTTCCCATCCCAGATCCCTCAGCCCATGTGGGTGGGAAATGCCACTGCTGCCCCACCAAAATCCTTCTGACTTCAATGTATTTCCCCCAGTTCTGCTTTTGGGATGTAAAAACAAATGTAAATCGCTCAAATAGAAATTATTCCCAGGAAATTCCTATCATGTACAGCGGAGCACTTCATCCCAACAGCTTCAAAATGTTTCCCTCTGATTTTGATCTTTTCTTCAAAACCTGTTTACAGTAAAAAAAAATAAATAACTGTGTCTGTATTTGAGATTGTGAGTATTTGAAATGGAGTTTCTTGGCATGCAGAAGCTCTTGTCTGAAAAGCAAATGAATTTTCCCAGCAAAGGAAAGAAACCTGGAGCTTCCCTGGCTCAGAGGAGGCAACTGGTCCCGAGGGATACCAGGGATATTTTTGAGCCCTGAATGTCACCAGGTCTGGGCTGTGGTCCTTTCCTGGTGTGGCAGAGGCTGTGGCAGGGCAGGGCTTGTGGGGTGGCCGAGCTCTGTCACAGCTCCAGGGCTTCTGGTGCATCCCAGGCTGGGACTGTCCCTGTCACCTCCCACTGAAGGGTCCCAGCTCCCACTTAGGTTTGTTCCTACACTTCAGATAAATATTTGGTGTACATTTGAACTGGAAAAGAGGAAGATGAGCTCTCTTGGGCTGTGTGGGATTGTGCTGTGTTTGAGAAGTCAAATCCGTTCTTCTCGGTGAATTATGGGTGCCCAAAATTGAGAGTTTTCTGATATTTGCTCATGCCTGTGTCTCATGCCACACGCTCCCAGGAGGAAAGGCTGGTGCAGGAATTCAATCACAGGATCTTGAGTGAAATAGAGAGGGGTTGGAGAGATTCACAGGGCCTGATTCTCATATTGCTCTGTTGGGATGTTGCTCCTGTCTGTCCTTTTGCAGCCTCTGTGGTTTTGCAGCAGCCTCACCACAGGATTTCCTCCACTGGCCCAAATCTTCACCCTGTTTCAGGCAGCCTGAGGTGAGTCTGGGTTCCCTTTCCCATTCCTGGGAGCAGAAGCAGTGGTTTGAACTCTCCAGGGCAGTTTGTGGCTGAGCTGAGACAAGGGAGGCCGGGGGAGCAGGGGGAACCCTTCCTGGGTGCTCGCTGTAGTTAATCCTTGATAACAGTTTTCCCATCGTTAATATTGTTGTTGAACTGCTGCATTCTCACTCAGCCAGAGCTAATTATAATAATTAACAGACAACTCGTGAACTTGTCAAACTGGTAATTATAAACCACGGAGACTTTTATCATTAAGAGATTGCTCAGGAGGGGGAAAGGGGTGCGAAGCCTCTCTGGATGAGCTCCGTACCCTCAACGTTCTCTCCTCAGCCCAGACCCGGCCTGCAGAGCTCCAGCTACACAAACCCAGCTTCTCCATGCCCTGCTGAGCAGGGAGCTGGTGCTGCAGTGTCCAAAATAAATAAGTGACAAAGGCAAACAGTTGCCTGCAGATCCCCAGGCAGCCCAGGACAGCCGGGCAGGGCTGCTGCCAGCACACGCCGCACGCTCCGGCTCCGGGCAGTGTGGGAGGATGCTCAGCTTCAGCTTTCCTCAGCTTTCCTTCCCTCCTTTGGCCATCTTCTTCCATGGAGAAGGACCCTGAGGTCCCTGTGCTTCCCACTCCCTTCCCCTGGCCGGGATTTGGGCTGTGCCTCTCCAGGGAATCCCTGTGCTGGTCACTGGCAGCATCGCTCCCTCCTCTGCACATCTCCTGGCGAGTTTGGCTCAGACATTCTCCAAGTTTCCTGCCATGCCTTTTGTGAGCTCTCTCTCCTGGACAGCAAACAACAAATGGTCCTTTTCACCCAGGAGATAAGATTGTTCATCTTCCAAAGTCACCGGCACTTGCAATGCCGGGTCTGGAGCAGTTTGAATAATGAGCCTTCCGGAGAACTCGTGTTTCTCTTTGTGTCCTTTTCTTAACAAAGACCTGAGGCTCCCAAGGCAGCGGCGGCTCCGCCAGGCACCGAACGCGACAGTGGCTGCTTCTGAAGGGCACAAGTTACAGAGAAGATTTTCTTTTCTTCCTTATTTTTTTCTCCCCCACTTTTCCAATTGTATTTCTGTCATGCGCTGTTGCTGAACAATCGGTCCTTTGTAGAAAAATTCCCACCAGGAGCGAGACGAGTGCTGCTGCTAGGTCCCCTCCTCCCTTACAACCACTATCTTGCAGTGCCTCGCATACACATTTCAGTCTGAAAAGCCAACCAGAAGTTCCTCATGTCCTTAAATCCTTGCTTTTGTGGCGCCCACCTTGGCATTCCCCAGCTTCCCACTCCCTGCTCCAGTGGCATTCCTGCTGCATCCCTGGGGAAGGACACGGTACCCAGGCACTGGGAAAGGCAGGAGAGGGCAAGGCTTCCAGCACAGATTGGAAACTTTCCTGGTCTCACCCTCGTCCCCTTCCTGTCCTGCTGCTGGCTTTGCCTCTCCTCTGACTCTGGAAGTGTAACAAGAGAAATAAAGCTGTTCTCACAGTGTCTGCAGCTTCCCTCGAGGAGGATCAGCACCACAAACTGCTCCTCAGCCCGCTGCCTGAATGTTCTGGGCTCTAAAGGTGGCTGGAAACGTCCCCACCAGAGCTACACGGCCTTTTGCATCAGCTACCTCAGAGCTGGAACCTGTTGCTGTCCTAGAAACGGAGAGAAGTGAAAATATGGAAAGTACAGGAGGGCTTCATCCAGCAGGGAGATCCATCCTCCCCTCCTGGTTCAGCCACAGGAGAGGCAGAAACAATTCACTTCCCAGACACCACACCTGCAAAGGTGGATGTGAACTCTCCAGCTGGGTTTTCCTTGCTTTGGTGCCTCCCAGAAGCCGCCAGTCTCCACATTCCCCAGGTCTGGTGCCCAGTCTGAGGTGGGATGCCCTGAGCAGCCAACGGGACCAGCACCCCTGTGATCAGGGACCAGTGAGAGGACAGGACCAACCATTTGCTGAGATCCTCAGGTGATCCCGATGCCAGGGGAGCTGCTGGAGGAGGCACCCCAGGGCACTGGGTCCCTTCCAGGGGCTGTGGGGAGGAGCAGAGCAAGGGGCCAGCGCTGCCCTTGCCAGGCTGCTGCACAGAATGGCACATTGGAGCATTTAAAATACATTAAAGGAGCCCTCCCTTTGAAGTGGGAAACTATCTCTATTTAATCAGAGAGAAACAACTTTTCAAAAGATTCCCCNTGTGGATAGTACCATGAATAAAACATGCATATCCCAATTAAATCTTGATTTAATTTCTCTTCTTTGCAAAGCTGATGAACTCGAGTGCTTTCATAAAGACACGAGCATTAGCATTCTTTTGTGCTGTACCAGCCAGTCAGAGGAACAAGGGACTGAAATAATCACCCGCCTCTCTCCTGGCCTTGCCAAGCTCCCAAACCCTCGGCTGGGATCATCCTCTGGAGCAGCAGCCAGGCTGGGAAAAAGAAATTGGTAAATGGTGCCACAAAGTTTGGTTTCTGAACCAAAAATCACACAGCAAAATCCCTCTTGGAAAAGGTCTGTTCTTTCACGAAGAAATGAAGCCCTAAAAGACCAGCACACCTCAAACTTTCTTTGCTGGAGACCTTTTCCTCTAGGAAAAAAAAAGTCTATAAGCTTTCTCAGAACAAATTTCCCCCAGAAAATTGTTTTTGCCCTTCCATTTTTAATAGGGATTTTTGAAATTCATTTCCTGCGTGGCTCTATATGGAGCTGCTGAAATGTCACCATGGTGATTGTCCTCGTGACATTTCCATTCAGGTTTTACAGCAGGAAAACAAACACATTGCTGGGCTGGGACAGGGGCTGGGGAGGGGGCTGGACCCTCCTGGCCATGGGGACGGGGGGACTGGAGCCCCCAGCATCCCTGGTGCAGTGCAGGTGCCTCGCCAGGGTCACCCTCCCTGTGGAACCTGCTGGCTTTTCCCTCACAGAACCCCCTGGAGCTGCCCCTCGGTGCAGGGGATGCCGGGGGCTCCTGTGGCTCTCTCCCAGCTGACCCTCCTGCCCTGCTGCTGGATCAGCATTCCAGGCACCCAACGCACTTTGTAAAAACAGCAATTTATTTACACCCAAAGGAAGTTTTGCTCCGAGTTGGTTCTGATTTACAGCTGCGCTGCTCTGTGTGTGCAGCCTTGGAAATACTGGATTTATTGGCTGTGCCAGACCCTGTGTGCTGGCCTTGGCAGGGCCAGCACGTCCTTTCCCAGAGCTCCTGGCTGTGCTGTCCCCTCCTGGGGCTGGGGAACCTTCCTGTGCACCCTGTGCTGTGGGGAAGGGCAGCCTGTCCTTGCTCCAGCCCCGGGCAGCACAGAGGGGCAGGAGGATCCCTCAGGTTCCTGCCGAGGAAAGGTGGGGAAAGCAGGGAATGAGACTCTGTCACCTGTTCAGCCAGATAATGAAATCTGCCTGAAGCACCACCAACCTTCCTTTCATCACGGCCTCATTCATTATAAAACCAGAAAGAATCAGCAATGGAGCATTATCAGATGGAGAAAAACATTAATAGCGGGCATGGGAGAGAGGCAGGAGGAATTTGGGTGAGTTAATTAAACCACACATGCTCGATTTCCTGTTAAGGAGCTGGACAGGCTCCCTCGGGCTCCGCTGCCCCCGAGAGCTCGAGTTTCCCTCTTGGAGGGAGAAATTTGTCAGCTCGAGCAGCTTCTCCTTCCAAGGAGCAGCATGTGGGTGCTGATCCCAGCTGTGGAGGCAGGCTGGGAGCTCCAGGAGCAGCACTGCTTTCCACCCTGGATAAATCCTGTGGTGTAGGTGTCAGCTCCCAGACAAACCCTTGGCTCTGTGTGTGAGTGGCTGTAGAACACTCTGCAGCCTCCATGGGGTTAATGAACAGAGGCACCCTCGTGCTAAGTTACAGGGCAAAGCTCAATTAAGTTGGGAACTGAAATGGATAATTCCATTAAAATGGATTTATTCACTGTGCCGCTGCCCATTCCTGTCACGCTGAGGGAGAGCTTCAGTGGAAGTTTGTATTTTACCAACTTTGCTCAGTGTCCTCGTCATCCCCAGACAAGGGGGAAGTGGAGGAGCCATCAGGACATGGCAGGGCTGGAGCTGCAGTCCTCCCTCACCCTCGGTGGGACCCTCAGCCCCAGGGCTGCTCTGTCTGGGTTCCCAGGGACGAGGGGACACGTGCAGTGCTGCTCTCTGTGCTGGAAAGAGATGCAGCTCAGCACACGAGGCACCGTCAGCTGGGTGTGACACAGCTCCTGCTCTGCCCTCCTTGGAACCAGCCTCATTTCTTTTATTAATTTGTTGTTGAGCCTGGCAAGGCACAGGAGAAAGGAAGAGCTCAGAATGCCTTTATGGGGAGAGCATGGCTGTCCCTGTGCCAGCCCCTCCGCCCAGGCACAGCCTCAGGAAGGCTCTGGAACTCCTGCTGGAAGCTCTGATGCAGAGGCCATCACCTCCCTGTGTCTGCATCGGCGCCCAGCCCCAGCTCTGGGTCCCTGCTGCTCTGGCCACCACATCCACTCATCCCAGGAGCACCAGGCTGCACCGGGGGAAATAAAAAACAAACCTTGGACACTTAAGGAAGGGAATTGTTTCATTCTCTCCAAAGGTCATCTGCTTTAAACTCGGTTCAAGCCACCGGGGCACCTTTCAGTTTCATTCCTTCTGTTTAATCCTCAGCAGGTCGTTAAAGCCTGACCCTGCTGCTCTCAGCGATGGCCAGTCAGAGACAAGCCCTTCTGCTTCCCGGGCCGTTAAACTGCCAGGGATATTTTAGGGTCTTTTCTTCATATTTCTGGTGGTGACTCAGTCGCTATCGGAACCCTTGGCAAGCGGCAGAGAGGAGAAAAAGCAGAAGATAATAGGAAAGAATAGAAGAGCGAAGGCACCCAATGCCATTTCTGGTGAGCTGAGGAAAGGTCAGGGGAGATTGTGGGCACTTATCTCCCTGCTGCCACTGATAAAGCTCAGGAGAGCTCATGGCCACCAGTGGCTGCTTCAAACAAAGAGATATTTAATTAAAGCCCACAAAAAGAAAAGGAAGGATAAGTGTTTTAGAGATAAATTCCTATCACCCAGCCACGCTTGAAGGCCCATGAAAGCCGAGATTTATTCCTCCTGCAGGTGCCTGGGCATCAGCTCTGTGCTCTGTGCCCGGGAGTGGCCCCGAGGCTGTGGGGTTTGGGGCTGTGAGCTCTCGCAGGGACCTGACCACACCATCAGTGTCCGAGGCAAGATTTACCCCTGGGCTGTCCATGCCTGTATCCCTGGGCCAAAGCCTGGCCCAGCATCCCGGCCCTTCCCGAAGGCGGGGAGGTGTCACCTCCAGCCGCCCAGGGTATTTAGACATCGCGTTTGTTTGTTTGCCTAATTAAAGCTGAGCTGGATGTGGCGCCCAGCGGTCCAGGGCCGCTCGGGGGAAGGTGTTGATTGCTCGATGCGGGGTTTGGGCAGAGCCAGGTCTCCCAAGAGCGGCAGTTTAATAAAAACACCAGCATGATTTATCATCTCGCAGGCGTGGGAGCAGCCTCTCCCTCCAGGTAAAAAACATCCTCCGAATCCACTCTCTTAATTTGCATAGGTAATGGTCATATCATTAACAGCTCATTAGGAGGAGAGCGCGGGGGTGACAAAACAAAAATTCAGAAACGCTGAGCTAGGGAGGAACCAGGCCCCTGCCTGGGGAGGAGACACGAGGGTCCTCCAAAGCGAGGGTTAAAAAAGCCAGAGCGCTGTCTGGGAGACGGGGAAATGTAGCAGGAAGATCCACGGGTCATTTGGACCTTATGAAATGTAACGTATGAGGAGCGATGTGCTGAATGAAGGTTAAAATTGTCCTGTTGTGCCCGTGGCAGCCCTAAACGGCTTGTGCTGGGGAGAGCCCGTGCTGCCTTCAAGGTGAAACGGATGGGAAGGAGATAATTGAATCGGAGCGCAGAGAAGGGGCCGGGATGCAGCTGGCACACGGATGGAGCTGGCACACGGACGATGCTCCTGGCTCCTGCTTTCCGGGGTCACTCTGCGGGGAAACCTCTGGGAGAGCTGGCAGCGGGGCTGGGGAGCCCGGCCAAGGCTTCTGTTCCTGCTCTCTGCTCTCCTGCATCCCTGTTCCTTCCTCGGGCAGGAAGTTTTGGAGACCCCCGAGGGCGGAGGGATAACTCCAGGTGGGAAAGTCCCACTCCACTGACTGGCTCGAGAAAAACCAGGACTCTTAATGCTAAGCTCCAGCCCGTGTAACACAGAAAATGGTATTAAAGGATTTGCTTTTCATGGCCATAATTCAGAGTTAACGTACATTTGATGTTTAATGTATGAACCACAGGTGATTTCAGACTGGCATGGCCTTTTCTAAATAGTGTTTTAATCTTAGGGGGTTTTTCAGTTTTTTAAGGTTTGGCTACTCAGCCTGTCAGACAAGAGGAGAACAAAACCACGGCAAAGCTGGGTATGAGAATCCAATGTGGGCAGAGGCTTTTGTTCCGTCTTTTATTGAGGTTTTACCTCTAATCTCTGCCTTTTGATGCAATTTAAGATTAAGGAAATTAAAGGCAAGGCTGCCTGAGAACAGTTATCCAAACAGGACAGCCGAGGGGCCCTTCCAGGCACTGGTGTAAGAGGCTTTGGGCAGCTTCACCCGAAGGGAGAAGCCAGAGGCTCTGCAGCAGCTCCCCAGGTCCTGGGGGAGCAGGAACGGGGCCTCTCCTGCTGTGCAGCAAAGCTCCTGCCACCCCAATCCCATCCTCGTCCACTGGGCAGGGATTCCAGCCAGAGCAGGTGTTGGGGTGATGGGTTAAAGGGACCTGTTTTGGGCTCCAGTGGGGTCCCAGCTGCCTGACTGGTCTGTGGGGGAATAAATCCACCAGTTGCAGTGGGAATCCCTGCTGGATGCCCTTTCAGGGATGCCTCCAACACCGGGCAAAACCCCATCACACCACGGGCAGGAATTGTATTTTTATTCCCAGCTGGTGCACACCTTGAATGGCTCAGAAAATGGGGGAAAACCAAGCTCCTGCCAGGAAAAACAACTCAAATAATCAAACCCCTTCACGTGGCACCGGTGATAAATTTGTGCTACTTACCCTGACGAGCTGAAAGGTCACGAGCAGACCTTCCAAAATAATTATTAAATAACTTTGCCATTTGTTCAGGATCAGTTGTGACCTTATTACTGGGAGCAGGAGATGATATCTCCACATCCTGGGCAAGCATCCAAGGAGGTCATTAGTAACAATGCTCCATCCCAAATTTTGCAAGGGGAGGGAGGATTTCTCTTCAACCAACACATGGAGCTTTCCAGGCTTTTGTCTCGCTGGTAAACGACCTGTGAGGACTGGGAAGATCCATCTTCCCTCTTCAGATCATATATATGTTTCAGTAGCCTTGAAAGGGGCGAAGGGCAGAGTAGGGAAGAAATGTTCCTTCACTGCAAATGTTTTAGCTCAGCAAAGAATCAAGAACTATAAATAAAATCCTCTTTAGTGCCCAGATATTTGCCTCGCCGTGTGCCCGTGGTGGCACCAGCTGCACACAGGACGTGCCTTTAAACCCAAAATGGATCCTCTTGATCAGAGACGGGAACCAATGCAGCAAGGGTTGCTTCTTTCAAGTTAAACAAAGATTCCTATGGCCCTGTGCAAGCTCATCTCCAGTCAAATTAAACACTATTTGGGCAATAAAAAAAAAAGAAGAAAAAAGCAGCAGCTCTGTGCAGCTTTGCCCCTGCAGCTCCTCCGCCGCGATGAAGACACAAAGACAGCGGGCTCAGGCCAAGGAGGTGCCGGGTCTGAAGGGATGGGCATCAATAACCCGGTGCTGGTGCTCTCTGCCTGCCTCCCAGCCTGGAGGGGCCTTCCTGCAGCTCCTCAGCCTCCTGGATGTCCCCGGTGTCCCCTCGGGGCCCTGCCTGGTAATGGGATCAGCTGGCGAGAGCCATTAGCGGGGCCGTTTGCCCTCCGCTTTTATTGTGCTGAAAATTTAATTGGCTGATGATTCAGAGGAGAAATCCTTTCTCTTTACTTTCATCTGGCAGCCGCCTTTGTCCTCCCGGCATTCCAGCCTCAGCCACTGATTCCTCGAGGACAATCAAACCGGTCTTAGAAGAATTTCCAATACTTTCCAATGGCTCACTTTCTAATAAAGTGTGTGTCACACTGCAGACAGCAGCGCTCCCAGCCCGGGATCCAGCTCCTGGCAGAGCAGAGAGCAGCTCAATTGCTCACCCTTATCATTATCCAAGGGGACTGGGAGCTGACTGTGTGTCCCTGTGGCAGGTCCAGCCCTGGGGGGAGTGGAGGGAGAAGAAGCCATCGAGCCCCGTGTGTTTCAGGGGTCAGATGTGACCCAGCTGAAGCAGCCAAGGGCACCGATTGTTTAAAGCCCATACAATGCCCTGGGTCAGCTTCTGATCTGGAATTGTTGACACTTCGCAGCCCTAATAGAAAAGGCAAGGCAGGCTCAGAGCTGCGGGCTCGGCAGAAAGGTTTAACCCCTTCCCAGCATGGCCTGCACTCCCATGGGGATTGCAAAGCAGGCCCTTGGGCAACCAGCCCGGGAGCTTCCAGAGCCTGTCCCTGGCCCCGGGGCTCCATCATGCCCCCAGCCCTGCTGCTGAGAGCCCAGCCTGGCACTGCTGATGTCCCAGGTGTGGCCCAGGACAGACCCAGCTGTGCCATCAGCAGCGCTCACGGAGCCGCTCAAAGCCTCACCTCGGCATCACAGGCGCCTTTCTGATGTCGAACATGAATGCTCCTTGCTGCAGTTTATGTTTATCTTGTCATCCTCACAGCAAACATGAAAACCTGTTTATTCTCTCCCTTTTCAGAGCTTTCCTTTAAATGTTTGAAGGCTGTTTGCCTGTCTTGCCTCGTCTTTCTTTTCCAGAATAAGCAAGCCCAAATTCCCTCTGCTTCCATCCTGTGTCAGTGTTTTAATCTCCCTGCCTGTCCTGGTTGTTCTCCCCCAAACCCTCCCCAATAAATCCCCATCCTCAGGAGTGGCATTCTCTCTGTGCAGCAGGATGGGCAGGGACCTGGGTGGCTCTGGGAAGCTTTGGCATACTCCCCAGTGAAAAACACACTTTATTCCTGCTGATTCTGCCTTTTATTTTTGCCTAATTGACAAATTAGGAGTGTCCCCTCCCTCCCAGTTGTTTCACCAGCACATGGAAGTGGTTGTTGGTGCTTTCCCGTGGTGCTTCAGGGGAACAGAGCAAAGGAAAACTCTCAGCTTGTTGCCTGCACAGGGAAAAGCCTGTGATGGCTTTTCTGGAGCTTTTCCCCCAGAGCAGCTCAGCGTGTGGGGAAGATGCAGTGGGGAGAGTGGAGGAAGAGAGGGAAGCTTGGAGAACACACTGCTGGAGCTTGCATTTAACTAAAGAGCAAAGTAACATTGTGCTCCATTGATTACACATTTTTTCTGCCTGTTGTGACATTTGCAGGAAGGCTAATTTATTCAAGCATGGAAATCTTTAAAAACTTAATTAAGTTATTTCTGCTATTTCCATGCCTTATTGTTTCGACTTCACATTTAACTTTTATATCTGGTTAATGTCTTTGAGAAGAAAAAAAAAGGAAACAACTAGAAGGAGAAAAGAAATTGAAAGGAGAGGGAAGATGTGGCAGGAGTCCTGGTTTGTGCCTCCTGTGGGAGCTGCTGGTGGGGTCTGTCCTGCAAGAGGAGGTCTCTGGGTGTGCCTGGCACGTGGGCAAGGGGCTGGGGGTATGGGCACAGCACAGAGCTGGGGGATCTGGGCTCTGCTTTGCTTCCAGAGGGGATGGAAGTGAGTGCCAAGCTGTTTTCAGGCTCCTCTTTGCTGCTCTCACTGGGTGTGTATGCCCTGGATGGCTGTGCATCCCACTGGCCCTGCAAACAGGCAGCGAGTGGAGGGAGGCAGGACAGGGTGGGTGCTCCTGGGCCCCCAGGAGGGGAAATACTGGCAGGAAAACCCCCCCGAGGCCCTGGGAGCTGGTGTTTCACTGCACAGGAGGCTCTGAAGGGCGCAAGATGCTGCCAGCAGAGCTAAAATGCTGCATTAATAAAGTTTCTGTCAGTAAATTCACTAATTAAGGCTCACAGATGGAGCTGGAAGGAATGCTTGTGGTGAAACCCGAGGAGTGTGAACATTGCCTGCTTAGGAAGCAGGCTGCAAGTCTGGGGGAAAAAAATGGGGAAGAAAGGAAAGCCACCAGGAGTTTCAAAAAGCTTTACCTGCATCTCCAGAAACGAGGTGAGCCCGAGGGTTGGGTTTGGGGGCTGTGAGCAGGGCAGGCCTCAGTGCTGGGGCCCAGGTTTTAGTGAGAGTTTGTGGCAAAGCTGCCCAAGAGCCGGGTTTGAAGCCAGTCCAGGTCTGTCAGGCCCCAGGTTGGTGCCCTGAGCACCAATCTTGTCTGTGACAGCAAAGATGGATGCACAGAGGAGCCACTCTGGCTATGAAAACCCCCAGAGCCATAAAGAGCTCCAGCCATAAATGACAAAGTGCTGCAAACTCTCTCGGCGGCAGCAGCGGGGCCGGGGGAAGAGTAATCCCCTCGCTCTCCAACATTTGCTGAGCATTAGGCTAATTTCCCCTGGGCTTCCAGCAGGCATTCGGAGTCCTTGCTGCATTTCTGTGTATTATTCTTAAGTCGTTAGCCTGTACCTCCTGTTCCGACTCGGGCACTGTTGCAGGATGGATTTATGGCACCTCCCTCAGCCGTTCCCGTGCCCACGCTGACGGACGGGGCTCCCGAGCAGCTTTTTCCCTCCTGCAAAGGTGTTGGTTGGAGGGCAATGCTCATCCCTCCTGAGCAGGCTGGGGGTCAGGGCTCCCTCACCGTGTTCCAGCCTGTTCCCAAGCACTGTGTGTGCAGGTGAGGAACGGGAGCTCTGGGAGCTGCAGGTGCTGCTCCTGGCTGGGAGAGGGGCAGGAATGGGAGCCGGGAGCTGCTCCGGGCTGGGCTGGGAGTGCAGCCCCTTCCCCCTGCAGCAGCGTCTCTGCCTTTGCTCTCCTTGTAGCTACAGGAACATTTGTATTTGTCAGCCTATGGCTATCCTCTGCATATGGAATACATTTGCTCTGGGTGTTTGCATTAACGTTTTCATTTCTGTTTAGCGTCAGGAGTTTTCAATTACCGGCCTCGCAGAGCAGTGAGAGCTGTTGTGTTCATGCTCTCTTTGTTTTCATTTCCAGTGAATTACAGGATGGGAGCCCTGCCCTGGGGATGGTGGGCAGAAATCCAGACCCTGAGCTGGGTTTGGTGCTGGTCATTCTCAGCCTTTGGCTGGCAGGGGCTGACTTTACCTGGGCCCACACTGCACTGAGGTGAGCAGGCAGGGGCTGAGCACACCCTGTCCCCTCTGTCACTGCTCTGTGCCCCTGCCTGTGCCCTGCTCCTCTGGGGACCTGCACGAAGGAGGTGAGACCTCAGAGCAGCTCAGTGCAGGTGCGACCCCAGCCTGGCAGGGCTGCGGGGGCTCTGCGGCACAGCCCAGCCCAAAATCTCCCTTATCCTTCCCCCAGCCCTGCTTTACTCTTCCTCTACTGTGACTTTACACCTCCACTTTATAACTTAACTGCACGGAGTGGATAAAACTGCTTTAGCCAATAAAGAAAAGAGGGACGAGTAATGCACGCCCTGGCTGAAACAGCAAACTCCGCATTTCCGAGGTGCCGCCTTCCTAAACTCTAAGTGAGCCATAATGTTTAGAAGGGGCCGTTGGAAGAGAAATAAAAGGCTGCCAGGTCGGGCAAACAGCAGAGTGTTAGCAGAGCTGGAAGAGCCTGAGCACCCGAGCTGCTGCTCCTGGTGATTGCAGCACTGCTGGGGAGTCCCGGGGGACATGGGGGGGTGGTGGCAGTGCCCAGGCCAGCCCCGGGGACATGGGGGGGTGGTGGTGGCAGTGCCCAGGCCAGCCCCGGGGACATGGGGGGGTGGTGGAGGTCCCCAAGGGGACGTGAGAGGCTGAAGGACGAGCTGCAGATCAGCACTCGACAAACAACTAGGATGGTTCTCCTGGTCATCCTGCATGTAACCAATTCCACAGTGATCCAGAATAACTCTCTTTTCCCGGCTTCTTAGAGCAGGGAGCAAAAACTCCTGTGTATTTCACACCAGCCTGGAGACCCGGAGATGCACCTGCAGCATCCCCAGGTCCCTCCTGCGCTGCCTGTCCCCACGGTCTGAGCTGGGCTGACAGGATTCAGAGGGGATGCTGCAAACTGCTGAGGCTGAGGAGTTTTGCAAGTGTCCCAAGTGCTGTTAACCTCGGATTTAAAATCCGGGTTTCCTTTGATTTAAAATGATTTTAAAGATTCCAGAACTCCTGCAGTGTAATTATCCCAAAGATTTCTGGGAGCCTTCTTTTCTGCCCCTTTGTTCCTAAGGCGGCTCTGCAAGAATGCCACGAGGTTACAGCCATTATGGAGTGTAATGCAAACAGGGCCATTTATTGCCTTTTTATGAGGGTAATGCTGCACCACCCAATAAATTCTGCAGGAAGGATTTGGTGGAGAAAAGGCTGAGATTCAGCCACAGCAGGGTCAGCCAACGGGAGTTCTAATTTCACAGGAAGGCAGTTAAGGGGGCAAAAGGCGAATTTTTCACTCTCCTTTCGGAAGGAGTAGGGAAGGATGGGAGCTGAGGAAAAGCAGAGAGAGGAGGTACAAATGCACTAACAAAGAGGAGGAGAAGCTCCTAAGCTTGAGGGATGCTGAAAAGCTTGGCCTTTCTCCCTGAGCCTGTCCTGCTGAGGTCTGAAAGGGCTGGTTCCTGCTTGGAATGTGCTGCCAGGAGCAAACACGTGTTTGGTGGGACCCAGGAGCAGAAGTGCCCCCGATACTCGTGTGGGCTGCAGCCCTAAGGCTGAGGCTGCCACCCAGGTGTGGCCACGGAGCCTCGTGCCCGTGTGGTGACCCTGGCTGTGCCAGCAGAGCCCGTGGCTGTCCCTGTGCCTGGCCAGAGCCGCGGGCCGAGAGGCACCAGCTGTGCTTGCCTTAATCAGTTCATTACGGCGAGCAGGGATCGATGGCAGCAGGGTATTGATCACAAATTCATAACTGAAAATTGCCCTGCTGGTCCTGGCTCGTTTCTCCATGGCAGAGATGAATCTCTCCCTCCCCTCCCGTGTGGAATCCCCATCCAGAGCCGTGTGTGACCTCTCCCAGCGCTGTGATTCAACATCTGCCTGGCCCAGGGCTGGGACCAATCCTCTCGGGCTGGTTCCAGCGCTTGGAGCAGGTTTTGGGAGCCCCAGCTCACTCCCTCCATCCCTGCGAGCCAGCTGTGGAGACCCACAGGAGCACGGGGTGTGCAGCCAGATGTGCGCAGCCTCTGGAAGCGTTCCTGGGTCCTGCCAGCCTCTGTTACAGCCCAGCCAGGCTGCAGTGGCTGCAGCTGCCGTCTGACAGCCGAGCTGCTCTTTCATGCTTCCCTTGTTCTCCTCGCTCGGCAATTGATAGATCAAAATTCCCCGCAAACGACCGGTTTCATGGGCCGTTTCCTCTGCTGTCAATACAAGGAGCTGAGAACTGTCAGTGCCGTCCCTCCCCGTCAAACAAAAAATTCAATTATTTATCGCTGCCTCTTAGAAAACTAATTGTATTGCTAATTGTCCTTTTCCTGTGAGGAATGTTATATTTTTTTTTCAGGTGAATGGCTTTAGGCAGTTTAAGGGTTTGTAAAGAGTCTTTCATCAAACGTGTGATTCAGAATGAACTCACTGAGATGACATTTCCCTTCCAATTTTCTGTTTATGTTACCGAAGGGGGGGGATTGCTGGGAGCCCAGGGCTGTAGCTACAAACCTGATTCATTCCCTGCACAGGGACGGGACTCAGTGCAGATGAATTTTACGAAATTGGCCATGTTTATGTGTAATGGTGACAATAACACACTTTATCTATCTCCTGTTGAACTAAAGAGGAGTTTTCCCAGGAAGTTTGACAGAAAGAGGATCAAGTTGCTGCTTAAATTTCTCCTTGGATGACCTCAGGGTAATTTTCTTGCAGCACTTCAGATACTGCAAAGGGTTGGGAGCAGCCATAGGATCCTCGTGCATCCCTAACCCAAAGGAAGGTGCCACGGGAAAGAGGAAGGGATGAGGGGGCCACTGTTCTAATAGTCCGGAGTATCAAATCCATCTTGCATGAACACTTCAGGGTTTAAATGTCTCCTTTTCCAGCAGGCAGGAGCTCTCCTGTCACATCTCTTGCCTTTTCAGGACCGTGATAAATCCTCTCTCCTAACACACCCTGGAGAATAACAGCATCAATCATTTGTTACTGGCACAAGTTCTGAAGATTCCTGACCCCTTCTGTGCACAGAGATGAGACACATCCACGGAGCCCTGGCACTGCATCCACGTGCTCCATCTCCAGCACATCCTGGTGCTGCCCCATCCCTCCCCACGTGGAGATGGAGCTTCCTGGCAGCCCTTGGAGGGCCTGAGCTCCCGGGGCCAAAGGGCCCCTTTTCCAGCCTGGAAAGAGCAGGAGGGATGTGATCCCATTCTCATCTGCCACAGCAAAGTGGGCCCTTATGCCAGGACAAATCCCTTCCCTGATTGTGCAGGATGAAATGCAGCAGCGAGGGACACATAACCCTTCACTGCAGCAGCGATTTACAGGCTGCTCCTCCTTTAATGGGGCCCGTGCACCTGAACACGGCAGCGGGCTGTAAAAACAAACAAACACACGCTTATTCCCCAGTCCCTCTGCTCCAGGGCATCCCGGGGCCTGAGGACAGGTTTACAGGACCAGGGGAAGCCCCCGTTCCTCTCCAGGGATCAGCTCTGGGGATTCAACCTAAGGCACAACCACAGACCCCTCCAGCTCGAATCCTTTACCCCTCTCCCCTCATCCCGCTCCAGTGCTCTGGTCCTGGTGCACTCAGTGCCTGACTGGGCTCTGCCAACCCGAGAGGAACTTCTCCGAGTGGGAGCACAGCCAGGGACTCACTGCAGCAGCCTGATCCCGCATCTTACAGTAAATCAATGGAACTTCCGTGCCTTGACAAGCCCTTGCCACTTAAATAGACAAGAAACAGGTAGGGATGGATGCTGCAGGTTCCTCCAGATCATGAGGCATAAATCTCAAGAGAACAGCAGCAGAAAGATAAAGCACTGTTGGAAGCACAGAACAGGATTTAGGATTTGTTTAGAGGTTGTCATTTTGACAGTAAGGAAAATACATTTTTCCTGCCCAGGGTTAGCAATTAGTGTGGCTGCAGGGAAAGGTAACGCGGTAATGAGCACGGCAAAGCCCTCGCTACAGGTGCCTTGATGGCAGACTGCTCTGCTAAAGATGATAATTTCTAAAATCGTGGAATCATTTAGGTCTGAAAAGACCTTTAAGACCATTGAATCCAACCATTAACCTAATGCTGTGGGAAAGCTGACAAGGATCTGGTGGTGGTACAGCAATGGTTAGAGGGCACCGGCTGCTGAGGTAGCGAGCTTGGGTGTAATCAGCCTTGATGGACAGGGGAGGAGATAGAGAAGTGTAAACGGGAATTAATAAATTCAACAGCCAGATTAGCTCCCATTATTTCGCAGCTCCCGCTGACCCGGCTCTCCAGCTGGGAGCGATCTGTCCCGGCGAGCTCTCCACGGAGCCGCAGGGCAGAGCCAGGCGCCCTCAGCCGCCGCTGGAGGAGCAAACCCTGCTTCTTTGGAAGGACAAATGCTAAAGCCAAGGCCTCCCTCTCCTCGCCGCTACGAGGGGAGCCGGGCTGCGCTGCTGGGAGTGGAAATGTCATCTCTGAAATGTAATTTGGCTGCAGCACGCTGCAGGACAGCAGCAGCTGCGGAGGCAAATCCAAATAACGCTCGGCGCTGTAATTGCATATGTAAAAATGGGAAAGGAGAGAGCGAGAGGAAGCGGCCTCCTCTGCTCTGCTGGGGATTACAGATGTAGCTGTCATCCTCTTTCCCTGCCGGAGTGGTTGTAGGTGTTCACTCCTGGTACTCCACTGGGTGTTGTAGAGAGATTGGAATATAATTTCCAATGTACAGAGGTCAAGCCATGAGGCTCTGCAGGAGCCTTGTGCCTCCAACAAGGATTTTTCCAGCTTAGAGCTCGGTCCAGGTCCCTCAGCGAGGCAGCTGCCCTGGAGAGGGGAGCTGGGAGTGCAGCTGCTGCTGGGGTGGGTTGGGATGGACTGGGGAGGCCACTGGGAGCACAGGACCCCCCACCTGCCCTGCAGGGGCTTCCAGAGCTGTGCCAGCACATTGGGACCACCCTGCTCGTGGTCCTGCCCAGCCTGACCTGAAGTGTGGGGTCAGGTCCCCTGGGGGGTGCTGGAGTCAGGCTCCCTCCAGTCCCCTGCTTTTCCCCTACAGGCTGGGGATGGATGGATGGAGGGATGGAGGGATGGATGGATGGATGGATGGAGGGATGGATGGATGGATGGATGGATGGATGGATGGATGGATGGATGGATGGATGGATGGATGGATGGAGGGATGGATGTGTAGATCCATCCTCATACCCACTAGCCTTCCAACATAACCAGTGTCTTCTCCCTGGCCTGCTCTCCTGACTGTGTCACCTCTGAGCCACTGGCACTGGCTGCTTGCTGAAGTTCCCTGTGAAATCCCTCAAGGTGCACAAGAAATACAATATTGTTTTTGTCCTAAATGAGATGCTTGCTTCATACAGACATTGATCGATACACGAAGGAGACACCATTGTGGAGGACAGAGTTCTTTCCTTTCAGGTGAACTCTTTGCCCTCTTACTCCCCAGACTGTGAAAACTGAAATCAGTTTATCAATCTAATTTTCTGTTCACAATTAATGCTTTTATTTTTCAATTTGCACTAATCAGGCAGCAGAGATAAACAGAGAGGTTCCCTCTGTGTCCTCTTCCCAGTTTGCCTGGTTTCCATGCCACACTGGTCAGGTTTGTGGTGGGGATGAGCTCTGCCAGGTGGGACACAGAACTGCTGTTCCCTCATGCTATGGGATTGTTGGAGATTGTGTGCTATCCTCTTTGTGAGGCTGAGTTATCCTGCTCCATAATTTCATCCAGCTTCCCTAAATTATTCATCTTTTTCAATAGGCCACAGGAGCCTCCTGCTCCCTGTCCTGAAGTATTTTGCAGCAAGCAGAGCTGCTGCAGAGGCGGCAGTGGCTCCGCAGTGGGGGAACATCTCCACAGATCTCCTTTGTCACGGGGAGTGCTCTGGCCTGGGATAAGTCCCAAGTGCACCCAGAGCCTCCCAAGGACCAGGCTGTGCTGGGAAGGGTAAAAGGGAAATTCCTCCAAGGGACTGAACATTTCCTTCCCAAGGCATTCACCAGAGAATCCCCAACGGCTCCACGCGGCTCCAGAGCTCGCTTGCTTCAGGTTGTAAATGTTTTCTATTTCTTACAAGCTGTGAGTCTGATGAAAGTGTAGGAAAGGCAGGACCCAGCAGCAGAGGAAGCAAACTGTGCAGCACACGGCATTGTGCTCCTATAGGGTGTCCTCAAGTGTGCTGGGTAATGATCCAGCAGCTGGGAATCCACACAAACCAGCGCTGCTCCGAAGGGCTGTAATTATTAATCTGCTAACGCAGACACAATGCACTCAGCCTCCTCTCAGCCTCTCCCAGGAATGGGAAATAATGCTGCAGTGGCAATTACCTTAATGCAATTATCTCAGATGTGAAATTCTTCCTGTCCTGGGCTGTGCAGGATGGAGGGGAAGAGGGGGCTCTCCCCGGGGTCGAGGCTGGGCCCTCACTCCTGGTGCCAGCAGGGTCTTGTGTCCCTTGTCACCTGCGTTGTTTGGGCCCCTGGCAGACACAGAACCTGGGCACTGCCACGTCCTGCAGTGTGGGCCCCCAAGGGATGGGCAATGCCAGGGACAGGAGCAGAGCCGTGCCCTACCCCAGGAATCCTGGACCAGATGGCATCACACGGGCAGCAAAGGCAGCCCTTGCCCCAAAATCCGACTGGAAGGAGCTTGGATCGATTTGTCTTGTCCAGACACAGCTCCCTGGAGCCCTTCCCGAGGATAAAGGGAGTGCAGGAAGCCATGCTCGTGGTGATCCCAGCAGGATCAATGGCAAACACCCGGGCAATCCCTCCCTCTTGCAGGGTCCATGGTAACCCCACACTCAGGACATGCAGAGGGGAAAGCCTGAGCTGCTCTAAGTTCCTTGGAACCCTCGTGCACCCCCACAAATCAGGAGAGAAAATGTTCCCCAGTTTGTTCAGGATGGACCTGGAGACTATTCCAGCACTCTCGTCTCTCAGGGAGGAATGAACTAATTGCAAAGGATTTTTAAAAGGAAGATTGCAACTGGCCCAAAGCAGTAAATGGATTTTACTTCCTCTGCTCTGATAAATATTTAATTACTGAGTGTAATGCAGGGATTGGGTTTGGTTCTTGCTTGTTTTGATGGGCTTTTGTTTGTTTTTACACATATATTTATTGATATTCTGTACTTCCATTGCAACTGCCAGCCTCATGTGCCTTCTCCACAGTGGTATCTCTTAAAATTAAACTGAATTTTCTTTCCACTCCTCTAATCTACACTGCCTTCATGTCAGAGCCTGTCTCTGGGAGCAGCAGTGCAAAAACGAGCCACCACTGCAGAGCCTGATGTGTCCCTCACCTGCTGCCCTCACAGTCACTGCTTTGGGTTTGGTTTGGTTTTCCCTCTTGCTTTCCAGTGTCATCCTGCACAATTCTTAACATTTCATTTTTTAAGAAATCTCATCCCAATAATGTAATCGCTTGAAAATGTTTATTTACTTAAGGGACTCTTTAGTGAAAACTCCAGGCTCTTGACTACTAATATCGTGCATTTACGTAATTGTGTAATTACAACTCAAATGACAAATGTTTCTTTAGGCTCCATTTTTCTCCCGTGCCCATTCCAAGAGCAGCACAGGGGGTGTCCAGCTGCTCCCAGTGCCACGGCACAGCCTGGCAAGTGCCCACTCTTCAGCTCTCCCTGGCCACTGCTCCAGGCTGATGAATTATTACTCATGCAAAAATCTCATTAAAACCATGGAGAATGTGCCCAAATGCAGCAGCCCAGGGCCTGGCAGGACAGTCCTGCCCTGTTGTGCTGAGGCAGTGCTGGAGCCCTGTCCCCAGCCCGTGTGCTGGTCCTGCTGACCCTGCTCCATCCCGTGCCCACCGCAGCCTTCCCGGAGCTCATTTCCTGCAGCAGGATTTTTCCCAGCAGGATTGGCAAGGATACAGCCTCATAAATAATGTTCCCAGTGGGATGCTGTGCTGCTGTCTGCCTATTAACGCTTGTGTATTTCTCTTCATAAACGTTCAAGTGCCTTATTTGTGCCTAAAGGGCCGGACTGGCTTTCTGAGGAGTGGTCACAGGGCTGCTGCTGCCAGGTTTGGGGGGGTTTAACAGCTCTGGGTGTACACTGCAATGGTTATTACTGTCAGGGGTCCCTGCATGTCCTTACAGCCAGCTGGGAACATTTCTGCTTCACTCTCAGGCCACCTGTGAGGTTTGTTCCTGCACAGGTGACTCTGCTCTCAGGTGTCCTCAGCACCCACGGCGTTCCCCCACCCTGGCACTCAGAGTTTGCTTCCCAAACAAGGGAGCCCAGCTGCAATAAAACCTCCAGCCTCGGCTCCAGTCCCAGCTTCTCCAGGCAGAAAGGTCTCTGTATGTGGCATTTGATGGCCTGGGTGTAAAAGGAGCCATAAAAAGGTAAGGGCAACTCCAGCTGGAGGTGTTGTTCCCCCAGGCTGTCCCTGGCACAGGGGGAGCATTGATTGCCGTGTGTCACCAGCCACTGCTGCCTGGGCAGGAACAAGACCCAGCTGTGCAGGAGGGGATTGAAAGGGCTTCTCCTCTTTGCTCTCCTCTGGAAGCCACTTTGCTGATAAGCAGCATCCCTTGCACTGCTCAGAGAGGCTGAGCTGGGGTTTCCTCATGGAAAGACTTTGCAAACACTGCTCAGCACTGCCCAAGCCCCATCCAACACTGAGAGCAGGGGGAGAGGCAGGTCCTGGGTTCCAAACAGCCAGGGAGCCCCAGGGAGAGCCTTAAATTTGGAAGGTACGTTGGATGTCAGCTTTCATTGCTTCACAGATCCCTCTGAACCCACATCCATCACTGAGAGACTTCCAAAGTGCAGGGGAATGAAACTCCTCATGGATAACGGCCCCAAAAATGCCTTTTGGCAGCTTTATTGCCTGGCACACAGGGAAAAGAGCAGATGCACTTTCAGAACCAGAAATTACCTGAATAATTCCCTATAATGGCCACCCCAAGGTGAGGTGAGGGGAGCCTTGCTTTTCCCCACAGAAGGGAGAGCAACCCAGGGCCTGTCCAGAAGAGAGCAGGCTTGGATGTCAGGCTGGCTTGGATCTCAGCACTGGTGCTGCTGGGAGCCCAGAGAGCTTTGCACAGCTGGGGAAACTGTCCCCACGCAGTCCCATGCCAGAAATCTCCAGAGTGGGTGTGCAGGCTGCTGGGCTGCAGACCCCACTGACCCCGGGGGCTGCCAGCCCCCAGCTCCAGCAGTGCCCGTGTCCCCCTGCCCAGCACTGAGGCCATTCCAGCAGATGGGCTCCAGTACCCAGATGTTGTCACTGGGAAGTCCTGTCAGGGGTTACTGGCCGGGGTCTCGTTCTCGCCTGTCAGACTTGACATCTTCAGCGTATAATTAAATGCCAGGACGCGAGCAGCAGAGCAGGTGCATGCTAATGAGGAGATCAATTTTAATTATGATTTTAATTAAACACCCAATCCGGTAGGAAATATGACAAGCAGGCTAGAAATGCAAAATTTATACTGGGGAAAAACAACGGCGAGAGCCAGGGAAGATGGAGGCGAGGTGTGAGTGCCTTGAAGCACAGGTTGGGTGGGAGAGGGGACGGATGGGTGCCCATGAGCCAGGGTGGGCATGGAGGGCATCCTCTGGTTCCTCTCGTTGCCATAGCTTGATGAGGAATGTTCAAAAAGCCACGTTCACCATTCTGTGGTGGTTTTTCTGAATTTCCATTTTTTGCTCTCTGCCAGTGCTCCAGAGCTCTTGTAAAGCACAGGGAGTGCAGCCACATGGTAGAAATCAGCTGTAATAGGAATTACCACTGAACAGAAAGATTTGGCAAGAGGCTTTACAGCAGCCCATGTCACAGGGGGCCCGTGGTTTTGGATCATGGATCAGAGGGAACCTTTGGGATCCCTCTGTGCACAGCCTGGTACATTTGGCTGCTCCAGATTAACTCCTGCATGAACTCCAGCAGGCTTCAAAAGGACAAATCCCTCCCCGAATTTCCAGAACAGGAAACCCTCCATCAGTCCTGCCATGGATAACTCCCACTGCCTGACTCATCCAAACCCGCCTGGCTCCAGGCGGGAGCCTTCACACAGCTGCAGGATGTCTTTGACAGGGACATTGCTCAGCCACTTCCATCAGATTTGTCTCTTCCCAGCACAGGTGGACCCAAGGAGGTTCTTGTCACGTCTGTCCCCTCCCCACGTGAGCTCTGGAGCCCCGGGATGTGGCAGGGGCAGCCTGGGCACCACGGTCCCTCCCTGCAGGAGGTGGTGGTGGCACAGCCCCGCGGGGGATGAGGAGCCTGGGGTGCTCCAGCAGCTCTCATCCCAATGGAATGCTGCCCAGCAGGGATGGAGCACCAGGCCAGATGCCGGGAACGGGGAGGTTTTAAGCTCACTGGTTACCTGAACTCACCCCTGGGCCCCCTCCCTTCCCTCAGCCTACCCCTGACTCTGCAGAAATATTGATTTTGCTGGTTTTTCACTATTCCATATCATAAATTGACTTGGGCAGCCCTTTTCCCTAACTAACGAGGCCATTAGCCATAGGGGGTGGGCGGGCAGCTCTCAGAGATCAATCAGACACGGGGATGTGTCTGTGCAGAGGGGCAGGAGGAGGTGGGGACCCCACAGACACGGGGTACAGCCGCCTCCATCCCCCCGGGGTGGAGGTGACAGAGCCCGGAGCAAACTGGGGCAGAAACCAGCAGAACTGGGGGTGGAGCGTGGGAATGAGCCGCTTGCCCGTGCAGCTCTGCCATCAACAGCACTTTTTCCTGTGGTTTGGCTCCCGGCCTCGACAATTCGAGTTCGGGGGGATAATTAGGGGCTGTGGATGGAGCTGCTCGGTGACTCCGAGTCTCGCTCCCACTTTTCCCCAATAAAGGAGGTTCAAAGCAGAAAAGGGGTGTCCTTCCCGCAGCCCCCGCTCCCTGCTGGGCTGGGCTTTGAGTTGCTGGCTGGAAGTTTCTCTGCGGCTTTGCCCCTCCCGTTTAATTAGCTGCTCCGAGAGCTGCGGCAGCAGCCGCAAACCCCGGGCTGGGTTTTTATAGAGCGTGTTTTTTACCTTTCACCCTCTGGAAATGTCAGAGCAGCGGGGAAGCCGCGCCGCTTTGTTGCCTCCGCTGTTTTAATAACTTTATGGCTTACAGTCCTGCGGCGGCCCTGCTGCCCACCTGCCTTCGGGAGGAGAGCGCCCGGGGAGATAAGAGCCCATCGGAGCGGCGGGGGCAGCGCTCAGGGCACGGCCGCTGTCTTTAACCCCGGGCACCCAGGGCCGTTCCATTTAGGCAGAGAGCCCGAGCTGCGGCAGCGCCTGCGCCTCCGCTCAGCGGCCCAGTAAATCATCCTGGCCAGACAGAAATGAAAGCGAGGGTTGGTTACTTATCCGGGGCTCGGTGGAAAGGCCGGGAGCTGGGGAGAGGGGAGAGGCTGGGGGCAGCTCTGCTCACCTCCGGAGCGGGCGGTTGTTACAGCCGAGGCACCTCTGGCTGCAGGAAGCAATTTGTCTGCCGGAGGCTGACAGGAGCTCCTTTCTTCTCCACTTACTCCTTGCTCAGAAATAAAAGGGGCATCCGCTCACATGAAAAGCGGGGAAGGCTCCAGGTTTCCCTTGTGAGGTCTCTCCCGAGCTGGCACGGACGGGCAATTTGTACAAATGACACTTCCCTGGGAGGGAAGAAAGGAGGAGAAGAAGAGCCACCCCAGCTTCCAATTTGTGCCGCAGCAGTCTGCTCCAGCTCCTCCTCTCCCCTACTTGCACCTGCCGAGCGCGGCTCTGGCTCTGCCAGCGGCCCAGTGGCCGCAGGGACCGGGCCGGGGGAGCGGCCGGGGGTCAGTGGGCAGGTCCTGCTGCTGTCCCCACTCAGCAGCAGCCTCCTGGAGCCAGCTCCTGCTCAGCCCCAGCACTGGCCTGAGCCTGGCCCGTGTGTCCCAAGTCACCTCTCGAAGTGGAGTAGTTAAACTTCCACGGACTCCTCGGTGGGCGTTTTTGTTCAGTATTAAAGTGGTTCTAATTCGATTTATCTTAATTCACTTGCAATTTGCTTATAATTAAACTACAGTGAACCAAGGGAGCTGATTTACCCGGCGCACTGAAAGCTGATGAGGACTGTGGATCAGCCACCTCAGTTCACTGCACAGTGTATTAATATAAATTGAAGTCAATGGTGTTTTATATTAATGCTTTCTTGAATGTCCCTATATGTGCAGGTCTGGGGGAGAGCACAGAAAACGTTTGGGTTTGTGGGAAAACACCATCTCTTGTGCTTTGAGTTTGTCCAAGGCACTTAGGACAAGGGCAAGAAGCGGGACTGTCACCCTGCCAGCCCATCCAACCACAGGAAAACAGAATCGTTTGGAAAGTATTGGACAAAAGAGGTAAGGGAGGATTTATTCCCCCAAAAGCCCCCCTAATGGCCCTGGCACCTGGCAAAAGGGGGTCGTTATAGGCAGATAATGGACCTTGCCAACATTAAACTCTCAAACCACCATTCCCCAGTCAATTATCTCCTAATCAGGGCCGTTTTGTCAGAGGTTATTGCCCTAAGGACTCAATTAGGTTATATCTACGTCATTAATATTTTATGGAAAAATCATTCACATGGAAGTGTTAAACACCTTCGCAAACTTCCTTCCCCCACCCCCAGGGAAAAGGGGATTTGCAGCTGCCCGGGCCGGGCCTGGCAGTGCCGCTGCTGAGGAAAGGCAGGGGAAGCTCCTGTGCTGTCTCCACACCCAGAAAGGACCTGCTGGAGCTGCTCCCCAAACCATCATCCCCCTGCCAGCTCCCTGTGCGTTTGCTCTGAAGTTATTTTAAAGCTCTGAGTTATATTTAACTCGAGGTATAATAGTTGCCACTCCAAAACCTCTGTTTTATTAAGCCAGGCGTTTGGGTACTCACGAGTAGAGCTGCTAGGAAGATGGAGAAAATTGCAGAGAAAGCCATTTCTTCTGATTACCCTTTCTTTCCAGAAAAAAAAGGGTTCCTTGTCCTTCATCCAGGACATCTTTTGGTCAGGATAGGAGGTGGTGGGGGCAGAGGCTGCAGCTCGTGGCAGGTGGGCATCACTTGGGGAATGGGGCTGTGGAGTGGTAAAGACTTCATTGTGGCCCTCAGGGAGCTGTTAAAAATAACTCTAATGATGGTCCAGGGTGCTAAATGTCCTCAGCATCCCAGAGTTCAGCTCTTGAGCACCAGTCATTGAAGTTAATGAATAAAAGCCTTTGGAAGGCTTTTTCCAAAGGTTTCTTTGGTGGGCTCACACTGTTGCTGTTCTCTCGGGTGGGTTTTCATGCTGGCAAAAACACAATGGAAAGAATAAACTCAGCAGAGCAAAAACATGTACCAAAAGCCAGTAATGCTACAAAATGTTGCAATATCCCTGCACCTCTGAGATTTCCCAGTGTAACTAAAAAATCTGGCTCCTCTCCCTCCAGCAGATTTGTTGGAAGAAATGAATGGAACAGAGCTGCTCACACAGAACAGTGCTGGGTTCCGGGGCTGTCAGAGGTCCCTGGACATCAGCAGGCAGAGCCTTTCCTAGGGCTGGGGGGTACAGAGAATTCCCAGCAGTGATCCCTATCTCTGGCACACCAGGCAAGTGTTTCCCACTAATGGGGATTGACACTGAGTAGGGCTGGTTTTTTTTTTTTTTTTTTTAAAGTTCTACTCCTTCCCTAGGCAGTTTTGATGTGAATATTAATATTAACATAATTTCATGATGATTAGAGAACACAATTAGGGGCTATTAATAATGACACAAATAATGACATTTAAGGCCTCATTTTCCTGTGAGTAACACTCTTGTCTGGTGGTATTTAAACAGCTCTGTCTGGCACAATCACTGCCGTGCCGAGGTGAAGCCATGTCACCGTCACTGTGGTGTCAATCACTGCCCTGGCTGCCAGTGCCTGCCCCGCTGGCAGCAGGGATGGGGAGAGGGAGAGGGAAAAGGCCTGCCATGAGTGGGGATGCTGCAGAAGATGCTGGAGCCATGGGGACACTCAGGAAGAGGCTGAGGTCTGTTCTTGAGGAGCTGACCCCACTGCAGGGCACACTCCCAATCCAGGCTTGGGATTCCTCAGACAGGAGGAAAAACCTGTGCAATGCCCCATCTCAGTGCCAGGCTGACCCTCCCCAGGCTCTCCCCAGGCCAGCTGCCATGCCCCACTGTAAAAGCAGCTTAATGGGGCTGTTGCAGCCCAATTCCACCCAAGTCAGGCCTTGCAAAGGGCCCCATTTCCTTCACAGCACATTCACTGCCAAGCTCAGCCCTTGGAAGAGGCCGTGCTGTGCTAATGTCACTTAATGGAAACCTCAGAATCAATTTTTTGCTCCCTGAAGAAAATCCCCCTGGTTTATGCAGCGAAAGCTGTAATACTGGAAATGGCTTCAGATTTTTTTTT